>JAGJTL010003236.1:1247396-1311572 GCA_022063505.1 Calosoma granatense
TATTTTGAGGCTTTTGATTTATATTTTTAAAAAATATAAATTTATTGCGCAACATAAAACGCACTTTCCAACATGTAGAATATAACCTATATAGTGACAGTTCATAATGTGTTCAAATTGTATATCTTTTTATGTATTAATATATCAATGTATTTTCGTAAGTTTTGAAATGACAGCATTGAATTATATTTCTTAATATTACGTACTAACAACTATGTTATATTTCTATATTTTCAGCTAAAAAATGCTTAGAAAAATCTATAGTACCTTCCTGGATACATTATTGCAAGTACCATATACAAATACAAACCATCCTT
The DNA here is from genome assembly GCA_022063505.1 of Calosoma granatense. Classification (NCBI taxonomy): domain Eukaryota; kingdom Metazoa; phylum Arthropoda; class Insecta; order Coleoptera; family Carabidae; genus Calosoma; species Calosoma granatense. The sequence goes on from JAGJTL010003236.1 coordinate 1,247,714, forward strand.
TTCATAAACCAGAACTGTTACACTTAGGATGGTTGCCATCAATTTCACCATGTTTCCCTGTCAATGCAGACAGTATTACTATAATCAAAGAACCAAATGTATTTTACAAAACACTCTTGCAAAGAAGCACCGAAGCCAAGTATAGAATAACACTGGCAAGTCTTTATCTTGGAACAGGTGAACTAGAAAAACAATTTATCAATACAATAGCCGGAAACGAACATTTTATTAATGGAAATTTGAAAGTTAACGTTTTGTTGGACTACACTCGTGGTTCTCGTTATGAAGTGAATTCGCGTACGATGCTATTACCTTTGCTAAAAAAGAAGGAATCAAACTGTGACATTAGTTTATATCACACTCCTTATCTGCGGGGTATCAAGAAGAAAATAACACCACCACGTTTCAATGAAATATTTGGTCTTCAACATATGAAACTGTACATTTTCGATGATTATTTAATCATTAGTGGTGCAAATTTATCAAATGACTATTTTACCAATAGACAAGATAGATATTTTGAGATCAAAGACAAAAGATTGGCAGATTTCTACAATGGTCTTGTGTCAAAAGTACAAGAATTTAGTTTAAAGTTAAACACAAATGATGACGTTGGTTTACATAAAGACTGGAATATGTTGCCGTATGACAGTCCGAAACAACAGTTTATTAACAGAGCAGGAGAGTTGGTTTCAAATTATATCATTGATTATAAACAAGATATTAGTATTTCAGAGAAGGAAAAAGAATCCGGTAAGGAATCATTTACTTATATAATACCAAATATAACCATGTATATTACATTAAAATATTCTTGTGTTGTAGATACTTGGGTCTTTCCACTCATACAGATGGGTCAACTGGGCATTAAACAAGACTCGCATGTTACTGAAAAGCTTTTAGCACAAGCACCTGAGGGTACAAAGTTATTTATGGCGACTGGATATTTCAATTTAACATCAAGTTATACAGATACCCTCGTTAATAGTTCCGTAGCAGAATGTAATGTGCTTATGGCACATCCTGACGTGCGTACGAATAGTGTTTATATGTATTACATATAAACTAATATATCTTGTCTGCAGGCGAATGGCTTTCAAGGTGCCAAGGGACCCGCAGGCGGAATCCCAGCAGCATACAGTCTTATCGCACACAATTTTTACCGAAAATTGGAAGAAGAGGGTCAAAGTAAAAGAGTTACATTACAAGAATATCTTCGAAAGGGATGGACGTATCATGCGAAAGGTTTATGGTAAATACATATAAATAATAAAACAAATATCAAAATTCCTTTATGCAATGAATAGCAACAGAATGTAATTCATATTAATATTATATGACCAGTATGTGACTTATAATAATCATTTAGTTAATAACGATATGATACATCTTGTAGGTACTATCCACCGGAAATGGACAAACCCTGTTTAACATTAATTGGTTCTCCAAATTTCGGAGAGCGCTCCGTAACAAAAGATTTAGAAACGCAGCTAGCATTAGTCACAGAAAATGAAGAATTACGTAACAAATTGCACAAAGAATGCAAATATTTATACGAACAAGGGCTCCCCGCCGACATAAATCGACACGTTCCAAAATGGGTGTACGCCATGGTTTTCCTGTTCAAAGGATATTTTTAATGTTTTTAAACAGTTTTTACGTTTTATGTTGTATATAATTGTTATTGTAAATTACGAATAAAAAACGTATATAAACGCATCACATATGTTTTGTAACAAGAGAGCTATTTATATTAGAGAATTAAGTTGACCTAATTGGATTGAAATAGTTCAATCGCTCTGTGAAGTATATATTTTTCGCGCTTAATATTTTAAATTCAATAAGTGTCAGTATAACCTAACTTTATTCATACTTCTCGAGGTGGAGAAGAGAACATGAGTTCAAGAATAAAAACATAACCAAGTTTCATTTTAAGTAACATCAAGTTCCAAGATGATTCTAAGAAAGTTTTTAACTCAAGGAATGTGTTCTTGTTACTTGTTTAGAACACAGAGATTATCTCCTGCAAATCTGTATCACAGCTACGTAAAACGTCAACCAATTAATTTAAAACCGAAAACGAATACTGCAAATTTCTCCGAGCAAGCCTACGGTGTAAATACTAACGTAGCTAAGGATGTTATTTTATATAAATACGAAAATCCAAAATTTTTTAAAATGTTGAACCTATTTGCGCTATGCCAGTTTGGTTTCTGGGCGTATATGTCTCATTTTGCATTTACCACATTGAAAGATGTACCTGTAAATAAAACGAAAGAAATTGTATGGTGGAGGCAAATAAACCTTGGAGAAAAGAAATACAGAACAGGAATTACAATAATATCATTTATGTTCGGTATGTTAGTTTTCAATTAATGTTGCTTTACTGCATTAGTGTTATTTTTATGTTTTAGGATATGGAATACTAGCAGCAGCTTGGATGTTTTCACTGAAATCTGTACGATATCTGATATTACGAAAAGGAGGCGATGCTATTACTTTTGTTACATATGGTCCATTTAATAAAAACCGAATGACAACGGTAAATTTGAAGTATATCAGTTGCAAAGACACAAGAGGAAGCGCAAGGACTTATCTACCCATTAAAGTGAAAAATCAGTTTCTACATTACATTTTAGATATGAAAGGAGAATTCAAAAATACAAAATTGTTTGATTATACTGCTGGTCTGAAGCGAACGTGGAAAGATTAATTTATAATCGAATGTATATAATATAATTAAATAAAAAATATGCCGATTTTTGTTTATATATTTGTCTATGTTTTATATAGCTCTTAAGCCCCGGTTAAGATGAATTGATGAACATTTAGACATTTACGGAAATATAGTTATATTTGATATAATAAATGTCTAGTTCGAAAAACCGCCACTGTAGGAAAAATATTTAATATAAAAATCACAATAATTTAATTACATAATAAAATTATTTTGACAGCTATCAACAACAGTAAGAGTAAGAAGAACTGATACACAAAAGAAGATAATAAATGGGCAAGCAAGAAACGATTAATAAATATTAAAATGGGTTAAGAACTACCGAGCCCGTCTAAATTACGGATTTCAGATATTTTTCTTTAAAATTATCAACATTATGTTCGTATAATTGTAGGAATTTATGATGACGTTTAATAGGATGGAACAACCATTACATTTATCCATTTGTTTCCTTTCAAATGTTGTTTTTGTTCATTTATAATTTTTATTAAAAAAACTACACATGAAAGCACATTTTTCAAATACCCGACAAACTGACGGGTGTTGTAGAATTAGTTATATATGCAACGCCGGTAGTTTTAGTGTTAAAATATTTTCCCTGTATTTTATATATTATTATTTATTTTTCATTTGTATAATAAAGGCAACATATTCCGTTTAAATAAATTAAAATAATAATAAAACCCGTTGATAAATATTTATATATGAATAATCTTACATGTTTTCTTAATTTTTTCCATTTATTAGATAAATTATCAAATTGAGATAACGTACAACCTTGAATACATTCATTAGAGTATTTTACATATGCATATAATTGTGAGAGGAATCATATGTTGACCATGAATAACAATATTGTAGTTGTTGGTTCGTGTATGATTGACTTGGTCAGGTGTGTATTCTGATATGATAATTATAAAAACTTGTATTGATCACATGTGTTCTGCAGTTACGCACCAAAATTACCAAGAGCCGGAGAGACAGTTTTGGGTACTAAATTCACCATTGGATTTGGCGGTAAGGGTGCTAACCAATGTGTGGCTGCTGCCAAATTAGGGGGTAAAACTATATTCGTAGCACGAGTATGTACAATTAGTCTTGTGTATTTGATTTAGATATTAGAATATATTTTATTTAGTTAGGAGATGATTCTTGGGGACATGATTACTTGAAGAGTCTGAAAGAATTAAAAGTAGATACAACATACGTTCAAATAACACCTGGATACACTAGTGGCGTAGCACCGATTACAGTAGATGAGTCCGGGCAAAATCAAATCGTTGTAGTAAGCGGCGCAAATGGGCGACTTGATGAATCCGATGTAGCAAGTGCTAGTGAAGCTATTTCACAAGCTGCAGTGCTTGTTTGCCAATTAGAAACATCTATCGATGTAGCTTTAAAAGCTATACATCTATGCAATGGTGTATGTATGCTAATACTTAACTATTTGACAAAAGAAAATCTTTTTATTGATATTATATTTTTAGACATCTATTTTGAATGGAGCTCCGGCCATAGCAAACTGCGATCCTCGTTTATTAACTTCGCCAACTATATTTTGTGTCAACGAAACTGAAGCTGCCGTATTTACTGGTCTTCCAGTTGATTCTATTAGGTTTGTTAATAACTGGAAATACATGTTGTTTAATTATGTTTTATGTATGACTATTATTTCAGTGAAGCAAAAACAGCTATTGCAGAACTGCTGAAACGAGGATGTAACACAGTAATTCTAACATTAGGTGCTCAGGGAGCACTATTAGCTTCTAAAAATGATCCGAACCCAGTTCATATTTCAGCTCCGAAAGTGAATAATGTTGTCGACACGACTGTAAGTATATACTGTTAACACAATATTTTAAGAATTAGTTACAGACAAATGTACAATGTGTTACAGGGAGCTGGTGATTCTTTCATAGGTGCTCTGGCTTATTTGATAGCCGAATTTCCTAATGTTAGTCTGGAAAAACATATAGGAGTCGCGTGCGAAATAGCAGCTATTTCAGTAACGAAACCTGGCACACAAACAAGTTTTCCAACTAACGATATACTACAAGAAATTATGATGCAAAAACTTAACTAGCTGTAACTATGAATATGAAAGAAAAAAAACAAAGTTTTATGAAACATTTGTTAGTAAGTGACATGTGTTATGATATGAAATATTATATAAATTATTTATATAAACATCAAATTTAAAATTTATTTTCCCAACAGTTTAACGTGTAACACACAGACATACATACATTGTGAATTGATCAATATTAATATACAACAATTACCATCGAAAGTATAAGGAGATAAGTAATAAGATATTATATTTTAAAGAGAACAAGTAAGTACTCTGCTAGAATATTCTCAATATTTATAAACTAGAGACTAAAAAAATATACAATGTTATAAAAACCTTGATTACAAAATTTATATGTATAGTCTTTGGCATTGATAAATTTTAGTTCTTTCTCGAATTATTAGAAATTTTACGACTTGCAACTGATGTATATAAATATACATATACGAATAAATATAAAAATAAAATTAGTAACCATTATTATTTAAAGAATTATTGTTTCATTATATCTTAGTTTATAGAGTGAGAAATGCAACAGAGTGTGCATGATTTGCACATCGATTAGTTAGAAAAATACTTGTCATTCGTCGTACGTAACACACTGATTTAGCGAAAGTAATACTTCGGTAATACATCATCATATTCATATTGAAATGTATGGAGTGGACGTGGCAGGGCGGGGCGGGGAGAGAGAGGTTACAAATAGATATTATTTTGAATTATTCAAGCTGTGGTATAGTGCAAACAATTCAAATATACTGTGTACAAATTATAACATAATCATTTTCTAATATCTAGAGCGCCAAGTGTGTATCTGTGGTGTCTAATAATACTTTGATATCTGTACGATTATATAGCTTAGACAAAGCATACATTCATCTATTTCACATATATATTCATTACTACAATACCCTAACTTGGTCAATTCCACCGAAACTTTGGCTCTGTCTAAGCTATTCTATATATATTTCATTTCAGTTACATAAACTCTTCAAATCAATGTAATACACATTTCAAAACTTGAGTAGTATAAATCCGATAACACTCAAAATCAAATGCAACGTTCAGTCTTTATTTACAAATATACGAATGCAATAAATTAGGAAAAGAAAAGAATTTTGATACTGAAATATAACAACAGTGCACTCATACTTATACTACCGAAGTTAACAAAAAATAAATAATACATTCCTGTATTAGTATCACTTGACTTGAAAATGTTCAGACAAAAAATAATCTGATATGTTTAAAAGTACTTCATTTCTTCGGATATTTCTAGAGCATCAAACAATAAATAAAGGATAAAGATATGTGATAAATAAAATTGAATATCAATATCCAGTTGCATCGGTAACATCTAGTATATAACCTATAACATAGTTCAATTACTTTTTACATGTAAATACATTCTCTTAGTTATTCTCGGGAAATTACAATTATTTATAATAGTGTCGCGCAATGCATCTGGATGTGCAACATAAATATAAAATATATTAAATATATTTGTAAATAAAATACCTAATCAAATGTCAAGTGATGCATTCACGCATAAATACTTAACAAACAAATATATATATTTCAATGTATCACATTAAATAACCACAGTCTGGATATAATATTAGGGAAGATGAAATTAAGGAATTCTTACCGATCTTACTGCGGTAACATGGGATTCATAACTGGTAGAACGAAATCCTCCATATTTGGTAACACCAGAAATTTCTAAAACATACACATTGTGTCAAAGCACTGAACTCAATTCTCTTCTAAATGGATATAAGTATGTACCTGAAATTCTATTGACAATTTCTTTTCAATCCAACGAGTAACATGCATAAAGTTCAGTGAACGTTCACCGAATGTGGGATGAGCAGACAATTGCAGTTTAGGATTACCTCTAAAACCAAGCCACACTCTATCGGAGGGCGGTGGTGGTATATTCAGTGCTAGTGTCCCTTCTAAATACTGAATTTCCACTGTCAACTTAAATTCTGTCTTTGATACACCTTCCATGGCTCGTTTAATATATTTGTTGTCAGTTGCCTGTCCAAAATCAAATAAAAAATAATATCGAATTTACATGCAACGATAAACGAATATTACCTGTTGAAAATATTTCGACGCAGCGATTTTATCAACCATACGTAAGAACTTTTTACCACCTGTATTTGCTTTAGCAGTTGCTGAACTAGAAGTAACAAATAGGTTAGTATCAAAATGATTTATAACTGCAGTCGTGCATGTATGTGATATTATGAAACTTACTCTTGGCTAGCGTCAGAGGATGCAAGCATCCATGTACTTTCTTCATCGCTACTAGATTCAGCGCTATCTTCCACATCACTGTGGAATATAGGTGATCTTGTGTCAGAAATGTACGATGGATAACCTGTACTAGACTCGTCGATTTTACCAGCTTGTTGTTTCAGTTTCATCAGGTTAAGTTTTGTGACAAGTGCCATACTGATGAGTCCCTCGTATGTTAAGTCCATGTACACCCAAAGTCCACGTTCGTCCATGGATGGTGTAGTTATGCGATGTATAACTGGTGCAGACTTACCAAATGATAAGTCCGATATTACAATGTCTTCAATGAAATATGGCAACTGTAAGTGTACCGTTATTAGTTAAGTACTACTAACTAAAGTGCATGTATATTATACCTTAATGGTACTCAATTTTCGCTGAATCAAATGTTGCATTTTACCAACAATAGTATCGTGTTTGAACACGTCATAGAGAATTCTGGCTATTAATGCGTTTACCCACGTATTATTGCTCGAGTTATCGTTGTCAACGTCTTTATCATCTTCTTTGTCTTGGTTGGCATCTTTCTTCTTACGGAACTGTAAAGATAATTCTATTAAATTATGTCTGCACGTTATTACAGTGTTTTTGTAAGATAAGTGTTAAGAAAGAAGGTCGGAAAAAAGAATAAACAAACAATATTTATGTGGAAGCATGAATATATCTTGTGTTTCTCTACTGTAAAATGTAAATTAAACTTTGAATGCAATGGAATAACACAGAATAGAATTAACATATATACTATAAAGTAAAATGTAAAAGAAATAAAACATACAAGCTTGTTGCGTTTGTATGATGTAGTGGGAGATGTTGGACGATATGTTTTCACCTGGTTGTATCGTGCCATATAGCGTAAATAATCTATTTCATTATCTAGTTGCTGTTTGGATGAGGTTATGTCAGGAACTTGTGGACTGTCAGCTGCTGTATCCGGCGATGGAGTAGTGTCTGCGTCAGTTGTATGTGTTTCTTCTTCATTCTGTTTTGTCACTTCAGCTGTATCATCGTGCGAAGCGACTACTAGTCGTCGATACCTGTTCAAATGTATTCTATTATAATACTTCAATGTCTTTAATCTATGTTACAATAACTAACCAGTCTTCTTTATCACGACAAGTTCGTGCAAAAAGATAAATTTTTGTTTCTACACTAGTGTCATCTAACGTTAAAGTATCCCAGTCTTCAGCATTAATACTTATTTCATCTCTATCGTCGTCAATCATAGCTGCATCACTGAAACTTTCTGTGAAAATATCCTTTTCATCTTCAGTACATGTGTTGTCCAGTTGACTTGAATTGTCTAAATTGTCCGGCTAGAAATTAAATATACGAAAGTAAAACAGGCAAAATACCGGAAATTATTTCAGTGTTACATACAAGAGGATCAACATAGGTTTCATTATCTTTCATTACTATACTGGAATCAGCTGTAGTTTTTTCCGCTGAAATTACATAAAAATATTTTAATTACATCATACAATTAATCCTGTGTTGATTAAAACTTACTAGATTTTTTTTCATCTTCATTTTCATTTTCTTCATCTTTAATTTTCTTGGTTGAATTCAAATCCAGATTCATTTTTTCCTTGTTCAGAATAATACATATTGGGTATTTTTTGCTCCAAAGTCTGAAAGTATCATATTATAGTATTGTAACTTTTAGTTTTACAATTTGTATAATTTTACCGTTTATGAATTAATCCAGATGGGAGTAACATTATTTGAGAGCCACGTAAACTATAGATACGATGCTGTGTAAAAACAACTTTGTGTTTAGGTTCATTCCACATGGCCCGTTTTGGGATTTTCGACCGAGTGTGGGAAATTCTGAGAATACTGCCTTCTAATTTTAGAAATACAGATTGTGTTTTAGCTATATGGTAAGTAGCTGGATCGTACTGTTCCGGATATTCGTTAATCCAGCCCTGGTAAACAAAGTACAGCTATCTACAGTCCAAGTTACATATATATTTAGATTGAATAAATTGACTAAACTTACTTCGAACTTTGTAACAGGCTGATACTCTTTTGCTGCTGGTATTTCTAATATAGGCATTTCAGGTTTTATTTGTACTTGGCCATTTAAATATTGTGTATTTACATTGGTCTCAATCGAACTCTTAATATTTAAGTAATAATACGCAACGCACACAGCAGTTGCAACGAGAATACCTACGATAAATCCCAGTACGAATGTCGGCATTGGTAGAACGAAACACAACAACACAAACACAATCAATACTATCCATACAGTACGGTATCTGAAAATATTAAGCACAGTAAAACATAAATATCTATATGTATATTGCAAATCAAACAACAGTAAAACACCTGTAAAAACTTGAACTGGCACATGCCGACTTAGTGTCATGGCGACGCATATCCACAAAACCAGACGGACCTATTAATGTGATACACTGTTCCATTTCATCGGGTACAATGACGGGAGAACTTGTAAAATCTTCATACGCTTCTACTCCACTCTCTACTTCATCCTCTGTGGATGGTCCTTCCTTTTCATGAACCGTGGACAGAGACGATATTTTAACCAGACTTTCTACGTCTGTATCTTTGGATGTACTGAACTGTACAAACGGTTTCGATTTAATTCTACGTCGCAACGTATGCTTCTTTGTAGCACATGCATCACCAAATTCTTTGTTATCATTTTCTGTCGGTGTTTTTTCATTGTCTGCCAGTGAATTTTCATCGTCACTTGACATTTCTATATCCTCGGCTGTTGAGCTCAATCCACCAGATTTAGGTATAGAACATTCGGAGAATGATTGTTCCTCAGAATCGGATACACTTGAATTCTCCTTACTGTTACTTATTTTACTTTTATCTAATTTGTTTGTATGCTTTGGCGAATTCTCTCCTTCGCTACTTTTCGATTTGATTTCGCTTAGTTTCTCTTCCACTGTTTTTGTGATTTTACCTTTAAATTCTGAAAATATGCGCCAAGGATCTGACGTAGCTGCATGCGGACCTAGTGTGCTAGTTTCATTTATACCGGTATCGATGCTCGATGATCTTTTACCAAATTTGTTCAAATAGTCGCGCATAGGACTAGACTCATGTTTGTTGCTTGTATCTGGAAATATCATGATTACACCAGTTATGACCGGTTCGTAATATATATATCGTAAACGTAAACAATACCTCCAGCTGCAGTTGTAGAACTTTCTGGACATTTTTCTTCTGTAACAGACTTTTCTGATTTCTCTTCTTCTTCACTAGGATACAGTTCCTCTAATTCTTCGCCACTAGCATGAAAACGAATTGCAAAAGAAGGAACAGACGTAGTTATTGGCTTACCTGGGTCAAATAACAAAGAAATAAATACAAATCAAACTATTTGTTAACAATGAATCTTTAAACTTAAGTTTACATTTTCAACTAATATCAATATTTTGAACAAAATTTTATATTTGTACTATCTGATAAGTTTCCGTCAAACATATAATGTAAACATAACTGTACTATAATCTAGGAATAATAAGAAATTATAAATATGCAACGAGATAATTACATACAAGTCACTATATAGGTACACTGTCCAAAGGTCTTTTTCAGCAAAAACTTAAAATTCGTAATTTAATTGGAATTTTTTCAGTTTTAGTTTAGCGTTAAATAAAATATATGTTAAAAGCCATATTGTACTTACAAATAGAATGGAATAATGAAATTGTATTTAGAATATAGAAATACATATATTCTAAAGATACATTTGACTATTTTTACCTATTGTACATTTAGTCTTAGAACTATGCGCTACAAGTAACATATACTTAATAACAATGACAATGAAATTAATGCATAATGTCTAGGATTTTTATATACAGAACATAGAGCAGATTGATCCAAATGTATAGTCTATCATTCATTAGTTCGGTTACAAGGTAATAATATACCGTAGGCCTCTATGAAGCAGAAAATTCATTCTAAAGGTATTGCATAAACGTATGTGCATAAAATTTAGCCATTCAGATTGGTGCATGGAATGACAGTTAATAAATTTAGGAGATCACTACAGGTATTGACAACCATGCCGTTAGGAATCCTTACTAAATGTTACCTTTCAACATTCCTAATGTAATTTTACCACCATGGTTTCTTCGACTCATGATTAATATTACCGTAAATATATAAGCAAATAGATACCAATTAAAGAGTAGAAAAGTTTAAAGACAAACAATAACAAATGCAAGGATTAGTAGATCTGAAAAAGAGTTTGTTATTACAGAAATTTACTGGACATACGATTACATGGGAACACTAGTGTTATTATATGAAAATGTTTGCATACAAGTGAATAATTTCATTAAATAATTACAATTTACTTACTTTTTGTCTGCTTGCCGATATTCATTTTTATTTAGTAATTGTATGCAATATTTTGAAATTTGTATCAAAATTTTAGGTTATTTACAACACAGACACTGTACAAGATTTCCATAAATATTGTTTGTTAACGCCAGTCATACACCAAAACATATGCTTTGTTAAAGGCTTTTCAGCAAATGTCAACACTATACTGTTTACATAACAATCTGTCAATTCATTGTGATTTGGTTCCTGTCACTGTCAACTATCGAATAAGAATCACTACATTTACATTGGTACTACCAAATTTACATTACAATTTCAATTTCGTAAGCCGAAAATAAAACGTTCGTTGTACACATAGTATGTCATATCACGAAATGCGAAAAATATCTATTGTGTGCAAATATAACGTAATTCCCCTTCTTTTAAAGTATGTAGATAAAAAATAATCTAATATATTCTCATGATATTAGAGTTCCTTGGGAATTCTTTATACATTTTTTATAAAGATGTAGAATTACGTTCCATTTAATTACATACAATTATGTGTGTTCAATAGTTTTTATTAATATTACCAAAATATAAAATAAAATGCATATTAAACAAAATGTGACCCATATATCATTTATGTTTAACGGGTTGCATACCATTTCTTTGCTCATTAGGCTAGTGATAGAGGTTTCTTCTAACAGGATCTAGTTTATAATTAATATTATTATCTGATCATTGTCACTCATTTTAATTGCAACAATTATTTATACATTATCGTTTGCAATGAATATGAATCATACATAGCAAGATATTATTCAACATTGTAGTTTCAATATATGCAGTTTAGAAAATACACATTTTCCAGTAGTTGAATTATTTATTTCGTATATAAAACGTCTGAGATTTTTTATCATTAAAAGTTGCGATAACATGTGAGTATCACGTTGATCAAAAAAATTTGTGATAATTTTAATTAAAATGGAAATGTTGTGTATCTGATGAATGATAGCAGTGTGGTTGCATGAATGAGCATTAACACGAAGGTCTTTCTGATCCACAGGCAAAATATAAGATAATAAACTAGATAAGTGCTTACGATGTTTCACAATATTTAATACGTATAAACTTCCTAGTAACAAAATTGCAAACTTTCCAACATATGTATATATAAATGATCACGCATGAAGCAAGTAGAATATTACAGTATCAGCAAGACGTTTACGATACAATGAAATATATAATTTTAATTCTATTCTTAATGAGATTCATTACAAATGTCAAATGTATAATGGCTTCACCGTTGAATCCAAGTGGACCGTTTCAGAGGAAGCACGCTTACTATTGTATTGTAGACATTGTAAATACTTCATTCAGCAGTGGTTTCCTGACAATAACATCAACGAGAAATATGTCCATATCCGCAACATATATTGAGAAGAAAATGATCAAATGGATTCATACAGAGAGCAGATGGAGTGTGCAAATAATTGGAGATTACGCCAACGAGTTCAGTGACAAATATGTTACTGTACCAACCGGATATCCGGTTATAAATAAAAATAATAAATACAGAAAATGTGCCTATTACATAATCATAGTTGATACGATGGAATCTTTTGTATTAAAAGTAAAACAAATTGTTTCTTCCAAATCTTTTAACTCGAAAGCATTATTTATTGTGTACATATCGTACCTGGGAATTGAATTTCGAAAACAAGCTGATATTATCTTGAAATATCTATGGAATTATCAAATATTCAATTCAGTTGCTGTAACACCACAGTACAGTTTAATTACGAATGATATTTACGGTTTCTTCCCTTACATTACTTCCGAGGAATGTGGAAAAAACACACAGACACTGTTAATGGACAAGTGTGATTATGGTAAACGAAGAAATAAGCATCGACTTTTTCCGAACAAAATTCCCAATGATTTGGACAACTGTACGGTAAAAGCGGTGGCAATCAATAGTCCACCATTTGTTATAAACGTGTACAATAACAGTGGATTTGAGATAAATTTACTGAATATCGTTGCCCAGAAATTGAACATTTCTTTCAACTTTACCGTGCAAAGAAAGAGTGATTACTGGTCGATGAGAGACAACGCCAGTCAATGGCAGGGTGCGCAGAAATTTATGCAGGACAATTTAGCCATTGGTGTTGGAAATATGATTGCTAACGGGCAAATATATGAGGATTTTGAAGTAACGACTACATATTACTTTGAGTATTTACGTTGGGTAGTGCCAAGAGCTGATCCAGCGCCACGCTGGAAATGTCTTGTAGTTATTTTTAATGGAAAGCTATGGTTATCATGTTTTGCGGTTTATGTAACGTGTAGTCTGCTCTTCTACATCATGTCGAACTTACAGAAAGAGATTAAAACATTCAGAAGTTTTTCGTTCTCATTTATCAGTGCTTTATCGCTGTTAATTGGGGTTGCTTTATATCGGGCACCGTCTACTCACATCTTACGAATTATTTTTATAATGACTGCACTGTTTGGAATGATCGTTGCCTCGTTGTACCAGAGCGGATTGATTAATGTTTTAACTAATCCACTGTACGAAACACAAATCCTAACACAGGAAGACATTCTGAAATCTAAACTACGAATTGGAGGTACACCGTCTTACAAGGAATTATTTATCGATAGACATTCTGGAGAAATTAATGAACGTTTTGTTACAAACACTTCGTTTGCAAACAGGAATGTGTATGACTGGTTGGTACGAGTGGCAAGTGTTAAAGATACTTGTACAGTCTCGAATAAATTTTACGTCATGTATGTAAAGTCCAGAGGAGATAAAAAGATATGTAACAAGAAAGGACAAGACCAGTTATATGTTACAAGAAAAAATCTAATTGCCTATCCGGTTCACATGCTAACAGTGAAAGGATTTCCGTTATTCGAACAGTTCAATAAAGCAATATTTCAAATATGCATGGGAGGCTTAACTGTCAAATGGATTGAAGAAATTAAATACGATATTAATCGGAAAACGAAATCACCGGTCATATACGATGAAGATGATGATATAATGTTGACAACTGAACATTTACAAGGCGCATTTATTGTTCTTATCTTTGGAAGTATATGTGCAACTGTTGTATTTTTTCTCGAATGGATAATTTATAAAATTAAACGAACCACTTGTTACAAGCGTATGTTCAACAAATGTTTGCTGTGCTTAAAAAAATGTCGCAGAAGCAAAAAAGAAACAGCGGGTAAAATTAAAAATGATAAAAAATAATTTCAGCATGCTGGCAGACAAATAAAAAGGCTTGTTAATATTCTGTTACTTTTATTCCATAACGTTTAATATATAATTATTTACTTTAATTATTGTTCTAGAAAATAATTATTTGTATGTCATGTAATAATCAGTAAATACCGTAGATGTTTGTAAAAATTTGTGAGCTATGTTGTTGTGTAGTTATTAATTTTTATGTAATAAACAACATTCCAAGTAGTCATATTGCGAATAGTTTCACTGTCGTATATTGTTTCATTTATTAGATATTAAATTACACAGATAATTTAATAAGCAATGTTAAAGAAAAACAGTAGATAGAAATAGTTCTATAAAACATAATACACATTTGCTGTATTTGTACGTGATATTTAATTTATAGTAACTATCGAACACCTCTTTAATCGAAGAGAAATTATATTTGAAATCGACCCATAAACGTATATATAGTATATAGGTATGCGTATCGAATTGGGTGTTACTATTACATACTTTGTAATTGAAATGTACTTTGACATACAAGTAAAGAAATAAAAACATGCAAGTTACAAACAGATATCAGTAACAGTATTAGTATTAACAGTTAATTTAGATATAAACAAACATAGAAATTGACAACAAAATAATCCATAACAAATCCATTGGTACTAGTAGGCATGTATGTATTACAGTTCGACATACAGTAGTGAATTGTAATTAGATGTCATTTCTCATGCGTGTGTGTGTATATTGTTTTCATTGCACGTAATTGTAACCGGAAATGAAGAGAATAGAGTATACAGAGTCGCTTGCAAGGCAAACTATTCCAAATATAAAAATAACAAACAAAACATATGTGGATTTAAAATTAAATTATTAGCTCTCCCGGAGAGAAGACAAAATAGTTCGGTCAACGCATCTTTCTTAAAATAGAAGCCTCGTGCGACGAGAAATCGGATGCAGTGTTAGTGTCGCCATGAACGAGATCGCGAGGTGACATACACTGTGTAAGTATTGCTATCATTAACTTATTATATACATACTAAATTCATTAATGTTCTAATAATATTTAGCAATTATAACAAATGTCATCAATACATGCATTCAAAGATAAATAGAATCACGTTTGCTTAATAGAAAATTGTAAATAAATATTTTACATTCAGCTTAACATAACTTTTTCATTCTGACTAATAAATTATTTACATTGATATAAATGTCAATTAATATAAGCAAGAAGATTAATCTTTGCACTTAAGGATAGGTTACTATCTTTTATCAGTAGAGATTGTAATGATAGCGAGTGCAAGAAAAATGCTGGTTTTTGACAAATCTCAAGCACTTTTTGTTTGAGATTCGAGTACATATCAGCTACAAATTAATATTTTCTGTTTATATTACATTTTATTAATATTACAAAGTATTTATAACACATTTTGAATATGTTGTTTTGTTTTCTTTGTAGTTAAATATAAATCTGACCTTTTGTTTCACATTCAGAGCCACAAATAAATCGATTAATGTAATTAATTATCTCGTTTTACTTTAGGTAAACAATGAATTGAAACTATAACTCACATAATCAGTATGAATATTTGAATATGGTACTCTAACAGTAGATTGTTGAATGATATAATCAATATTAACTAATGTATGTTTAATGCAGGGACAACAATGAGTTGGGCGTCGTTGAGCGTCTCGGCGCTCTACATTATTTTGACGTGTGCATTGGCGCATATAGGAAGATGCCTCGTGGACAGATTCGTTTTGCAACCTTTCGTTAAGAACTTATTCCAAGAAGCGATCGCAGCAGCAGAATTATGCGCCAGCTGTTTCGAACTAATTATAGGTAAATCACTAAATTACAAACGAGAATATTTTAAGAAAACCACCAAGTGCTACTTGCGTCAGCAGAAAATCGGACTTTATTCGAAATACTTGTTATTTATTGGCTCGTTGACAGGATCATTCATCTGACCGAAACTGCACTAACATACTAATAATATATTTATATATCTATTCTATTTTCGAACATACATTTGCTCACTGAAATCATAGAATTAAGTGTATGTACATAGTTTAGTTTTTATGTTATAATGGCCATTTGAGACAAGTATGTACTATTCAATGTATATTTCTTGCATAGATGGCCGATACAAATGCTACCAATAGTTCCCATCTTAAATGAAATATTTCTGGTGTGAATTAAGGCAGCAACATGACGTAGATAAACTAATACTTTATGTAATTGTAATGTTAGGTAACATAGTAACAGTTTTATAGTTAACAAGTATTCTAATAATTAACAATTAAAGGTAAGTTACTAGATTGGTACTTACGTTATATGTTTCTCAGGTTTATCATAGTGTCTTTTTTGGTCATTGTTAAAAAAGGTACTACGCATTAGTGATAAATACTGTCAAGTTTGAGCTTGAAACAAAGTACATACTACTAAAAGATATAGTCATCCTTAATAATATTTCTAATTTACAGTTGCAGATAACTATGGCGTGTCTATGTATGCCATATTTCTGTTCATATTGACAATATGGTGGTCCTGGAACTGGGGAGACGCCACCGCGTGTCCTTACAACCACTTGGAGGAAGTGGTCCAAGGACAACAAGATCTCAGAGTTGCAA
Source organism: Calosoma granatense (assembly GCA_022063505.1). Lineage (NCBI taxonomy): Eukaryota > Metazoa > Arthropoda > Insecta > Coleoptera > Carabidae > Calosoma > Calosoma granatense. The sequence goes on from JAGJTL010003236.1 coordinate 1,265,027, forward strand.
TTTTAAAATCATGGGCTCAACTTACAGGAGGTGTTATGGTTTTTAAGTATGTACAATTCTTGTGGAATCTCGAAGTCACGGAAAATCATATTGGCCGTGCATTTGAAGAGTGCCAAGCTGATTTACAGGTAATTATGAATGGAAATGAATGTTTCAAGGTTCAGTTGTTACAAAGCATTCATGTAGAATGAATGTTCAATTGAGCCAGCATAATACAGATGAAAACGTATTAGGTTAATTACGTGTCCTTGATTCGAGTATAATTTTTATGACGATTTTATCGTATAAATAAACATTGGAGAATGGTTTATAATACAAGTTAAATAGCGCATTGTTTTATAAGAACTACGAGACGCATTATTATTAAAACAAACTAGACTTGTACTAGCACTTAAGTAAGATTACTTCCTTCTTCCATAGGGATAGTAATAAGAATAAGTGCAATAGTAAACGATAATATTGAGACATGTCCCAGCTAATCATTGCCTGGGATTTGAGTATTCATTATCTACAAACATACAGACTCGGAACAGACGTTTCGTTCTAAAATTGCAACCTTGTTAATACAATTAAGTGTAGTAAATATAGAGTAAAAAGTAGTTTAGAATATAAAAAAGTTAATTAACGTTTAAACGCATTTCAAAGCGAAGCATTTATGCGATTTCAAACTAAAATTTCTGCAATGTCGTTTGATGTTTATCAACTGCTATCGATTTCGCAATTTTTGATAATTTCGTCTGGTTTGGCTCCAGACATATCGGCGTCTCGTTACCATGACAACGATTTTAGATGTAATAAAAAATATACTTACTGGCATATATGCAAATATACTCGTACACACACACACTTACGCACTGTAAAATTATATAATATTCACAATATCGGCTAGGGAATTACTACTATAATCTAACGTAGTATTGCAGTATACAATCAAAACGACAAATGTCTTGAGCTACACTAGTTTTAATAAAATGGCATTGAGCCAAGAGTTATTTTGAGTAGACCCTTGATTCTGTAAGATACATGATTCGTCAAATTATATTACTTACTCATTCATTGCATAGAAATGTCAAAGGGTAAATGGAAAAATAGAAATGCAAATTGTGTTTGAATCCCTGAATTTTTAGATATAAATGAATAAAACATATATGCATATGAAGGATTAATATGTTCATTGATTGTTACAGGTATCCATGTACTACGGTGCTTTTATTGAGGCTGTAGCTACTTGTTTATGCCGATTAGCATCCAGGGCAATTAGTGATTCCGGTATGCGATTTGCAACAATGTTAGATTCATTTGTTGCTACCTCATTGGTCGTAGCAGGTAAATTTATAATAATTCCACGTGGATATAACATGGAAATCGGTGTAAATGTGTACTAACAATGTTCGTACCGTTAGTAGTCCTTTATGATGAATAATTTTATGACTAAGCGTAGTTACTGATATTATTCAAGCAGTTAACATATGCATTATAAGTAATATGTTGCACTGAAGGACAGGTTACCATCTCTTTATCAATAGAGATTGTAATTATAGCAGGTGCAAGAGTAATATGCTGGTTTAGACAAATTTCGAGTACATTTTGCTTGAGATTCGAGTACACATCAGCTACAAATGAATAAAATCTAACTGAAATAATCAGATAATTGTAATTTAAAACTTTAATGTGATTTTCTAAATTAAATTCTTGAACTTTATTCATTCATTAACTTTATTTCTACGTAAAAATTACAATATAAAATGAAAACATGGGTATACTACATGTTAACAACATTTCCGAAATGAAAATGACAGTTATATTACGCTTGCCTATTATTAGCTGTTTTCATCTTGGATACGAAATACAAAGTCCTTGGCACTGCCTATGTCATAATTATTTTGAACTGTTATAGGCAATTTATGTTTGATGAAAATAATAGGAAAGTGTAATATAAAGTCTTGTATGCACCACGGGTGTTACTAGATGATTATGCCCATCGGGTGACATCTTTCCCTCGGGCTGGATCATCGTCACCCACCGTGCATAATCATCGTCATAACACCCCTGGTACATAAATAACTATTGTTTTTACTATTTTAGCTTTCAACTATTCTGGAGGTTACTTTAACCCGGTACTTGCAACATCCCTGAAATTCGGCTGTACCGGTAACACATTTACAGAACATGTGATAGTTTACTGGTTAGGAGCGTGTGCAGGATCCGTTGCATCTGTGTTCATCTACCGTATGCCTTTCATTCAGAACAGAGTGAAGCCAAAAGCAGATTAAAGACTAAAATACACATAGTAAAATCTACAGTACAAATCATTGTTAATTATCGTTAAACCGTTGTTCATGTTACTTTTTATTTTTGTTATTTACTTATTTATGTTATTAGTTGTATAAATAAAACACAATTATATTTACAATTACATCATGGGCTTTATTATTATATTTACTTAGAAATTCTCTAAAGAAATCAGAACTTTTGTCTAAAAACAAACATGTACGTCATTAAAAATTACTGTATGAATTGTATGGAGATTCAAATGTTTCGGTTTGGTTCGGAGTTAACGGTTTAATTGGAACTGGTAAATCGGAGTATATTAATGGGAAATGTTGTAGTCTACCACTGGACCAGGCTATAGATAAACATGAACCTTCTTTAAAGTTTTTCTGAAATGCCATTGTACATGGAACTTCACTAGGCTGACCTGCTATAAGACAACTGAAAAACATAATTACACTTTTATTATAGATTATATAAGATGAGAGACACTGGAACATGCAGTGATACACATTTGTCTATATAATCAACTGCCTTACCTCGGTGTTATTTGAAGTACTGGAGTGGTCATAGTCATGAAAATTGTTATAAAATTAGTATCTTGGAACATTATTGCTAGATGACGACCTTTTGGGTCCCATTCCATGGCTTGTACAAGTCCGCCAACGAGACTACCGTTCGGTAATTCCATTCTTGACAGATCTAATACTGGCGAAGCCATCTGTGGAGCTGCCATAACGTCGGAACTGAACACAGAGGCTTCAGCTTGGAAACCTAACGAGTATAATATGGGTTCTTCAGATGTTACAAACAACAAGATCAATCCACAAGGTGACCAGCATGCAGACTGTATTCTTCCAGTTGCTGTGTTCCAGCGCTCAGCGTTCCAGTCCTTACATTCCCATACTCTTGAGAAGAGAATAAGATTAATATTGAACAATTACAGCAGCCAGAATCATTCATACCTGAACACTAAATTTGTAGATGCGGCTAACAGGTTACGACCAGTTGGTGACCAAGATAACAGTGTATTACCAGCGTTACCAACTCGTTTTAACGTGCACGTCTGAACAAGGGCCACATCCCAAACTAAAAGTGCTGGATCAGACGGCGAAGCACTAATGAGATATTCACCATGTGTACTCCATGCAATACTTATAACTGGACTATGGTTCACACGTCGCAAAACACATGCATTAGCAGTTGATGGTCTTGTTACCTAAAGGACAATAATAAAACTGATGAATATACATATCATATATACATGTTTATAAACATTTACCACAGAATTAGGGTCTACAGTCCAAATAAGAATATCATTCTCACATGCAATTGCTATCTCCGAGGCAGACAAAGGTCGCCAAGCAACACAAGACACGTTTTTTTGTAACTTGCTCTTTAATACTGGAACAAGTTTAGAATCTGTGCTGTATATTCTAACGCTATCATCTGATGTTGCTACAGCTAGTTTTGTGTAATGTGGATGCCACGCTATGTACCTATAATAGTTTAAACCGAAATATATAGAACTGTCTGCTGATATTAAAATTCACTTACCGTATTGGAGAATTTAACCAGTTCCGAGTTTGCGAAAATGTGGCCAATGATTTTCTTTTATCTTGAAGTGTATAAGGGTAAATTACATTGTGTATCCTAGACAAGCCATCTATTAATTTCAGTGCCCATTTAGCGGTTGCAACAAGAATATCATTTTTAAAACTTTCAGTTGCAACAAATCGAACGGCTTCCGTAAATCCTTGCTCAAACCTAATAGTACAATAAAAATACATTAATTATGTTCTCTAATATATGAAAAATTCAAATTACCATATCTTTGTTACTTGTTTGGAAAATGGTTCATGGACTGGTAAAAATAATGAGCGACTTTCATCCCCAGTGTTCATGGAATGCAAAATATCTCTAGTTATATGTACCCTTGGATGTCTTTCAACCTAATCAACAATATATAATTCAACAATGACAAATTAAAATAATTATAACCAAACTTACCGCATTTGTAAAAGCACATATATTGGCATATTCCAATTTCATACTATGAAGACGTCCATCTACCTCGCATAAAGAAACCTCACCATCTCCAGGAATTGCAAAACCGCTTAAATTCCTCATTTTAGGTCAAAACTTTTATTCTAACAATGGAACAATTTTGACAGTTAAGTTCCTTATTTGAAATATAACATATATATATACCCCACCGGAAACATGTGACCGGTACGCTACTAGCGACAGCTAGTTCGGTTCCTTTTAATTAACTTGGAATAAATATCCAAATTGTATGTGTAACTAAACAAATAATTGAGATTTCTATTAATTCTTATAATAAATAATAAACTTAAATAAATAAAAATGAAATAAGTTAGTTCAATGGAACATTTTGGTACTAAGAACTAATGAGAATTGTATTGGCTTATTTTCTGTAATAATGATTAGATAGAAGGAATGGCAGGATAGGTGTACGTAATAATAAACGAACATGTACATTTTGATTTTTTGTATATTGTTTCCAAATGAAATAATATCAGAAACTGTTATTACATATTAATGCTTAACTAAGAAATACGACAAAAATAAATACATACATAATGTTAACCTATGTATTATAAGTCTAAATAAAGATACTCAGAATGCTTTGACATAGTAAACGGAATGTTATTAAATAATACTATAAAATTAATGGAATTATAAGTAAATACTGACAGTTAACAAAAGTGATGATATTTAAGAAAGCGTTTATATATTTTTTCATTTAACTATTCTAGAAAGTCATTAAATTCTTGCAGAATCATATGCTGTACAAAACACCCAATTTGGGTAATTCAACGATGCTCCATACTTCAATCAATATATCTTTTTCATAATACTATAAGTTTATATTTAATACAGAAATATACTAATATTCTTTCAATATATGTTTAACTTTAATGCTGCCAAACGTAAGCGAATTCAAAACAAGTTTTATTAAGTTTAACGGCAACACAAACAGAGAAATGAAAGGAGTCGTCGTGGTTCTCCATCCCACCTACAATTTTACATACAACAGAAATGCTCGTCGTGTTACAACAACTTGATACACGAACGGTCAAACGAACGAACGGACCATTGGTTTTTATTTCAATATAGTACATACGTAGTTATGTAGAAGAACCGAAATGGATTTTTTATTGAGTCAGACGAGACGAGACGATACAGAAACAACGGAACAGTGAGCGTTTGTCGTTAGAACGAAGCCAATATTGGCATGCATGGAGCGGCATTGTGGTGACGCAATTAATGTTAGTTAAAACGTTCAGTGCTGCAAAGTAGTCTAGAAGAGCATAAATACCTTTACTATTAGCAACACTACACAACTGTAATTGGAATTTGATTTCACTTCGGTTATCATCATCACCGTTATCGTCAACGTAACGAAATAATAAGACCCATGCTCTATGATTATATCAGTCAGTCGAATGAACAACTGTTACATTACTTTAGAATTGGAACGGTATAGTAGTAGTAGTAGTAAATGTAGTAGTAGCAGCAGCGACAGTAATACTAGATAGTAATACTGCACAATACAATACAATACAATACAGTACGATACGATACGATAGAATATGTACGATACTCTCACACAACGTCAACGAAGCCAGCAACCATACCCAACTGTGTACAAAACCAATCATTATCTCTCACAAGTTAAACATCCAATGCACGGATTGTGTACAACACACAAACAGTAATACATAATTAACTAATGGATTATAGTTAGATAAATATAACTGAGAAAACGGCACTACTCGTCCGTCGTAATATTGTGCTTTCGAATAACCACAGAACATGTTATTACTATTCATATCAATTAACGTCTCAGTTAACCTCTCCTTCATTAAAATATTCATAACGTATCTCTATTCAATATTCAAAATTGTTCTAATAAAATCTCAGAGTTAAAAAATTCATCGGCTAACAATATATAGTTTACTGACAATTTACGGATAAAAAAATTAACAGTCTAATTAATTCAACGGAAGGCAGAACATATGCTGGAGAATACTTTTAGTGGGCCTCATGTCCATCTGTAATATACTGACATCATCGTAATCGTCAAGGTCGTGGGGCGCCGGTACGGGCGGCGGCGGCGGGGGTATAAGCCCTTGACGAGACGGATGCAGTGCACACATAGCGTGGTGTCACACACAATCCTCTAGCGACATCAGCAATGGATTCACGTACTCGAATCCCTCGAACTCCGATTGATCTATCTTGTCGATGACTCGCCTGTTTTACACAAACACACACACACACACATATATATCATTAGTAGAACACATCATGAACTAGTAACTCTAAAATCATACAACATCACCGTATGTATATGATTCTGATGAATCGGACTAGACTAACATAACACACTTACTATGAATTAATCATTGTTCTTAGTAAACGCACGAGACAGACAGCAGCACGGTTAAATAATATGTACCGTGTGATAAAAGACAAATACATAACTGATTACAGTGTGTAAATATTAGGTTTCACATGAGAGATGAGATGTGTAGTCTGTGTTTAGTGAATCTAGTCCAAGTCATTGGATATGCACGTATGAAGACGCGAGCACGCCGCTACTGTGCTCATGTCAATATGCAAGTAAAGTATAAGAAGCTGGTATATGTTGGTAATACGTACGGATCGTCTGGCGTTAGGTGCACAGGCTCGTTGGTGAACTCTGGCGGGAAGTTTGCCAAGTCCCTATCAGAGTCAAATCGCGGCTTGTATGGCGGTGACACTTGCTTTTGCTCTAGCTGTAAAAATAAGCAACAACGCTACTAGCATCTAGCTTTACACAAACCAAACAAACAAACAAACAAAACTTCAATCAAACAGATCACTAAACCTTGAATGCAACGGTTCCAGCATATAAGCAATTCTCTCACTAGATTCATATAAATATACGTAGGTAGTGGGGTGGCAGGGGTTAGAATCTGTACTACTAGTTTCTTTACACATTTATATACGTCTCATAATAATCACATGTGTATACATATAGGTTATGATGAGACGTATGGAAGGTACACTAATGCACTGGCGAGTTGCTACGGTATGCAGCAACTTACTCATTGTCTGGAGTTAATGAAACTGATTCAGTTGTAAACTGCGGATCGAAATTGTATAAAACTTTGTCATCAACAATTGGTATAAAAGGAGGAGAAATTTTTCGTTGTCCTAACTAGAATCACCCATTAGATCAGTTAAGGAATGTTGCAGTCATACAGCACTAGAGATATATCTTACCAGTTCCCATTCGATAGACTTGAAAAACAGATGGTTGACAATGTCCAAGAAGCCAGTGTCCCGGTGACAGCCCAGCCTGTCTGCCGGATTCTTGTTCAGGAAACCTTTGAGTACGGAAGCTGCCTTGACGCTCAGTGATCGGGGGATACGTATAGTCTTCTCTAGGATGACTTGGAACAGATAATCCTCAGTATTCTGATCGGGATTCTCGGAAGCACCGGCTATATCGAATGGTGATCGGCCTGCTAACATTTCGTACAGCAACACTCCGAGTGCCCACCAGTCCACACTGAAGCCATAATCCTCGCCACGCAATATTTCGGGGGCAATGTAGTTGGGAGTACCGCAGAACGTGGACGTAGTGTCACCGGGTCGAATACCCTCCTTGCACATACCGTAATCGGTGAGTTTGATGTGACCCTCGTGGTCAAGCAGCACGTTATCCAGTTTCAGATCTCTGTATATGATACCCTTGTCGTGTAGGAAATTTAATGCTAAACTAATTTCGGCCGCGTAGAATCGAGCGTGCTCCTCCGGTAGACGGCGTTGTCGCTGCATGTGGAACATGAGATCGCCGCCACGCACGAACTCGATAACGAAGAATAATCTACTTGGCGTCTGGAAGCACGAGTGGAGTCCCACTAAGAATGGATGATTCGAGGCCGTCTCAAATACATGTTTCTCCGTCTGTACCCAGTCGATGTCCTCGTCATCGGTGACCAGAGCTTTCTTGATCACCTTCATCGCATATATCCGGCGTGTTTTCTTCAGTTCTACCATTAGCACCTTAGCATAGCTGCCTCTGCCTATCACACGTATCAACTCGAAGTCATTGAGCGAGTACTGACGCTGAGTGCCCGGCTCTAGGGCGTCGTCGCCCGGTTTCGACGGATCCTCCACCGGTACCGAGTCGCCAGTAATATCTGGCGGCGGATCCGGGAACTCTTTGATATCAGGGATTAGTTCGGTTGTCGGAGTGCTGATAGTGGCCGGCTCTCCGTTGTGTTCGTCTTTGATTATTGGCTCAACATGTTCGTTGGTACACGGCATCTGTACGAGTTTATGGCATTTCTTGTGAACCAGTAACTTGCACTGGATGCACTTAAATCCTTGTCGACCCAAGCCCCAGATTCGATCGTGGCAGAAGGCACAAAATGCACGCTGCAACAGAACACATCGCAATTCAATTCATTAGAAATCTAGTCGAGCACACTGGACCAGACTGAACTTACTCTGTTAAATCTCTTTGCCTGGAAAATGTGACCGTTAACACGGTATAACTTTCGCCAACGGCGCGCCCCTCGTCTATAAATGCTCCCTGGAACAGATAATCAGTTCAGTTAGTTATAATTCACATATACACGTACGCACAAGTGAGCTAGTACACATACATCTATACGTGTACGTCTGTGTATGTATAATATATAAACACAAATGATTCAGTTACTTACTGTCCTCCCCTGGACAGGGCATTCCTGGCGCGGACGGAACATTGGGGAAAACTGAAAAGAAATGATATATGTCAATAAAGAATACATAGAATAGAAACCAACATTTCTACATACAAAGTTCTAAGCAAGACATATTACGATTACAAGAGATGAGTAATAATATGTATGTAAGACTATGTGATAATGAATGATTGCCATTGTGGAAAAAATAATTAGTAACAGAGCCTGTATAGTTATAGTTGTACATTACCATGTATGAATTGTGTTTGTATTATCAAAAATGTGATTAGATATGATATGTTATCTGAAATCCATGCATAAGATACAAAAACTGTTACGTTATTTATTCTGGACTTTAAAGATACATTTGTAAATAAACGAGAAATGAACGTACATACGGTAAATAAGTACCGGACACGAATAGGATTGTAGCGGAAGCGGTGCAAGAAACGAAAACAGTGTGTTTGCATTATTTGCGAACACACAGCGAATGTCATACGAATTCAATTAGCTGTCATCGTGATGTCACAGTGTTAGAGGTTATTCAAAGTGAGAATAAGTTGTGCATTATAAAACGAAAAGCAAGTACAGTCTGAACATATTAGTAACAGAACAGCTGCGTCAAATACTGTCTGATTTGTTCAATGAAATTAACCTTGATTCTTGCGAACTCTATCGTAATTTTATTTCCATCTATTTCTTTTTCGTTGCGTCTTATTTTGTGGCAAACCTAGGGATCTTGCTTCAACGTGATTAAAAACAAGAGGCAACTGAACAAAAGACAAGGAAAAATTAGAAAAGTTTTTAATATAACGATGTAGCCTTGAAGTACGAAGTTTTCATCGTTAAACACTTTTAATTGTTGTTTATAAGTTTAACATGCTATATAATAGGGTTTATAACATAATTATTAATGTCACTGTCAAACACTATATGTATATATTATGTACACCTTGCATTTATATACAACGAACAATGATCAAACTTTCAACATTTGTTACTGTTGAATATATATTTTCAAATTATTCCTTCATCTCATTTCTGGTGGAATATGAAAAATATGCGCAACATAATACTATCTTATGTTCTGGGACAAATAAACAAAGAACTTAATTAATGAAATTAATAAAAATGTTCTTTTTCAAAACACAAGTGCGTGCGGTTACTCTTCGGGGGGCAAATTGAAGAATATATTGATTTGTAATAAAAGAAGTACCGATTCAATGCTTACTTATATGTTGCAGCGTTTATTTGTATCTGTAATTAAAACTTTAATATTATAATAATCGTTTTATTTATGAAAAAAAATATAATTTGCTAATCTGCTCGTTGCGTTGTTGTATCTTCTTTAAATGCGAATGAAATAAAATCAATTCTACGTTTGTATTAAACTTTTTTATTTTGTCATCCAATACCTGGCAATATTTTCAGATACAAGGAGTGAAGTTTGACAAATTCTAAACTTCTGATGTGTGAAACTTTACAACACTGACGCGCAGGTACCATAACTTTTGATTTTTCATTTTTGCGGTATGGAAATGTGATACAGACTTCAAAAACTTTAATATAAGACAAATATTTAAAGATCAAACAAGAACATATTTCTTAGTTATCAAGATCGAGTGAGCTTCGCGAGCAGGGAATCCAACATGAATATGAAATGTCAAACAGCTTGCTATAAATTTGGCTATAATGTGTCTTCTCAATTTGTTTTTGTAATACATATATTAGTCAATAATATTTAACTAAATTCATAGTTAATCATTTAAATATTGATAACGAATTACATGTGAATATGGTGTGTTAATATTTGATGCAGTTTTATAACACGGAAGTGTAAAAAAGACGTATAATATTGTAGCGTGTACCTAACGATTGAAAGAGTTTGAGTGTCACATTTACATCATGTCACTTGATCACAATTTAACAATCATCGTTGTTATAAATGTAGTATGATTTATATACCGTGCATTGACTGGCAGCAACAAGTGTTTTGATTGGCAGTTGAAGAGTACCAATCAACAATAACAATAGAGTTCAATACATAACTGGGTAACATTTACCAATATTACTTCGCATCGATGCTCCAATGACAATGTAACTAAAATAATAAATAACATTGCAGGAGAATGTGAATATACATTGCTCATTTATATAACAGATACATTCTATTACATTAATACTGTTATTAGCCTACTACAGTGAACTGAATATTGAAAACAAACTGAAGTGCTAAAGCTATTCTGTTACTATTATTTGCAGGTATAATAATCAAAATGTATTCATAAGCAAGAGAACAGTGTTAAACTATAACGAAAAGGTCTACGTGTAGAAAATGTTCCCCGAACTTTATAACTTTGTTCAACTTTAATAAAACCACGTTTTTCAACGAAAGTTCTGTCTTAATAATGAATTTAATTAGCCCCGTATTACAATGCGCAGGTACGCTCGTTATGAAACTAATTTATTAATTACGGATAATTTGATCATATTTCTATATGAGAATATATAATTATGTTGACTTGTGATATAGTTTATTTCCCTCCAGATTATGCATGTTCTCTATTATTTACAGAACGTTATATAGTAGCAGTTTAGTAAAACATATGATAAAATATCAACACAACAAATTGTTAATTTTATTTTTTATACTTGTTCCCACTTTTATCAGAGTTCTAAATTATTATATTTTCCTGCAAACGCGAGGTTCAAGTGCGCAACGTTATATTTATCGCAGCCATTTTGCGTGTTTCTGCGTTCCGATAAAAACTCAAGTGTAAATTGTATCGTATTTTTTACAAAACATTTCGCGCGTGATACATGATCTTAACAAATATATTTTTAGTATTTGAGTAAACGTTTTATATTGCGTTATATTATATATCCATATGTAAATATCGAAATATTCTTGGTAGAAGTAATTTTCATGTCTTGTCACATTCTGGCAGTTTGAGTTACTAATATGTATACATGTACTAGATCTTGATTTAGCAAATGTCTTCCTATATATTTCAACTTATATAAAACGTAACTTATTGTATTACGATTTGTTATCAAACAAATACGATAAAACGATCTATTTGCCTTTAGTGTCCGATATCGTTATTTTGAAATGTGACTGATTGAATTGAATTGAATTATTTGTGTATAGATCGCATTGGCAAATGGAATCATTTTATTTTCAACTATTTATTCACTAGACATTTATTTTCTTGTTTAGGATTACGAATTTCAGTTGAGAAATTGTGGTTTTCAAGCAAATATATAGTCATCAGTTAGACAAGTCAAGTCTCAGATGGTTTCCAGTATTGGGTTCTCGTTTAACAAATATAAGTAATCAATACTGTAAATTGAACGCAATTCCTATTTTTTTTTTGTTTCGCTCACATATGCGGGTGAAATAACAGAGCATACATTTGGAATGTTGTTTTGTTTTTTCTGTTGAATCTTTGTTTTTGTTTGACTAGTTTTACAAAGCTGTAAATAATTCATTTCTACGTTGTGGTACATTATTAAAAATTCCTTAGAACAAGAACGCTTTCACACTTTACAGCAATATGCCCGAGGTATTGCCTTTGTATGTCCAAGATAGCACTTATTATATATTCTATATACTAGCCAACTGTTTACATAGGTCATACACGCAACCAACCGGTAAGAATATTTTTACTTTTATACAGAATTATTAGTAGCGGAATAATATAAATATCTACTTGTGATGCCAAGTTAAACCAATGTGATTTAACGCGTAATTAATTATGTATAATGGTTGATCGTTTCACGATTCTACATTTAGATAAAAACAAAAACAGACCATACTATATAGTGTTACACAAAATTATAATTCAGTCTTATCCTGACACATATCTTACATTTGGTTCCATTCATATTTCGTTTAGTTACATACTTTTCTATATAGCAACGCACACACATATACATGGAATTGAGTACAAACGGTAGCGTGTTTTACTTGTATAATTCAAAGTAAACTCAAAATGTTATAATGATTATCAAACACTACCAGATTTTACCGGACGCGCAATATTTTAGCCTAAAATGCGTAAGTTAATCATGATCATTATGACGCAGGAGTAAATGGAATAACAAAATTGAACTCAGATAATTAGAACGTTAAAAGTAACAGTTTCTATTTTCTATTTATTATCAATGAGATAAATTTATCTATAATTAATAAAAACAATGACGTATATTTGGATATTTTCAAAGCGATAAAAATATATTACACATTAATTGATTATGAATCATTTATGCTCTGCTTAATATTAATGATATTTTATTAACAATTAATGATTATTCAATTAAAAAATCAGTCCTATCGACTTAATTACTATCGTAGACATATGATTTTGTTTTATAAAAACATACGTAACGTTAAATCGCGGTACAGATGTTACAAAAAGATAGCGATCAACACTCACAAAACCATTAGAATATTTATAGCGCAAACTAGATTTTGATCTAAGCCAGCATTGCCGGAGAAAAGGACTATTACATACATCGGTTACCATGTTTTCGAATGCGAATCGAATCATCTTTTGCTCACAAATAATGTGAAATGGCAAGGATCAAATATCCATCTCGAGCATGTAAACAAATACTTTTACTTTATTTTTCATTTGATCTAGTTTGTCGCCAATAATACATCTACCAGAGAAAAAATATATTAAAAATACAGAAATAAGAAATAGAAAAAGGTAATGAAATTTATTCCGTAAGGAAGTACTACCGTGTTTCATGTAAAAAGTATATCACAAACAGACGATCACGTTTTTCTGAACTCTTCCGACTGGTGTAAATAAATAAGAAATTGCATCTTCTTCATATTATTCCGATATTCGAATAAGATTATCAGTTGCATATTAAATAACATAATTTTAGAACAGTAATTATATCAATACCGTACGATAAATAATCAATTTATACGAGATTACAGGAAAATCATTAATATTGTTTCTTAATACAAGTTTCTTATCTTATATTCATGGTGAATATTTTTTAAATAGCTAAAAAATGATGTAGGTATGTTAGATAAGCGTTGATTGACGAAAATTCTATAAACTTAATGTATTTTCTTCAAACAACGATATATGATTCAGTATCTCACGAATAACGTTTGTTAGGATTGAAGATTCGCGGATAATGGAAGAACATGTACAAGATATATAGAGTGAAAAACTATGTATATAGAGACCTCCTCCTACTTGACCGAGGGTGGTGCCCAGATTAACACTATAGAACATAGGGTATCCATGCAAGACTGCTGCTTCGCACATATCGTTCCAAACGTCCATGGCTGCAGCGACTAGGTTCTCGCAACAGATCCGTAGCATTACTCACGCATCTAGCACGATTTTGGTGTTTAACACACGGATACACGCACGTTACAAACACGTCGTATCACGTTTAACGATTGCCGTCGGTCACACAGCATACTGTACGATGTGCGAAGACGATTGCATCTGTGTGTAAAACAGCACACGATGAGACCGGCTAACGTGTTATCAAACATCGTTATCATATCAACAACAGATTAATTTTACGTGTGTATGTGTGCATATCTATGTACAGACATGGTTGTAACAACAATCAGGTATATAGGGACACTAGTAAATATTCATAAATACCACACTAACATTTTCTCCAGTACAGAATATAACACGAGTTCAGAAAATCGAATCTAGAATGATTATTGATTAAACAATATTCATTGTCTTTTATCGTTGTTTAATTCGTAATAAATGTCGTAATATCTTGCAAAAGTATTGGCATGTTTGAAAGTTTAGTAATGACAAACATTTATGTCGGCAAGCACAAAGAACTGAGAATGAAACATGCATGCAATTGGCTAATTTCATTTCAGAGCTATACCATACCTACGTATAAGTGTACGTCTACGTTTTCTAACCGACGCCAATGTGTTTGTGTACCTGTGTGTATGTGTGTGTTTGTATGAACTGTGTGATTACGGCAAGCGATATTGCATGTGAAAAGCGACCATCATGCCGATTCGTTTGCTGTTGGTAAAATTGTTGCTTTCTTTATCTCATAATACGGTTATCGTAGTTTCAAACTGATAAATTGTTCCACTTTAATGAAAACTAACTACCTACTAAGTTCATTACCTAAATTATATTAAGTTACCTGTAAATATATCATTGGTCTAGATAAGAACTAGCTGATGTTATGTATGAACTGAATATTTCAAACTATATATTCGGTATATTCTATTCGATTATTGATATATGGAATGTTGATTCCTTATTATACGGCATGAATAAATAAACAGATGAATTAACTACATATTTAGATATTTTTTAGAACTATCTGTAATTATACATTTATTTAATAGACTCCATTCACAAGTAATTGGAACTATAAACTTAATTTTTCTGTACAAAATAAATAATACATTTTACTATTATGACGGAGTCTAATGGTGTTTGTTTGAAGTCAATGTTAGCCTAAGAAATAACTTCCGTTATTTATAATAAACAGAAATAGATGTACTAGATGAAATGTAGAGACAACGTCCTTATGGTCCCCTGCAGTGAAGCATTTGTTATCTGCCGAATAATCCGAAGACCTATCTTAACTTTTTATGGTTATCTTCTTTCTGTTCACGGCATTTTTATGATTGTTCAGAAGTCTGTATTTTATATCTATGCCCGTTCGTGTAGAAGGACAAAACTAATTAAGAAATTCTCTTTGACAAAATGAATTATCATAGAGAATTGTAGGAGGATTATGTAGTTTATTTTTAATTTAAGGTGTACATTTTTAATCGTGAAATGATCTCTTTGAAAATGAAGTTAGAACTAATGCGAATATAAGTACGCATCTATCTATGTGTAATTCTTTATGAACACGTTACAACATGTGGTGAATGTAGTGCGGGTTAATTCATTAAGACACATGTAATATTAAACTGCTTAATGTATTACAGACAAAATTGCTATTTGCATTTTGTGCTGTCGGGACTAACATGGGCGGTGGCTGGTGGCTGGCGGCTGTTGCCCGGTCTCAGTGTGATGTGTCTATTAAATATGCATGACAGGTTAAAGCTACACACTATGTCTCACTTCCTAACATAAATATTTCAACTCACTTTTCCAACTGTGTTTGTCTAAGAAGTTGGAAAACATATACGTAGCTGCATGTACAAAATACTGATGTTGTTTAAGCAAATGCATCGCTTCCAACTAAATGCATAATTGATGATGCAACACGAACATACATTTACCTATGTGTAAGCTTGTCTATTACAAACAACGACAAGTCACTCAACAAATATTCTAGAAAATCAACACAATTCTGTCAATCACTGTCTGGCTGTACAATAACACTACTCCTTATACGTACGTATATTAAATTATGAGACATTCTTTCTACGGTATCTGAACAAGTGATGTGAAAACACTCAACATGGGACATACTTCCAGGGGTAATACAATCACAAAGCACATCTGAAAAAATAGAAATTGCGGCAGCATTCGTAGCCAGACCTCGCTATTAACGTTCATACTGGCATGGCTTCGCTATGGCTAACAAAGGTACATTGTTCTTTGCGGAGAATAAACCGCCTTTAAAATTGGATCCGATGGATAAATGAACCTGCGCGGTGTGTTGCTCCTTTAGTTGCCATTGTATTGTAGCAGGGTACATAGGCGTAGTTCCACACAAAGCATTGGTGGGCGTTCAACCAGTTACAGAAAACCTTGATGCCATTTATGTATGTCACATGGGAAACCGAAATAGTCTGTGCCAAATCAAAGTACCACTTGCTATATCTGAACACAGGTAATCCTAGCAATAAATGATTGTTACACTTGAAAACATCATCATCATATCAAGTGATTAATCACAGTCGTTGATTAAATATTTCTTCGGTCATATACCCTACATGCGTCATATATTAAACATACATTTGGTAAAATGCTAAACTTCTTATCGAGCTCTCTAAGAAGACAATGAATTAATTATAGATCTGTTGGTAAGGAAGTAGATATACTTTGATATTCAGAAAGGTTAAGTTCAATAAGTTTTAAGAAATGTTCTATTCGTTGTGATTCAATTTAAGGACTAGAGATTGAAAAGGAGCAATAAGAAATAGATAAGATTAGGTAGTGTAAGGTTTCGACTCCTTTAGTTACTTGAAATAACAATGTAACACAATATACTGCAAGATTAAATGAAATCTCTTAAAAGCATTATTTGCCTTATGCTGTACGCATAAGATGGTAAAGATTACCAGAGAGCTTCGTCGTTCATTTCATGAAAATTAAATAAGAAACAGAGTATTCCATCTGGTTAATGTAATCGTCCATGATATACTGCTTATCTTACACAGGGTATATGCAGATCAAGTTATGTCATTTAACTGTGAAATATATCCAGAGAAGGGTAGGGAATTCATTGAAGCTTCTTGTA
Organism: Calosoma granatense; assembly: GCA_022063505.1. NCBI lineage: Eukaryota > Metazoa > Arthropoda > Insecta > Coleoptera > Carabidae > Calosoma > Calosoma granatense. The sequence continues at coordinate 1,282,492 of JAGJTL010003236.1, forward strand.
TTTCTGATTGTATTATGTATTCAGATAATTACGTAAAGGTACAATGATTAGAGTAGCATGTAACGATGCGACGCCTATGCCCGTCGTTGTGACTTTAAATGTTCGACGTCATTTCTAATTAGGGAGAAATTAACGTCTCCAAGGTAACCGGTACGATGTTGGATCTATTTTTCACTGAAACGCGGAAGATGCAGCGTAAAAGATAGCATTATTGACAGAGACGAAACGACATGATGGTGACTCCAGGGTGAAGGACGTAACAGGAGTTATGTAAGTGTCTGATGGCGGTAGTACTGGTGTGGGGGGAGAGAGAGGGTATATGGGAGAAGGGATAGATGAGGTTGAAGGACGAACTAAAGGAACGGAGCAAGGAATAGGCACATTCTAACTGGTGGTAGCACATCTCATTTCACGAAGTAAGGAATGTTAAATTACGCGAAGATTTTTCATTCGTCGACCGTCAATATTGTTGCAGAACTGTCAATCAATTTCAGTATATTGTATATAGCTTGTTATTATGTGCAGGAATGTGAAAGTAATTCTTTAATAATGGATTACGAAACTGATACTGATATCTAACTGTATGTTGAAAGAATTCACACTTGAAGAGAAAAAAATTTATAGATATTTATTGCGATAGGACAGACATAATGATTAGATAGTGATCAAATAGAAACACTGTCCAAATAAAAAGTTTATGTACTTCACCAATATACATGTACAGTGTCCTGCTATGTAAGTAAAAATGTATGTAAGCGTAAAGACATGACCAAATTAATATCTGGTAAAATATGAACTGTCTGAATATATGTCCCCGACTTCGACAGTATAAAATCAGGGAATATGGAAATTTTAACTTACTATGTCAGGTACACGAACAAATTACATGCCTGAGTACTTTAATTTACATATTCACAGCCAGTTTTTTTCTTCCATCTTTCATTTTTTTACTCAAAAAACAAGAAGAAAACTTAACAAAAATTTTAATATCATGTTTGTTTATTAAGGGTCTAGATAGTTTAGTTATATATAACGAGTGCCATATGCTATTGTCAGTGTTGCATTGTATATTCTGTATTGTAGTATTTTGTTTGTGTCATTATATTTGGGAAAAGAATATTCTGTTGTTATGTGCTTACAATAGTATTTGAAGAAAATAATTATGTTAAAAGCCCCGCATAACTAAGTATAAGGGTGGATGGGTGTGCTTGTGTGGATTTGACACTACTGTTGAAGTATACAACAATGCGGGCAACGTTGCTTAAACAAGACACAACAGGACGAGGCCACCCTTTGTGTACACGTACATTTCTCTAGTCAGGTGTTTACAACTTTACCTGTACAACTACAATAAAATATTTCACGCACAGCAGCAAGTAATTACTCGGTTATAGCCAGGCTCCCTACATTCACAAAAACTCCCACGGGTTTCCACTACTGTCTGTGTGTGTGTGTGTGTGTGCCGCTTGTATAGAAGAAAATTTGTTTTCATTTCCTGACTAAAACTCCAAAGAACATAAATAAAGCATGTCATGTCATTATGAGCTATATTCAAGTAAACACGATTTGACAGCGGATGGTGCAAAGTAAATGAGCATAAGCAATGGACGTTATTACTCACGGAAATTGTCTCTTGATTTCGTTACAACTCCAAAGTGAAACACAGATGCCGCAGGGTTTATCTCGTACAAACATATAAGACTTTCAATTTCAAAAGAATTCAAGTCAATTATCCTACGAGGATGTATGCTTCACGGATGAAGTGCTTCTTGAAGTGAATAAGCTGGGATTTATTTAATATACATTTTCCATCATGCATAATGTATAGGTTTACTGTACTTTCATATATCATATATGATAAATAAAATATCTGCAATGTGATTATATCAATAATTGGTATTACAGATTATTCAATTCGCAATTTTCCATTTTATGCATTTGCTACCTGCAAATCCAGTTTTGTAATTTATTATTTTTAATTAATAAAGTGCGTATAATCCTGTGTTGTGCGTGTATGCGAGCGGTCGATCATTTCATCAATCCCACTGCGGACCGGCTTTATCACGCCCCCAGACGGAGAAGTTTAAACCAGCGTTGCGCCAGATACGTGACCAACGCAAGGATTGACCCAACTAACGAACCACACTACGCAGAAATGCAACACAGAACTCACACAGTCATCTGCCATATACACACGTTCATGTTTATTCGCATTGCTTACACGACAATGCAGTACACACCACTAAAGTGGCGCCACCTACATTGCCAATACATACAGATAAGAGCAAAATTGATGTTTTCACTTTATATTAAAGGCGATATACAGATATTGTAGCATGGTGCTTTCAAAATATACAAGATCAGAATACATAACGGCAGACAAATGTATCCATTATTTCACATTTACATTGAACACATTTCAGTTTCATGTTACATCAGCTAATTCCACTCTTAAAATATTTCAATTATTGCACAATATTATAATGCAATCATGAACAGGATTTTAATTAATTCCGAAACAAATTAATAATATGTCATTTCAATACAAACGTTTGTTAAAAAGCTTATTAAAAAAATGATATACGCAATTTCTAGAGGATAATCACCGTAAAATATAAATATCTAAATATAAATGTTGAGTATTGAATAAATTGAAAAATTAGTTATAGTGTTTGCGAAAACAAACAATGCAGATTAATCACACGGCTCGTAAATCTGACCAATTGAAAAGCTTTAGTATTGGGGTGTGTGATTTATCGAATATAAAGCACAATAAATCCGATACATAAATGTTTGTATTACATACGGGTAATAGTGTATTTTAACTATAAATATATTTAGTATCATGTACAGTAATAATTGGTAGTATACTGTGTTCATATTAAATTCAAACATAACAGAAACGTATTCATTACAGCAAATGAGGCGAAATATTTCATTATTATTATCTGGCTGTTATATATAAGAATTCCATTGCATGAAAATTCATCTACGATAATGTGAATTCAAACAGTAAAGTGTTTGTGAGCATTTAGAATGTAATAATCCTTTTGTTCGGAGGCTGCGTGCCGTGCGTTTTGATAAAGAGTTCATTCCAAGTTGCTCCTCCTACGCGTCGCTAAGAAATACAGCTATTACTTACATCAATATTTACGCAAACTTCCCAAATATTAAGAGAATCCAGGCGTTAACGCCAGGGACTTTGATGTTCTTACCAACTGTAATCCACCGCGAAATTAGTATGTGTCAAAAAGCAAAACAATCTAAGATAATCATCTAAGAAAATACAGAATTCACTTGCTTCACGTTTAACACAATTGTCTCTTGACAACATCTAGATTTTATAGAATCTCAGTAACATGTAGCTTAAAGGGAATTATAACTTTTCTATAACAGACAAAATTAAAATAACTACTCTGTTACGATGTGTTATACATTAACTACAATATTGTTCGATTACAGTGCAGCGCAAAGTGAATAGATTATGAACGATACTATTTGTAAAAATTCATTTAAAGTTACATGAAATACTAATATGTATATGAATTTAAAAGTTCGGTGGTATATGCAGTTTCAGTATCATGTTGAACTGTAGCAAGTATAAACCGATTTTAGGAGATTCATTCAACACTGAAAATCGAATCTATTTCTGGATCTAGTTTAAACCGCTTTCAATAGTGTTATCGTAAACCAGTTTTAATAGGAACCAGAGAGGAAAAAAACTAGCATTAGTTAGTGAAACAATACTTGAACTGGTTTCAGCTTCAGCCAACAATATTTCTCCTTTTCACTTCTCGGATATATCAACGTCGCATTGAAAACAATACAACATTGTGATCGTCACCAGTTTCCATGTAAATCTACAAAGAAAAAAACTGGTAGAAAACGAGTACTGTAAAAAATCCTTTATGCGCCGGCAAAGATTATTAATTTAAAAAAGGTCAGGCAGGCAGGCAGGCGCGAGTAAAGGAACGAATGGCGAAACCGACGGAGGCGTAACACACAGGGTGGTTTGTAAATCACTATGCTTGCAAAACGAGCGTGTACTGATATCCTAGTGCAACGCAGATAAGTCGATTAATAATTGAGCAACAGCATACACGCAGACCTGTATGTTCTATCCAACACGTTATGTTGAGGCACGGTCCATAATATATACTACACCCTACACTACCTGCTCCAACTTGTGCAATTCCATCTTCGCACGATGTGACTGGAATAATACAGAGGATGCGCGTTACCCGAAACCCATCACACAGTCAGTATGGATGGAAACTTTGATAATGTCATCTATCAAGTTTGGTTTTGGTTCGATGTATGATGTCCACAAATTTGTCGTTAGATAACATGTCAAAATGTATGTCTGTTCTAATTATTACTGGAATATTATATGTTTACTTTGAATGTACAAATTAAAAACTAACTTAGATTGCAGACCATTTGTGTCACATAAATAATTCCATGTCTGAGAGACGCAATATGAAAGAAGCGTTTTAATGTAAGTTATTTATATAGGAGTACTTGTTTTCTTGTCAGATATTTATTTCTTAGCTTTGCAGCATAGTACATAAACTGTATTTAGATACGGGTATGTGTGACTGCCAACTTTTTTAAGTGCTCTACTGGCTAGATGTTTTATACATGAATGTGAATAATCTACGAAGCATTTATGTGCGAGTATATGGATTTAAATGTACATTTTAAAGGAGACTTTTATTTATTTCCATTTAATAATGCATTTGTATTAATGTTTCGATGTTATCAATATTGGTTTTGCATTGAACGCAAAAAGAATATATATATAAGAATAAAATACATTTTCATGAATAGTGAATGTGAAGAAATAACATACAGCATGTGTTGTCTGTATAAAATCGTCAATAAAGTAAAGAGGCTTCATATAAGTGCTTTTACCTGAAGAACAATATTGGAATGCTTTCATTGTTGTATGTATTTACAATTTCTTTCCAAGTGAATGAAGGTAAAGAATGCGAGCAATCTCTGTGAGATATCAACATGTATATTTCCCAGATCTTCTTGGCTACATTTCTATCGTTGAGGAATTTCCAACAAATGCAAATGTAAGTGAAAACCAACAGCCGTTATCGGGAACAGATTGTCACGAAGCCATTTTTTGTGATGAATATCGATATTTCTCCGATACTAGTTTTTCCCTCAGACATTCCTGAAAGCTTTACGAACAAAAGGACCTTGCTTTGTATTTCAAGAAAAAAACTAAATTCAACACGGAAAAAAGAGTATCCAATGTTACTTGTAAACAAGTTAAATTTATGATCCTTTTTTAATGACACGATTTATATCCTTTAAACGCATGAATCACAATTCGGGTCACGAAAAATATACATATCGGATTTCAAGGTTGTGTTGCTTTTTCCCTGTAAGTTTTGCAATCTGACCTAGATCCAGGGAGATAGAAAGATTGATGTAGTACTACATGTTAGTGGAACAGTTAGTCAAGTAAACAATATTAGGTGATAAGATTTTCTAGCCCAGTCACCTAAGTCTTCGTCCCTACCTAACACAATTCTACTGCTGATAATTTATGTGATGCTATCATACACAGTAAAACTTTTGTTAAATTATAGTAAAAGCTGATTTCGTGATTCGAATAGGGTAGACAGTCTGTAGTTTCTTGCAGAAAAATAGACTCAATTCATTTGTTACGTGATCTCGCCTCGTCTGCAATGTAACGTGGCTAAATTACTCCAGCCGACTGATGTAATCCTAGATGTGAATGTAATATACTGCGGATATAATTAAATCAACATTAATTTTATATGCAGGGTAAATGTTTGCCTGTCCTTCCAGAGCCGAGGGTGTGGCCGTAATTTATATTAATTATCCTCTTTTATAATTTGTGAATGTCAAATATGAATTTATTGGTATATGAATTATGAAAATGTTAAATATTATATTTACACGTAGGTATATACTATAAACTTGTTTATATATGGATAACGGACTGAATACATTTTATAATGAAACAAAGCAATATAATTTTATTGAAATTCTGTATACAAACAGCAGCAATAATTGACTATAGTTATGTTTGCCTATTATTAATTATGTATCCGATACTGTGAACATTCACGTCGTATTTTGTGGTTTGATTGAACAAGAAGTGTACAGTGAAATGGGGCTCGAATCAATGAAAACAATTTATTTATGTATACATACATTGTTAACGGAATTAAAGGATTCAAAATTAGCTATGGCCTGGTTAGAATAACCATGTACAGAATGCATAAATAGAATGTTTGTTACAAGCGTAAATAGAATGATGATGGAATGTAATGTTTATAATAACAACAGTTGAGACTTTGAAATTATAATGCTACCGCGATGATATGCAGGCGCACATTAATTAAAATATATTTCCAAGTTTAAAACAAAATTCATGCGTATAAATTCTGTTCTCGGAAGTAATTAAAGAGATTTAATTTGAAAATAAAGTTTTTTAACTGGGCATGATTCATTGCGAGAATTTAATATAACCTGGAGAAACACGAAATACTGAAACAACTGGTCCCAAGTGTCCGCTTCGTTACTTCATTTTATTTTAATAAAACACGTGTTAATTATCAGGGAATTATGCATAAAAGTGATTAATTTAACACGTAGGATTAACATTGGGTTAACACTGACTTGAAAAATAAAAAAAAAACAGGGCCACGAGGATTACAAAATTATTACCGTCCACCAACAATAATGCATATGTACCCCATTCATATAAGACTAACATTCAGTCCCTTCCTGGTTGGTACTTGGCCGTTGTTCCATTCATTTACTTTCAGAAACAAACTACCTCATATTTTCTCTGTTAATCCAGGTCGGCATGGATTTAATTCACGAATTGTCCTGTTAAATATTTCACTGAATTTCATAAGACCGTTTCCTAAAATTGATTAAATTTCAACGAAGTAAATATCGATGGAACAGTACAAGACTAAACATTACTACCAAAGTTCAATTACAATCATACAATACAGATGGAATTCGAATACTACGCATCTGATGAATGATCCTGACGCTATTGAATTTCTTTACTATTTAAAACATTTAAATCAATATATATTATTCCGTTGTACAACTTCGCAGACAAACGAAGAATAAGAACAGAAAGTACAGAACAGGACTTGAAATAAAAAATTACATTATAGTTGTGGAAAGTTCGAGTAGAGGAATCTAATTGGAAACCAACAAGAATCTGGACGCTCGATGCGCGGCCATGTTTGTTGGCACGAAACATCAGAGGAACGTTCGAAGGACGACTAGCTAGCTACAGTGAGGAGGGTGGTGTTGAGGAAGGGAAGAGAGATTAGTAGTAGCGGCACAGATGTGGTGTAGAGAAGAATAACAGTTAATCTCTTAAAGCTTGTCGTTATTTAGGATTAATATTGTATCAGCTGCAATTATGCGCAAATATCTGGAAAAACATGGATTTATGCATGTGACGCTATTTAGAATACTCGCTAGAAACTTCTACTAGCGTGTATAGTGAAATTTGAATATTGAACACTGTTTGATGATTTAGCATGTCGTATTACAGACTGGCTGTTGCAGATTTTGTAGTTTAGTGTAGTTCAAAGAGTGGGATCTAAGTAAGTATGTGGTCGCTGACTGGGGCGAGAGTAAAGAGGCAGAATACTGGTCGTGCGAACATTGTAAGGTGTTGCACGAACTCTGATTGCAGTTCGGGTTTCTTGCCGAACACGGTCTCGTTCGTGTTGTGTAAATTTGTTTTGTCCACGAAGTTTCACAGTGTTTTATGGGCGTTGCAAGTAAACCGGCACACAATGCACTGAATTAATCTCCAACCTAAACAATAAAATCACCAAACGTTCGATAGATCCCAGCTCTTGAATTATTGTCACGCTTACCGTTAAAAATTACGTGATTAATGGCACATGCAGAGATGAATCGTAATTTCTCGAAGCATAGCCTGCTAACGTTATTCTAAGCTAAAAAATATTTCACAGGGATTTAGTGTTATTAATAATGGCGCCTGTTTTATTCGAGGAAGCGTTTACAAATTTGATGTACGAGTCGTGTCAGGCGAGCTTCTTACAGACATTTTTAAAGGACGTTACCAAGACTAAGTATGATTTGTATCTATACAGACGAAATATCTAGACGCGTATGTATGTCTGCATTTTATTTATGAAAAAATATATGTAGTAAGAGACAGTTATTGAACTGACCATTTCCTATTTCAGTATCCTACGGATTAAGACACATGGGTACTGGAAATAAGCAAGATATATTTTAAATCCGAAACAAATTGGAGTGTTATCTGTTTCTACACCAGTGACCAGAAATACTAAAATATAAATCACTTTTTTAAAAATAGCAATTCAAAGATTAGACCGGATTATACATGGTTTAACACATTTCATATCACATTTCACATGCACCGTTATGTTTCCGTAACAAGATCGGTAATTATTTTCGATACAGCAATTCAGATAAGCACAAATGGTCGCATTTATTTGACAGATAACAGACATAATGTTCTGACTAGCAGCCGTTGGAACACATGGTCGTCTGATAATTATATAAAACTGGTGAACAATATTTTATATGTTGAGTACGGTTTAATATCTGTTTGGAAAGTTATAAGGCTATTGATTTTTAAAGATTTAGCGTAAGGACACAGGACACAGCTGTTTCATACTAGCAATAGTGAGTTCAGAAAGTTTTCTAACGTATCCGTTGTACAACATTCTGTTCTCGTTATGGTAACGACATACAAGTACTTGCATAACATTGCCTATAAATCCGTATTTGAATCGAGTTGCGCAACTTAACCAGAACCGGAAAAATATGTTACAGCTGGGGAATATGGGCTAAAAGTTTCTAAGCTAAGGGAACAATATATATTAGAGGACTAGATTCTGATATATCCTCTAAATTAGAAGTCTCTATTTGGATGCATCCTGACAAACACACATGTTTAATATTGCTTCCGAGTAATAAAATATTTATGTTAAATTAAGAATTAACATATTTGTCAAGCAAATAAGTTCTTATCTGAAATGTGATTGGTAAGTTTTTGAGGGAGTCGCACGCAAAAAATATATCAGCAAACATATAATGTGTATATGTGCGTGTGCAGATGAATATCTTTATTTTTCCAACACGAAACCCAATGCGTACCAAATAATAATAAGTGAAGAGTGAGAGAGCGAGACACAGGAAGTTTTGTATGGATGTTCTGAATGTAGTTTTCTATATGGCAATGCTAGCTAACTCACTAATATGGCAGTAGTGAAATGTTTCATATGATTTGGAATGAGTTGAGTTCATGAAGCACTCTATGCAGATGATACTTAAATCGATGCAATTTGTTAGCGTGCCGTTAATACGGAAGGCAATAAAGTGTTGTTTCAGCAGAGAGAGTGTGTGTGCTTCGTGGATCCGTACTGTGTAAATGGAAATGAGATACATCAAGCACCACGGGCACTACTGTTCGTGGGGAAGTCGTAAACCAGATAGGTAAGTGGGTGTAATTGTACCGATGCAGCAGTGCCGTTTAGCGAATTGGTCTTTCTAACAGACGGAAATCAAGTTTCCTTCGCCAGCAGAAAATCTTCTGACATATCACCGTCGTAACCGATTTCCTTTTTCTCTTTTTCCGGAAATTTTATGTCCATGCATATATATGAGCAATTTCTTTTCTGCAAAACTGGCTTACCAGAGAAGAAACCAGTGTTTTTATTATTATGCAGTTAGTAAACAGTACAGTAAATTTGTATGTACTGGCATGTACGTTGACAATTCCACTGTAACGAGCAGTTAATCTTGCATGGAAATTGTTTCATGTGGTGAAATCAATGGTAAATCGGAAATAAATTACTATAATTATCTACAGAATGACTGTCTCCTGTTTGTTCTATTGACTTTCTAACTTTTGTCGTTTACATATCAACATTGTAATTTCCTGTTATGATTATAGCACTCATAGATCACATAAATAATAAAGTAGTCATCATTTAACGACGGACTAGTTTCTAGTTAGTCTATCTCTGTTCAAAATAATCCTGTGAAGATTTCAAATATTAATCTACAAGCACTGTATGTAAATGGTATACATTTGTACAGAGTAATATGTAGTGAGTATAGTAGTTGTAGTGAAGTTTGCAAATAAGGCACAGGGTGGTGTGAGGTGACGCGCAGCACCGTATGGTACGTCACGTAGCGTAGGTATATCTGTGTGAAGCCAGACGGATGATTTAATGTCAGATAGCTGAATTTAAGCAGGCGTCGGCTAAGTAAACCCTTGTAAATGTATGGAATTAATCATTCTAAGCATGATGGCAGGGACACGTCACAGTTCTAACTGTGCATTGCGTAAAGACAGGGGATCTCGCGTTGACAATGGCTGGCGTACACGGCATAATTTCAAAATCAAGTCACGAACGCACACCTGACCGATGTGAAACAAGGATAAATGAAGATGGTAAGCATGCGTGCCTTATAGTACAGGAAGGATGTACAGCGAATATTCTCGTTCTTAATTTCAATCACTGTGTCCTGAAACACAGCCAACTTATCTAGATGTAGTCGTCGATGATGCATGAATCAGAAACAAATGGAATTCACACCGTTTTAGCAATTGTCTCCTATTATATATGTACGTAATAACAGAGATTCAAGTATCGTTGAATGAGTTTTAATTACATAGACATATAGCTGCATGTATAAGTTACGAGGAGAAGAAGTAATAATGTAGATATCAGCATTGTTGTCCATCTAGGGTGAACTAGGGTTGCCAGTGGAAAAATGTTACCAAGCGTAGAGAACAACTGCATGAATTCGTAAAACATTTCATTTGTGCACGGACGAAAATGTAGCGATGGTTTTCATTTGCGCACGGATGAAAATATAACTCTGAAATTGTAGCGTTAGGTAATATGATGCTGGAACTACTGCTGTTCAGGGATGGGAATTGTGTAATGTAATCGTTATTATGCCAGTGCGTTCGCAGAATGAAATCGTATACAGATTTGAATTTACATAAAAATATACGTAGATATAAAAAGGCTTGGAAAAGTGGACGATGTTGTTTCAGAGCCACTCAAAAAATAACGACTGAATTAGTCAGACAAACTCCTTCTGTCTTCCTCAACAGAAGAGGGAGAGATTTTATCTTTAGCATCATGCTACGAGCCTTTGTCGTTATTCTCAAATTTTATCACGGCAATTAAATTTCTATACTTATCTCTTTCAGAGCTGTACCATACTGTATACATCAAACTGTTACTTATTTTCTATATAATGTGTTTCAATGAATTCAAGTGGGAATCTCTTAAAAGCATCTTTATTTTGCGAATTAATAAAAATATGATTTTTATACAGAATGCGGTTATTTTTTTATCTACTTTTCATATTATTTTACACATTTCTGTTTGTTTTTCACGAATTCGCTTGTTCAACCGCAATTCTAAGTCCTAAAGTAAACGGTAATAAACTTAAAGAATTGAATTTGCAAGACACTAAATCGAGCTGAGACTAAAAGTACACAAAATCTGACGAGATTTCATTAAGCAGTGTAAATATTCCCACAAGAAATGAACAAAGTTCAGTAATTGGTTTCCTGTGCTCTGTGGAATTCTTGTAAAAAATTATCCAGTAACTAGAACAAAATACGCACCTAACAGTGATGCGTAGTTTCTATAAGAGTTTGTACAGAATAGTAGAACAATGATTTGTTCAATGATGAGCTGGGTTCAAATATTGTTTTTAACGTTGGTAGTGTTAAAATATGCAGGCCGCATTGTCTGAAAGGCTAGTATATTTCAGCTGACCCATCTAATCGTTCCGGGGGTAAAGTTATTGTCGAGTCCGTCCCTGACCGCGTTCTATTTGGCACCTTTCCATGCACCGGGCGTGAACATTAAAACTCCGGAACGTTATCTTTCTGGGCTTGCGAGTCCCGGACCGTTCCGGACGCCCGCACTAGCGTCACGTGTACCGAATCCGGTGGATGAGTGTTCATTGATTTTCGAATATTCTGCGGTCAGCTTTAGACGCCCGAGTGCTAATCACCACATTCGGCACACCTACACACATGTACACTAACTATTAATTCAATAACGCATGTCTGCCTATCTGTGTGTGTGTGTGTATTTGTGCAACAAACGTTATTTCAACGTTACGGATGTAATGTGAGATGGTATTAGGAATTCATCGTCTCACAGAGAATTCTCTCGAGTTTGATGGCATTCAAGAGGATTTGTTTTCATTACATACGTACTTATTTACATATATTTGCACGTATAAGCCATACATGCACAAGTACGGCATATATCACAAGATTTCAATTCATCTGATTCTAGACGTCCATTTATTTCCAGCATACGATATTAATGCGTAATAATAGTATTTAAAACTGATCATCAATTTCTGCAACCATGTCTAACAAATATAAATGTAAATGTTTTTGTGTCACAATTTTTGACTTTTCATTAGTTTGATACAGTGTGAAAAAAGAAAACAAATATTCGAAATGTCAATTTGATTGGGATGACTGCACAATATGATAGTTGAACTGTGAAAAGGCCTGTTAAGGAACATATATCAATGCGCTGATGAAGAAAAAATGATAGCAATGTCAATCATCCACCATGAAAAGGTAATACTGTTGTCTTCCTCTGATTCTACAATGGTTCGCATCCAATGAAATGTAATTTCCCTGTAATGTCTCCATTCTATACAGCAGCGTACTATGAAATGAGAGAATTTGAAGGAAATGAAAGTGTGAAATTTGATGTAGCCGGACGTAACTGTAGGACACCTTAATTTGTTTCTGCGTAATAGGCAAATTGTTAAAGTTTGGGTCACTTCATCATAATCTCAGCATGTGATGTTGACAAAGTGAGGTCCCAGCTCGGGTAACTGTCTAGAGACATGCACATTCACATACAAAGGCCCAGCCCAGAATATAAATTAATTTCTAACTGAAAGTGTAATCTCATTAAAGTTTAGCTGCACATTTCACGCTCAACTATATTGCTACAGAAATATCATTTGCATGTGTTCAAAGGTTTTCCTACAAATTAACAACACTGAACAACAGAGAACCGATTTTCAAATTCACACACATTTCAAATATCAAACGATTTCCATCACAATTTTTAATTTTCCACCAAACCCGGAATGTACGCACTGAAATTTCAAATTACGGCAATTTTTTTTTGAATTCATCTGAATACAAAATTGTGTACAGCGAAATCGTTTGAAAAACACAAACGTGAAACATTTTTGGTCTTTCTTTTGATTCGATAATATTTCAATAAAAGCGAGTGCAAAATCATGGTTTTTCAGTGATTTTTTTATCACCTACAAAGTAATAAAGATGGCAATTTTTTTCTGACACTGAAGATCATATTTACGATATATTGTGTTGTAACCAAAGTGTTTTTTTTATTCGCGGCATTTTAGAGCCAATATTCTTGTACTTTAAACGATGTTCTATAATAACGATAATAAAATTAAGTAAATCACATTAAACTTCAATCATTTGCGAATATTTCTGCGTATAAGTTAACTTTGATGTGATATTTAAATTAACTTTTGAAATTACCTATATAAATTTATATTTTTTCTATAGTAACGGACAAAAGTTTTACAATATTGTAAAGTAAATTCAATAATGTTTCATTATTTATGGGATAAGCTGAAATTTACTTAATAAGACAGGTGTAATGTGCACGAAAAAAAAAGCTATATTATGCAGTATTTTAATAACCGGAATTCATTACTTTCTTTACCGGAACTTTTCAGCAAGTTTCTCCGGTAACTGCGGAATAGACTCTCTTTTAAGAGATGAATTTATTTTTCTTAATAAAGGTTTTTATTATGACCGTTACACAACTGTGGATTCCAAAGGCTAGTAAACAAACAAAGGATAAAGAAAAACCTTACCGGGTGTATCCGGGGATTTCAGCCTGAATTAACGCGTCAGGAATGAGTCGGTATCAGGCCCGTTAGTTGTAGGCAGCAGCAGTAGGCGTATACGTGCGCACAAATATGAGTTTACATAAGTGCGTTTGGATGTCATTGGAGGTTACATGTTCCATCGAAACTTGGTAGCAGACTGTCAGACGCAGAAGTTGAGACAGAATATAGCACGTCAAGTGTGTAATATAACTCAATAGTACACAACCTGTATCTGTCAAACTTTTTCACTAATAGGCTAAAATTAGCACAATACGTAAATCGACAATTCTTGTACGTTTTCAACTGTACGTAAATGTAATTTCCGAAATATGTGTTTGTGTTTTTCTAAATGAATATTCTGAATATATTTTTGCATAATATTGAAACTTTGCAGCTTATAAAAATGTATGTCTAAATACACCTGTTTGTTTTAACGATCATTTTCCGGTTTAAAGTGGAATGTGGAGTTAATAGGATACAGGTGTTCGCTTCGCAAACGAGGAACTTGAGAATAGTTACTGTAATGCACATGATTAGCGAATATGAAATATGCTAAAACGTAACAAGATAGGGTGGTTATTTGTGAATACATAGAATAATTTCAGTAAACATGGCCGACATGTCATGTATCCTGTTCAGATATAATGATCTGTCTACGCTTAACACTGATCTCGGTATTTATAATGACATAATCAATACTGTTATTTAATCTCTACTAATTGTAGTATGTTATTTTTAATATAGCGCAAAAGTTAATTTACATTTTTAAACGGATGAATGAAAGTTTTTATTTAAAAACCCCCGTAACCACATTGTTCCAAGTCCAGGAACTGTAAAAAAACTTTTTTCATTTAGTTATTTCTGTACGTTATTAGATAAAAATATCCAGCGTATACGATACAATAACGTAATTCTTATACACGCAAAACTTGAATGTATTATTTTTAACATGTAGTATATGTATGTGTGGAGTTTTTGTTAAGTAAGTATAGCCTTTCATATTTTAAATTAAAATATCACACTGAACAGGGAGAGAGAGAGAGATTTGTAATGTATAACATGTGAGGGAGTGTTTATTTCCGTATACACTAGTGTAATTAACAATATTGTGATCATTAACCTAACAATATCGCAATACTGTGCCTGTAATTAAGCATATATTTACGCTACTCTGTCTTTACAATGCATACAAACGACCATGTGGCCAATTGAATTGTACAGAATTCCAACTCATTTGTTCCATGCTACACTAATGACCTCTCGCCATTGATAAACACGTAGTAACTATAAACTAAGTGGAATTATATATTTATTAATTCATCGTATTTCACAACTAACAAGCTTAATCAATTACCGTTATTAGTTGAACACGTGAAACTGGGTTTACAGATACCATTAATACTCAGATACAAAGTCAGAACAATATACGAAGGATCTAAGCATCCTGTACGGAACGATGTAACGTAACACCATGTTAGGCCTAAATGTAACGCCAGCGGTAACACATTGGGTTCCGGTGACATTAATAGCAAGTATTGGTTAAAGTTATACCTATAAGTTTAAACGATGTACATGACCTGGTAAACAAGGGTCTGCTACACTGAAGCTGATACAGATCATCACATCTACTCGACAAAGGTTTACAAATATTTCTCATTGTGTATCAGATATTATTATAATAGTTAACATTTGCTTTGAATCTAGTTGTTGAGTTTAGACCTTATTGAACCCTTACTGATTATGGTTTACGTACAGATTTCTATATAATGAATTATGTAAAGGATAACACTTTACAAACAGTACAAATAGGTTCAAATATTGGAACAGCAGATTTCCTTACACCGTGATAATAATTTTAGTACACACAATGTTTCGATATGATTACCTGAGTAAACTAACCTTGTCTGTACTGGGCTGTATGCTGACTATAGGTTCAACAGAGCATAGCTTCAACGTGTATACGTGCGGTTTTGAATGGTTATCCTCAGACGTGCTATTATGGTTTTGGGATGATTAGTTTAGACAGCGAATTCTAACAGAGATGTATATTGATTGCTGTTCAACGACAATTAAATTTCCAATATGTGGTAACGTGGTTATGCTTAGCTATTCACTGATGTCGTTAATTATCTTAACATAATATTAATATACACAAACTTGAGATTACGGTGGATATATGGAATTATTTCAGTTACAATTAGATTACTCTGAAAGAATTTCTGCGTTTGTAATAACGTGTACTTGAAATGTATTTTTCCGGACATATGACACATTCCATTGTAAAATGAATACGTATAGTTGACAAGTAAACTGGTTTCATATTGTAGACTCATACACATATGTATGAATACGGTAATTTGATGCGATCTGACAACATTTTACAATGTTCTAGTTGAGCAGTTTATCATGCAGTACAAAGCTTTTATTCGATAATATATAACATGTTTACGACAACATCCGATATGGCGCATCACATATATGTGAAGCGCTCTACATTCAGGAAATCATTCGGATGAGTATTCGCTTGAAGTAATGAGGTCAAATATACAAGATTAGTTTACATTTCCGACACTTGATATCGCTGTACATAAATTGGAACAACATGTGTATACACACAGTTCGATATAACATTACATATAGGTACTATATGTATTTCAATTCATTGGTATTTTAAGTGTACTGACAGCCGTGCTTAGTTGCCGTAACAACCGTCTGATGTCTGGCACGTCGCCACCGGTACTGGTATTAGTTTCAATTACATTTGCTTACGTTAACCATTTCCACAGATACTATATTTGCTTTAATACATGCGGTTGCATTTCATAGGAATGAAGAAAAATAACCGTTTTATTTGAATCAATTATTAAAATCTAATAATGAAAGTGTCTACTAGTATATAATTTAACGAGAATATGGAAATCTTGCGCTGGTTGGATACCGGGTTATTAGATATGAGAAAATCGTAGTAATATCTCGGTGGAAGTAATATTTATTTCAGGTTTAAATCATTGTATACGAATAGATATGCGAGGTCTGGTGTCTAGTGGCGGTTACTGTAACTACTGAACCATGCAAAACTGACCTCGCAATCTAAGGCGCACGTGTGATGAACGGTTTTAGTAAATTTACAGTATCCTCAAGCATGTACCAGTGAGATATATAATCTAATATTGCAAAGTTAGTAAGCTATTTCTATGAATAATAACTACAATAAACACACTAACTTTAAGTACTCCAAAGTAGGTCTTAGTAATTAATAACACGTTATCATTGACGAACTTAGTTTTAAACACAGTTTGTTCCGTAGCTATAAGTTTAATCAAATTCTTAAAAATATCAGTGCTATTGTGTATGTAATAAAATTAAGAAAATGCTCCCCGGTGCTATATAACATTAGAGAAACGACATAGTCAAAGAAAATGAGAATGACGTTTGAATGAGAATACAGTCAAAGGAGAGTAGAGAATGAAATTATTAAAGGCACCCGATGGACGCGTAAGATGATAGGAATAAAATGTTTTGCATGATAATATGTATGAATGTGAATGAGCAGTAAAATTTGCATGGAACGGAACGAATATTATAAGAGAATGTTGTGTTATTTTGTGAATATGTGCACAACTAGTTGTACGGAAAGTGGGTGATGTTTGTAAAATCAATAGTGTGAGTTAGTTTGTTTTTAGTTGGGCTACTACTACGTACAGCTGAACACTAGTAAAAGTATAGGACGAGATCACATAGTGTAGTGGATAGATATTTAGTGAAGAGGAAGAAAATACATGAGTAGAATTCTATTCCACGTGCGCCAATGCTATTTGCTACTTGGCTATCCTCTATATCCGAGTTTGCGTCCGTGACGTTTACAAATTGGAAGCAAATGGTCGACTTCGCAATTCGCTTTTTAATGACAGAAACGTCCAGAAAGATGGATGTGTAAGTCGTTCTCCATTAACGGGAGCCAGTACTTTTAATTCTAGAATATTTTGATTGTTACAATGACTCGCAAGGCAAGTCATGGAATGTTTATTAAACAGCCATATACAGGACGCTTGTCTTGTCTTGTCAAATATTTGCTGCTCGCTGCGTTTCAATACGTAATTATAGCAGTCCAGTTATTTATGCTTTATGCCAATCCACTCCATATTAAATGCACGTAATACGATTGCATTAAAACTATTTGCAGTATTTGATTAAAAACTCTACCGGTACTTTATTTCATCATTGTTCGCAGTGAAAAATACTGTTTTACAGTAAATGAATTACAATTCATTAGCTGTTGTGGCTTGTGGAACAATATATGTGGTTAATTAAAAAATAAGCTATTTTTATGCTGTCAGCATGTATGCGTGTTTTGTAAAAAACGTACATTCTTTACTGATAAGCCAAGCTAGCGCGTTAATAAATTTACTTTGCCATTCCATTCTTATAAGATGTGTAACACACCTTATCGGATATTGCCAAGCCAACTTAGGTACTATTGTTCTCTTAAACTCTTTCGTTCAGCGTAAATAATATAGTATTCTTTTATAAACATTGAATTAATAGTGAATTACTAGTACGAACTATACAATATTTATTTAGACAAATTATGTAAATATACATAGAATATAACTATGGACTCTCTATGATTAAATAATCTAGAAATTGACAGTTAGAAATGTGCTGGTATATAATTCAAGTGACACATACATGTTATATCCTGTCTTCTAACATTGTCAGGGAGCAAGGTTGTTTCATGTATATTTTATATTACGCGGTTACCACATTTCACCCGTTCGTAACACCAGTAATAAAAATATATATTTTAGTTATGTCAAGTGTCAGGCTGCATCACATGAATGTAAATATTGTAATATTTCGTATTTTTGCTAGCAAAAATTCATCTTGTCTAGTTCCAGTGTGTCTGTATATCGATATGTACACGGAATATTCACATATGTATATATTCGCACATAGTATGTTGTTTATTCGTGAATAGTGTGTAATACATACATGTATTTACTTGTTTGCTTTATGTTTCAAATATGGTAGGTACTTTTAATAAAGTTCGGTAAAATAAAGCCGTCATATTTTACTGCAATGGACATTCGTTTAATGGGTCTTTTATGTTGCTATTCTGTACGCTATATAAATGAAATCACTATATTGATTTCTATTTGGTCATTTTGCAATGTACGATGAATAATTATAAATGACTAATGCCCAGATATGTATAACATTAATTGGTATTTGTCGCCGATATTAATATTAATAAATGGTCTATATGGTTGTACGGAGTTATAATATAATTCATATAGCTATAACATATTTAGAAAGTAAAAAATGAGAAAAGTTTTACAGAGATTTACGACAGTTACAATTTTCTTTTGCTGCAGTTATCCATAAATGAAACACGTTCAATATTCGTATGAATTTCACAATTTATTTACAGTGTGTGCATGTAAACGCATTTTCCCAGGTCGTACATTTTTTATATAAAACGTGCAAATATGTTTGCATGTCGCCAACATAAAAAAAACAGTTAGTAATTTCATTCGGCGACTTCGTATTTTGGTCAGGTACTGTGGGGGGCCATTCATTACAAAATAAAAAACAAATAAAACGGTGCGGGGCTAGTGTGAAACGATCTTGCACCGGCAACCATAAAAATCCGTCCTTTTTTATTTGTGCCATAGGAAGGGTTTGTGCTGCGCTTCCAATCAAATAAAAAGTAGAAAATTTCTCAAATTGCACTAGCAAACAAACCCGGGTGTGACACGACAAGAGAGAAAGACACGGGTTGATAACACGCTAATTAATGACTGTTAATTGAAACTTGAAAGCTGTTTACATCGACTTTGTAATCAGCGAAAATCTTCACGATGATAAATTATGCAGTCGCACAGTGCAATGTTGGCGTGCGTACGCAATCATTTCACCATTAGGAATCTATTGGTCTAATGTGTTCGACTATAATTACACCATGTAACTACTAGTTGTTTGAAACTATCATCTTTTCATAACAGTTTCAACATTTATCAACCATTGCTGTACTGAAAACAATTACGTCAGTTATATGACATATTTATAACATGACACTTGTAACCTGAATCTGTCTAACAGTACAGTAAATATGTCAATATTTGTGCACGCAGTATTAGATTTTATTTACACTTTTGATACGCAATAACTTTTTTACATTACTTTTTTTTATTATTATTCCCGTTACAATTTTTTTTATCCACATAGCCGTATTTAAAATGTTCCACTGTTTTTTTCTGTTATTGCGACGTGAACAATATAACTAACATGACATACTGATTTGAATTTACAGTCAATTGAGTTTGATTTTCCAGAAAAATCTAACCAATCAGAATTATTCACACAAAAAAACGCAATCGAATGGAATCTAGATTTACACTGTAGAATGTAAATTTAACGATTGTTTCGTTGTTAATATTTTATTGCAGTAATATTAAAAAATACTAATATTTTTCTGTACATGTTGGAAATAACAACAAAAAATAATCAAAATGTTAAAAATAAAATCATAGTGTCATCTGCAATAGTGAAACAAATGACATTTGACAATTAAACGTCAAAGTGAACAGTTAAAGCAGGTTTATTGGGCTTCTCAAATTTTCTTCGAATTTGAATAGAAAATTAAAAATTTTCGTATTATGGTACCTGGCAAAAATAAAAACTGTCATTTGCAATAGTGAAACAAATGACACTCGACAATTAAACGTCAAAGTTCACAGTTAAAGCAGATTATTGGGCTTCTTAAATTTTCTTCGAATTTGAATAGAAAATTGAAAATGTTCACATTATGGTACCTTGCGTTAGCACTGAAAGAAAGTACAACTTCTAGAATACAAAGAAATATAGACACAGAGGAAGAACATGTACATGAAAATGCTGCTGAACGACAAGACGTACAACCACCGAACACAAATCCAGACCAGGCTGAACCTGAAGCTTCAACCAAGGATGAAGCTTCAACAAGCCGAAAGGATTGTCCAGTATGCGCCTGTAAAGCGAAGAAAAAGAGCAAAAAAAGAAAATAAAATTCCACATAATGTTTATAAAGTAAACTTTTCAACTTTGTGTAACTTAATATAGAATATATAGCTTGATTTTACCAAAGTGAGTTTTATTTGAAACCGCAAATATGTATTTAGATTATTAAAAATAGAAATATTCGCTTTCAGTGGAAAAGTATTTACATAAAACTTTTATTTTGTTTCAGTGGATATTTTTTCATAGAATATTTTCAAATAATTATTTAATTATACAGTAGAGACTCGGAGAATAATGAATGATATTCTAATTGATTACTAAAGTAATTATATGTACATTATATAATGCAATTACGGTAAATCGATTTCGTTGAATTTCTAAACTTTACTGTCAAGAAAAAAAAACCAGTTATTTTTCTTTTTATCAGACAAATAAAAACTCATCTTTATTGTGCTTACACGAGTAGTAAATGATCTTAGGGCCTTCAGCAGTTTATACATAAAGTAAAAGGGAAAACTGAAAAATAAACATATGAAAATGAGACTTTTTCCATATACAGTGCTTTAATGCAAAAATATGGATGCCTTCTGGGCATAAATATTTCAGAAACACAGACCGCCCATATTAAATATTTCAAGATATTTATAATGAAAAATGAATGTCTTTGAATATTTTTTCGATGAAAATTAAAAAAAAAACGTAACGGGAATTTTTGCAAGAACAAAAAATTATTTTTTCATCGCATCAGAAAAAGGTCGTGGTGAAAAAAAAACCGAGGGCATGGACGTGCTAGGAATATTTAAAACAGGAGCATAGTAATTTTCGCAATATGCTAAACGTGCAAGACCTACTTCGGGGAGCTAAACTAAGCCGTCTGGGATTTCAATTGGTAATGTCAATATTTCCATAAGAGGAATAAATTTCAAGTGATTTTGTTTACTCTAGGTTCGGAACTAGTTTCTCCTTTAGTCAACCAGACGACAAATTCTCTGAGACGTACAAAGTCTTCTCAATCTTCCTGCATCATATCGTGAAAAATATTTGAGATAAGATTATAATATATTTGTCTTCCATCTGGAAGAGTCTTCTCGTCTCTTCTGTACATATAAACGTTGTAATTTCTCAATCAATAATTTCATATAGATAAAGAATTCATTGTTTGAACTTATGTTCTCAGATAGCATAAGTGAAAATATGTGGATACGTACTTGTAATATATAATTATCTATCATCACAGAATATTCAGCGTACATAAATCATTTCAGGCAGATCACAGCACTTATCGCGTTTCGTATCTCTGCGAATCTTCTCTCGATTTCAACTTAAGAATTTCGCACTCTGATTCAGATAAAAACGAAGACGTTACAGAAACTATGTAGTTTCTTCTACGACTGTCTGACTTCCGAGCGCCAAGCAAGTATTATAAATCATCTTTACAATTTTAACAACGTACGGGTGATAAGAGGCCATTTATTGCGCGTTAGATAAACTTTGACGTTTTTCTGAAAAATTACTCCCAGAAATAGTTATATATATATAAATGTGAGATAGAAGAAAACAGGGTAAGGTCACACGGGTAAAATGGTTTGCTTGGAATGCAAATTTTTTATGACATGTGGAGGGTAGGAAGGTGAAATAGTCTGGTAAAAGTTGGTGAGAGAGTTGAGAGGAAAATGTACACAGGTAGGTAGGTATCAGGTACATATATATCTATAGATATATATGTAGTAGCAAGTATATGCGTACTATATATGTATAGTAGTAGCTGGAAGGTTTATATCTCAGGAGCCCGCTAGCTGAAAGGTAAAATTCATGAATTCTGATAAGATTCCTCTTCTAGGAGCGGGAGTTCGTGCAAAACGGGCGTCGCACAATCACGAACTAACTGAGGACGAACCGAAAAATGGTGCTGTTACAATTTGAAAAATTATTTTATTATACAGCGTAATATGTCTAACAGAAAATGGTCGATTTCGTTTTATATTCGCTTCGTTCAGCAAATCTCACCTGAATATTGTTGTCTTTTTGGATTTTAGAAAAAAAAAACTCAAAAGAGACACCTGCGAATGAAATATGGCTACTAGGTGACTTCAAGTGTTCAAAAAGATAAATTGTTTTCTAATGGGCAGATTAAAGGTCATTTCCGCACATCGTCTTGTTTAGGGTGGGGCTAAGTGCAGTCTGTCATTCAAATAATAACGAAGCAGAAACACAAAAAAGAACACAATTCATTTGTAGTAAAGGGAACTATAACATAAGCAGCAATTTGAGATCAAAAGCTGCAAATATCAATAGTATATATTTCTGTTATACTGTATGCAATTGACTGCTGACAATTTTTCCCACTCTCAAAATGAGACGAGCACGTACCATCATTATACGAATGACCTTAAATCATCCAATGCGTCGTAGAATCCTTTTCAAATTCATAGAAAACTCTTGTAATATTTGCGATTCCTTAATGATTTCCACGAACTTCTACACTTGTATGAAGTCAAATCTGAAATTAATTTGTTTCTAGTTATAACTGTAGCGATGCGCAATTGCAGACCATTGGTTATTGAATAACTAATCCATGTTGCAGATGGCTTACCGAGTTAAAATTTAATTATAAATAAAAACGAGCAACTAAACCAGTGTTGTCATGAAAAACAAATCAATTTCATGAAATATAGACATTTGAATATCATGGGACATATGTCTCATATTTCATTACATGTCTCTCTACTACAAAATATGAAAATTTAACTGAATATTATGTGTACGTATGTACATTTCTGTTAAAAAACTAAATTGAAAAATAAATTACTATACGGGTAAATACTATTTTCTGTCAATAATCAAGACACATACATATTAATATCTTGATTATATTTCATTTGAATAAATTTGTTAATTCTATACTTGTTCAATTTCGTATTCCAGCCAGCTGGATATTACAATATTTAAATGTGTCGCTATTAGCTAATTTTATACATTTTGTACGACAAAGCATGTATTTAGTGTATATTGTAAGATTTACGAACATGGCACATACACAGAATTGCATCTTCGGTGAACGAAGCATTTCGTTTCGATTATTACTGGTTTACAAATTTGTAACAAATGTATTGTAATAAAATCGCAGTCAAATATAATATTGTAAATTGATTAATTGAAGACATTATTCTACTTTTTTGGTATATAAGTGGCTCTGTTTTGTTACCATTATGCTTGCTATCAATCTTATTTCCCAGAATTCGAGATAAAATGAGGGTTGTTAATGGCAGGCAGTAGTAGATTCGAATCTACAACGAAAACTTAGGAACTCCAAAGTTACTTCACAATCTGAAATAATGGTTTCCAGCACGTCAACATTAGATAGGTATTTACAGATATTCTGATACAAGACGTGATACGATACGATTAAGTAGTACTGGCTCAACCAACAGCACTCATACGAAATCAATGTTAACAGTCGTCTAACGCTCGAATATTAGTCTACCATAATAGTCTACTTAACAGTAAATAACATATAAATATTACACGATTATGAACAAAATACAGTATGACTGAAAGTAATCTAAGACGCTGTAACTTATGTGAATTTAATATGAACAATCGAGGAAAAAAGATTAACGATGTGATTCGAATGTCATTCATCATTGAGACTCAATGAATATTTTTGCATGAGCACAATATTTATCAAAGGTAAAAGACTAATGGCTGCAGAAAATATATGCACGGCATTCAACTGTATTTTCTTTTTGTTTTGTACCAGTGCCGGTACGTACAGTAAATAGAGACCATTTGTTAAAATTACACAAACTAAGATGTTTCCCAGGGGAGCTCTAACAAGCAGCACGACCTAGGTCAACTTTTTATTAGCCATTAGAAACTTTTATACTTTCAACATGATATGGTTCAGTATTTCGTTATACCTGACTGACAATACAGACTAAACATATAATACAATGATATGAACTTGTACAGAGAACGAGAAACGTGTTTTCAGTTTACTGATTGCATGATTCAGATCACATGAGTATGTTGTGATCATTAGAATTCCAGGATCATTTGACCAGATTATTTTACCACGTTATAGAGAAAAACCAATGGTATCAGTGTAAATGCACATATGTTATACATTGGAAATATATGAAACAACATATTCACATTTCTATGTACAATACGTCATTTCAAGAAAGAAATCGAGAGAAAATCTGTTCTATGTAAATTAGATCTAAGTGTCCAATTTCCTGGTTGAAATTAATAAAATATGAAAACTAATCAACTGTACATGAAATGCGCACTACAGAATTCAACCTCCGTGAAACATATCTTGTACGTGCAATCAAACAATTAATTAATTCGTAATTAAAAGCAAGCACGATTTCATTGAAGAAATATTCGTTTTATTATTATTATTATAAAAATACTTTGGTATGTAATTGTTCTTATTATAAACAGTTCCTATTTCTTCATTTATATTTTACTTGTTTTTCTTTTCAAAGAGTTTATGCAGACAGGTAATTACATATGTATAAGAACTATAAATAATTTTCCTCTTACCGTTTGTTTATTTTGTAATAAGAATGAAGTGAAGGAACTTGTTTATACAGAAATAACATTGTTAACATAAATAAAACTGTAATTTCTGTTTAGCTACAGTATTAACAAGTATGAATAATATCAGGTATATACATAAGTATGTATGGTTGAAATGAATGTAAAGAAATATGTTTTGTATTGTTTAACTGTCGCAGTATGGTCGCGCATAGCAGTAAAGCATCGGAGTATGGTACAGCATAGTAGTAGAACAGTAATAACTTAATTGTGGTCCAACGGAATATGACAGATCATAAATCATGTCCTGCAGGATAATACGACTGTTCCGGCGGCCAAATGTGTTGACCGCTGAAACGCGGAAGCTTGCATGGTCACAGAAATTTCCCATGAACATTACAGCTTACGACCACGCACAAACACAGCAATGACATGTTGGCAAAATAGAAAATTGCTTATGAAATGAAGTGGGGAAATACAGATGACTACTTTAATTTGACATGAGTCGAAAATTGGACGTGTATGCAGGCCTTGTTTTATTCATTACCGATTCTAGCCGGTTCACAGATTATGGGTCTAACCATTTCTATGTACGTACATTTAGATACTAAAACAGATTGCATACTAATATTTCTCGTTTGCAGACATGAATCAAGATATACCTGCATAAAACTGAATAATGCATACATTTCAAATTGACATTTATTTTGCACGATGATAAATCCAAAATGATAATATTTTCAATTTTACTTTAAACAGTGAGTAAAAGAATAAGATAAATCATTATATAAAATGTATATCTTGTATTTAAGACAATGGATGTGTATTTAAATAGCCAAACAATTTACTGACAAACGAATTAATTGTCGAATGTTTAGAAGAATGCTTCTTTAAATGAAAATGAATTATTGTTTTAAATATAAAAAACGCAACGCCCCTGTTTTCAAAGATGATCGTTTAAAGAGTGAGTTTTTCATCATTAATTATTCCTGATACTTAGCCAGCAACGTTGTTCATTTTAGAGTCGCGACGCAATTTACCCCAACTGTCAATTAACACAACACCTAATATTTTTCACACGTATATACGTACATACATACACGTATGAACGTGCGAGGATCAGGTGATATATGAAAATTAAAGTACATTATGAAATGTGCTAATTAGACTGGCTATGTTTACATGAGTATGTGATACGATGCTGGATGTCGGTGTAGATACTTATGCCCGTGGCAAATGCAGTCCGGTCAACTACTAACAGAACAGAAATCGAATTACCCTAAAGTCCAGATAAAAAAGAAAAGGTCATGGAAGCAAATTACATTGGAACAGAGACAAAGGAAAATTAGATACTTTGGTTATGTTAAGGTCGAAGCCACTTTTAAATCGGATTAAATTAGAGACGTACAAAATCGCATAAGGCTGTAAAGAACGACAGTGAGCGAGTAAATACACAACATACATATATAGAGACAAAACTGGCGATGGGTATTCTACAAAACTATATATGCATACAATTATGGCAGTTGCCTATATCAATGACAATTGTGTATGGGAGTGACGTGAGTGTGGATGGTGATTTGTGCACAATGGATTGTTGAATGCTGGCTGGTACTGTTAGTTGTTGTTGTTGTTTGACAGGTACTATTTTACCTGTATGTACGGATGGTAAGTGCAAGTTGATATGGTATGCAAGGTATAATGTACGTGATGGTGGTGTTGTTGTTTATAGGTCTGATTTCTGTTTGTCAACACACACACAGCGAGCCGTACGAACCCGGGATCAAGTCCAAGCCCGCGGTGGTGGTGGTGGTATTAAGTGAAGCGGGGATACCTGTGGCGTAACCGGGCTCGCTGTCGTCATCGTCGGACGGCGACAACTGGTGATGATCGTGGTGGTACTCGACGTACGCGGCCGTTGCATGATGATGATGGAAGTGGTGCGGGACCGCGTACTCGACGCTGGTCGCCGTGTGCCGGCTACCGACGCGTGTCAGCGTGTTCCCGGCAGACAGGGTGCCGCCCTGCGGTCGGCCGCCGTGCGCGCCGCACAACACGACGGCCAGCGCGCCCTGCGGTCCGTGCCCCAGGTCCAGGGACGGTCGGCGCGAGAACGACGGACCTATATCGAATTCCACCGGCGGCACGACCACGTTGTGCGGTGTCATCGTCGTGTTGTTGTTACTGTTCACATTCGAGAACGTGCTTACCGTGGGCCGGTCTTCCATAGTCACCGGGATATTCGACACCGTGGACACATTCTGTCCACGACGTGGAGATCTTCCCCGATCCGATACGGTCGTCGCGCTCCAATAGCCCCACGCCATTACTTAGACACGTTATGTATGATGTAACTAAGCGACTGACAACAATGTACGTACACAGTAAACAACAGCACGGAGACTTGAGTACAAGTACACACGGCGCCGCGAGTTATGGTGCCGGTGTCGCTCCTTCAGGTGATGTTTACTAACGGAGAGACGACGAGAGAATGAGCGAGCGAGAGAGAATGACAGAGAGAGAGAGAGGACACAACTAGAGTACGCGTACCTTAATACACTGATAAGACCGCCGACTGCTGACGAAGGTGACGGTGTCGATGAGGACGAGTAACTGTCGTCCGACACGGCAGACAGACGGGGGATGAACACGATCTGCGTACTAACTACATGTAGTGTAGTGAGCGGATAACGTCGGACGCGAGTGAGCGTGAGTGTTTTGTGCGCGGTGTCGGAACGGCAACCGTTAGCGGTACGTTTACCGCAGGGTGACGTGCTCCTGGAAGCGGAGAACGCGGGCGCTGTAGTCGCCTGCGCGCTAGGGATCGATAGGGCGCAACATCGATACCCTTTACCCCGCCAACCTCCAACCGTCGTACAACAGTTGGGCTGTCAAGGTCTCAGGGCGCGCGCGCGATATTATTCGGACGCCGCTGTACAGCATTGCATGCATTTCCCATAAACACTCTGTATCTCATTAGGTGCAAGGTCTACAATGTGGAACACCTGATCAACAACAACAGTCAGAGTCATATTTATAGAAAATGGATGTAATCTTCAGGTGTTACTGTACACCTGCAATACCCTTAAATGTGCCACAATGCGTAATTTGTTATAAATCAGTGGACAAAGAATTCTTTTAGAATACACGTGTGTATCTGATTGTTGATTTTCAAAATAACGAATTGTTTGCGTCACTTCCTATAAAACAGACATGTTCCTTGTAGCAAAACATTCTTTTCAAAATATCTAACACATGCTTTATCCCCCGTGTTGTTTGTTAAACCAGCTTGAATTCAAATATATTGTACAGTTCATGTACCCTAATGCCTCTTGAGAATTACACGCCACAGAAGTTTCATGTACACTGGGAATTGGATGTCGTGTGTTGGAGTGTAGTAGCGTCGCGTCGCGCGGTACGGTTGCCCCAATGCACCATTGACAGCGTCTTCACCTGGATTGGGTTACCGTCTTACGACCGGCACGGAGAAATCTTTAATTCGGGGACGCGTGAGCATGCAAGGCATATGTGCATCACGCACATCGTACACTATACACACACTATATGCATATATA
>JAGJTL010003236.1:1322117-1342739 GCA_022063505.1 Calosoma granatense
AGGCTTGATAAAACGTCTTGCCAATATGTCATGATGCAATATCGGTTTTCTGTAAAGGGTAAGCGATGACACCAAAGGGAATAGAGGGGAACTTGTTGCCTAGAATGTTGTGATGAGGGAAGGAGGGGGAGGGAGGAGGAAGGGTAATCTAACATAACACGTTCTTCAGTATAGTCCCACCAGTGCTCATAATAACACGTGGGAGTCTCCAATGAACAACACGTTGTCTCCCCTTGTGTTCTAATTCTATTCTCGACTCAGACAGATATCCGCTTAAAATGATACAATAAACTGCTGACAATAATACTAGATACACTGTCAATCATTCTGTCTTGAACAGAAAAGCAAACACATAACTAGATTTATTCGACAGCTCCGTGCATAAGAATGTATTCGCATTTTGAGGGAGATGATGTTAGTTGAGCTCATACTCGTGTATTATTCCGGCTGGTGTTTGACTCGCTGGGGAAACATATTTAGGCGAAAGACGGGAAGAGCAAATGAACAAGAAATCGGATAAGTGCGAAGTTGAGAATGCACGTAACATGTAGAAGAGTACGTGCGCTGACTTGGGAACTTGAGGAACTAATGAGCAGCGCCCTCGGCTACATGAATTGTTTCGGGAAGCTTTTAAACAATGGAAACGCTGTCTTAACGTCGACAACCTTTCCACGTAATTATCTTCATTTATAATTAATAATGAATCATGTCAATCAATAGGCAGATACTATCTTCATGTACATACATTAATTGCAATATATCTTCAATACAATTTTCAAACATTACAAATAATATATTTCTTGAAATCATAGTAATTAATTTAATTCAACATGGTAAGTTTATGTATAAAAAAATATTTTTAGAAATAACAAATGTATTTCCCTCACTATGACGTCCATTTTTCGGTAATTAGACGGTAATTTGCTAACAGTCAGATTAGGCGTGGGCATTACAAAAACACATGGAAGTAGGTCAGACTGTTTTCCACCTCGTTAATTTTAATGACTGATTTAAATGGCGTCTTTTACATTTTCATTTGTTTTGATATTTTGTAAGCAAAATAATGTTCTAACCAGGTTTATTATAACAGCCGAAACTTGACATTTATATATAAGTAAAGTTATACGCCCACGTTCATTGGAAGATTGAAACACAACACTAGATTTTTTTGTAATTATTTCACTGGTCAGGTTTGCTGTTTTACTTTTTCTAATGGTATTTATCACAGTGGTTTCCAGTATTGTTGTAATGAAGAAAAACAAACAAAAATCCCACGTCGAGTCTTCAACGTTCTCTTTTCGTTTTGTGTGTGCGCGCAACAAAATATAGCAAACATAAACCAAATTACACAACCGCAAATTACATAAAATGAAGAGTCAGAGTAAGAAAAATAACTCGTTCTTGTTTTGTCAGAACGCAGAATACACAGTTCTGTTTCTAGATTTAAAGCATGCTATTAAATTTAATGTGTTAACTAGGAAATAGAAGATTTCTACCGTTATTTCCCTTGAGCCTACTAAGTTTACATACTTTTGAAATATATGTCCAGAGGTATTAATAATATTCTTGTTTACCACAGGGACCGAATATATCAGCCTGTCTTGTATATATTTTTTTACAGCAGATTGCCGTGTGCCACGATCTCTGGCATTTTTACTATCTGAGAAACTTAAATCAAGCTTTTACATAAAGCTCCACTAATAAAAAAATTCATTTTCAAATTTTTTCATAGTTAATAAGATCTCTAAGAGTACTTAATTTGGGAGGAGGAAAAAAAAACTCTTTACCTATTGGGCGTAGCGGGTTGAAATTATGGCTCCGTGGGTTTTTGAGGGCGTAGTATTTTACGACCCGAGTAAAAGTTGATGAGATCATGGCAATATTTGGGTGTAAAATGGCTGTATCTCACTAACGGTTGTAGTTAGATCAATTTACAAAATTGCATATACATAATAACTAACGAATAAATATTGTAGTTTTACACGCATGCTGAATGTCGAATAAACCTGTAATTATGTAGTATTGCAGGTGTGATGTGTATCCGTGCCTGCTATATGTTCCCATGGTTATATATGAATTATAAATAATAAAATATTTACACCCTCATCACTATATCGTTGTATAAAGATATATCTAAATATATGTGCACTGTATGAGGTTAATGATCTTACCTTCATCTGATTGATCAACCAAGTTATATGTGGTGGGGGTCGAGCAGGGGAGGTGGTACAGTTTGCTTCTAACGTTTCGCCTACTTGATATTCTGCTTTACCAAAGGTGATCTTCGGGTCATACCCTTGCGGTTCTGTGAACAAGCATATGATCCATTATTTGCTTCAGTTTCCAGCTGGTTAGCGTAACACAGTATGCAATTAGACAATTATTGATTTCTAATTTACTACATACCAGTAAACAATATAGAAATAGAATAAAATATAAATTAAATTTATTTCAATTGTAGGAAACTGGTTCAATAGAATATTATTTTCCCCGGTGTCTTTCAGAGGAAGTCTTATGCGGGATCAGCAAAATGTCAAACATATATCCTTTTGCTATTAGATGCTTAACCCTTCACCCTCGCTGGCATGTCAGTCTATTTATAAATCCCGACCTGGTGCCTTGTCGTTACTGCCAACGACTGAACACACGCCGGCTGCGGAACAGCGGTCCTCAAACTATTTATTGCCAAACACATCTGTCTCAAGAGGATCCTGCAAATTGCCACTGTAAACAATATCCTATCCTCTCTCCAAATAATGAACAATTCATATCATTATAAACTTAGTTCACAATTAATATAAAATATCAAATAATTTTTACGGCAGTGATGGCATTCGTTTTTCTTACTTTTATCATAACGATACATATATTGATATTTACAACCGATGTAAAATGGGTATTACCAACGGGTATATTTAGAAGTCGTGCAATAATTTCTGTATCTATAAGGAATTTATGATAACGTTAAAATAAACAGTTACTGCGCGTAATTATCGGTTAAAAGGTTAAAATGTAAAAATAAGTCACATTTTATAACTACTTAAAACAATACTGACAGATAGATTAAAAATTCTTTTTCATACCTAATTGGTATGAATTTTATTAAAATTTCTGCGATATAAAAGCAAAAGTCAAATATACCCGGTTCTTTTTGAAATGAATTTCCCATTTATTTCATCCGAGTGCTTTCCCAATTCTTCTCTGATTTAACTTGAACTTTGTGCGTAGAATATTAATGAGTAATTTTTGTTTCTGACAAATAATTTGTCAGCGAATTCATAAAGTTGAAACTTTTGTTGAAAGAAAGATATGACTTAGGAAATGGCTTCTTTAATATATTAAAAATTAATAAAACCAAGTGGAAAGTTAAAAAAAGGTCGATTGTGATGTGTCGCTCTGACCTAGTTGTCAATTGCAGCATTCGGAAATGAAGAAACCAGTGCTAACGGATTCAGTAATTTCGGCGACCTACACAGTACCGACGGGATACTGTATTCGCCTGTATTTTTCCCAGAGAACAATATCAGCTATTTATCACGCTCGCGGCTGGGCCATATATTCCGAGAAAGATATAAATTGATATCAGAATGTGATAAATTATCCTGAAACTTTCATATTATTAACACCTTGATATTCGGATTATGTTGAAATAAATTTATCTGTTGATTGTAAGCTGAATGGGTGTACAATAATAAATTCTGTCTGACAACTTCCTGAATCGTGTGATATATGAAAGTAAATTCAAAAACTTTTCAAATTTTCTTCTCAAAGATATTTGTAGCCATAAGTCTTCATAAGATCCATACATGGGAGTTGAATGAAAATGACATGAAGTTGACTTGTGTCTGTGTGTTTTCAGAGAAGATTTTATTTGTTAATAGTTATAGCTGATGTAATTTGTCTGAATGCGTTTAATAAATATTTTTATACGAGAGTGCGTCTATTACGGAACGTTGAGAGGGTTGTAGATGGTTAAATAAGCCAATGAGAGAGAGCATGTCTCCTCCATACTCGATGACTGGATGGCTATTAAAACTGGCATAAACTTTGAAGGCGGAATGTACACTCGTAAATTTGGCCAACGTGAAAATTTAATTGAGACAACACCTAGGTACAGAGCCCGGTTATGCTTATATTGTAACCGCAGAACAGGTCTGGTTATTAACGGTTATAAAATTAAACCGGAATCAAATTAGACGTGCGTGAAAATGAAATTATAACTTACGGATTACGGTAAGCTCGTGGTTGTTCGAGGCCTTCGTGTATATTGGCGTTTCCATGGATACCTCGCAGGAATACACGCCAGAAGCTGAGAAGTCTAATTTCGAAAGTCGAATATATTTCTCGCTCGTATGTGCCCACTGTAATGTAAACACAGTGAATCAGTATCATAAATTCTACTTTCAGTACACATCCACACTTTCATTCCCAGCAAACAGCATCGTCCTGGGTGTGCTAGGCAGGGATGTTATTGCACTGCCACCCTGTTACATTATCTCCTACTTGTGAAATGGAATGTTGCAGCAAACAGGCAAGGGTATTCACAACAACTAAAGCTCACTGAACTCCTAGATAAAATAGCGGAAATATAGAGGAAATATGTGCATCTGCATTAATAATTGTAGAATAGTATATATATTTCCATGTTGCAGTTTAGAGTTTCCGGTAAATACATATATACATGATAAGGTAGATAGCTGTTAGGCGTAGAGATAAATGAATTTTGGGGGCTAGTTATGGTTGGCTTTGGCCTGTTGCACCGATAGTGAATTTGCATTGAATTTACATGTTGTACTGGAAGCAGTTCGTTTTCCTTTACAGTATTGCTTGTTTCTACTCCTGTATATATTGTGCGTAATGAATGTTAATATAGTTTCTGAAATTATTACATCCCAATTTGAATAGGTAACGAGCACTAGTTGAATTACAAATGATAATGATTATGCTTCAGTAAATAGCAGCAGCATATTTTAAACTTTATTACAAATATCATTCCTGCTATCATAACCTGACCACCGTACAAACAAAATGATTCATTGTTCCACTGTTTTCTAGATTTATTATGTTTTCCTCTGTCATAACGTTTATTTTATGGATATGTCAAAACAGAAATTCAAACCTTCCTGTTTGCAAATACTATAGCATTATACAAAAATTGAACATCATTTGAACATTTTTTTATCCAATACAAAATGTATCTTATCAAGTTATTCTACAAAGGTGGTTGTACGTAGCATAAGAATGCGTGCAACTTAAACAAAAAAGTTTTATTCTAAAATAAAACCGGTTGTCTTTTGTTTAAAAATACATACTTCAGCATATCGACAGGTTTTACGAGGGACAGAAAGTATTGTCTGTTCAAATCGGGTTCTGTTGTCAGCGTTTTTATATGCGGGCATAAAAATGCCGTATTATCAAAAGAGGGTATCCTATGGACGTTCTCTGGCCAGGAAAGGAATGTAACGATTGGATAAAGGCAGGAAATGAATAAAATATATTTTAATTCATGGTCGGAAACGGGAGTTTCCTTCGAAGATATTACGAATTATGTTATATTTCTTATTTTTCTCTACTACCGTCTTCAGCTCTATTTCTTTTTTTCTTATTAAAGTGTCTATCAATTTGAAAGAGAAACATATTATACAAAATATTGCTGAAGATTTTGTATAAAAACTCGTACTAACGATGGTATATTCAACATTTGTATTGTTAATAAATTAGCACTGTGAATTAGCCGAGTCGGCCAAGCTAAGTAACATCATTAAATTATTTAAAACGAAATTATGAATCAGATCGCGAGAACTTAATTAAACCTGGGGAAGGAGGTGTTAGGGTGTGACGCTTGTTATAATTTTGACTTCGATTCTCGCAATATTCAGTGGTACCGCGCAAATTAAGATCTGATTTAACTGTATACATTTGCAAGCAATTACATGAAATCGAGTTAGCAATAACTAAAATGAAAGCGAATCAGATCAACGTTCCTCTTTCGCATGTATTTTCGCACGTTTTCAACAAAATTAAATCCGCAGCTGTGTTACAAATTCACCTTAGAGATTAAAAAAAAACATCACATTATTGTCTGTACTTTATAACATTAATTAAATAGAGTACCTTATTACAGGAGAAAAAAAAACAAATCCACGAACTCATGGGTATTTTTTCAGTTTTTCAATTTCGTGAATTGTATGCAAATGTCTTCTGACACTTGGAGAAATCAAATCGAAAAAAGTAGAAGAAACTAATTTAATAATGCCTGCGAATTCATTTTTTTGAGATTCGAGATTTCAAGGGGTATAAGTATATTTCGAAATATTATTTCTCTGTTCATTTTCAAGTTGTTAGAGTTAGCGTCAAAAATGGCATCAGGCATGCGTTAATA
Source organism: Calosoma granatense (assembly GCA_022063505.1). Classification (NCBI taxonomy): domain Eukaryota; kingdom Metazoa; phylum Arthropoda; class Insecta; order Coleoptera; family Carabidae; genus Calosoma; species Calosoma granatense. The sequence continues at coordinate 1,328,500 of JAGJTL010003236.1, forward strand.
ATTTGGTTTTCCTGAAATTCGTTTTCAGCACATTCTCATTTTAAAAAATAGTAAGTTGAAATTGCTTCTTGTAGATAAGGAAGATCTCAGGCGTCGTCCCCTGTCTGAGTAAATATAAAATTATCTGATAACTCGACTATAACATAGAAGAAAAGTTGGAAAATATCCCGAAAAAAAAACTTCCAGCAAATTATTTCTTATACATCCTTCATTCACACTTCCTTTCAAGAAAGTTATGTTTTTCTTAACGCCATTTACTTGAAACTCCGTGATGAAATATATTAATCTCTGAATTATATCCTGAATAAACTTTCAGTAAACAATAACGTTTGTTAACTGCGACAAAGTATTTTTATATAAATAGAGGACTGAAATACTCAGTACACACTGATGTGGGTGGAAATAAATTAGGAAATAGAAATATTGTACTTACGTCAAGTGTTGCACCCTGCGTGGAGTAATTTCTAAATGGAGGCGTTCGACCTTTAACGTACTGGAATATCTTGGTGCCTCCCTTGAGCCACTCCACCTTGTGCAGTTGTTCAGGTTCAACATTGTGATTACAACGTAACTCCACTTCTCCATTGCGAGTGGCATATCTGCAACATACACATACCTGTACATGTATATACAAGCTACTCGTAGTATGACGAGACTATTCTATTTTATTTGATTCGTCAGCGTAAGATAACAATTGGTGACTTTATGAAAATTTTCCCAAATACAACGAGCATTATGTTGCAAACTCCACTTGCGTCCGTTATAAATTGTAGAAATCTAACTAGAAAATGTCAGATCTCAGATTACAACCATAATAAATTACTTTAACCAAAAATGTCAAAATGAGTAATAGTTATCCGGGCTTTGTACGGTCGCTTAGAGTAACGTGTACGCCAGAGTTTTGTGGTAAACTTATTAAATTAGATAAGTTATTTTCGTTTCCCAGTCATATTGCTTTTAGTTAATGAACTTTATTATTGATAATGAATATGAAAAATATTATCTTTAAACGAGTAACAACGCTTTGTTATGGCTGGATCTAGATAAAATAACTAACGGTAGATTTTTTAACAGGAAGTAGAACATAAAAGCAAAGCACTCTAGTGACCGTGACCCTTCTTTCTTCGCCATCAACAAAAAATGGAAGCGATTAACCCTTAGTCACACTTGCGGTCAATATGGCTCCGTGATTTATACCGTTGAAAAACAGCAACTCAGACAAACATAAAAAATCATATGGCCACAGGCTGATCAGTTTCATGGCATATTGGGAAAATACTATATTTACAAGGTTACGGTAGGGTACGAGAATAATGTACACATGGGGCGAATAAATAAAGAAATAATTACATTTGATAGTGATCTATTCGTGCATGGAAACAATTCTAATTTCAATTGAACGTTAAATAAATATTTCATGACTTACCTGGGCATTTCCAACTCTACACGCATCGATGCATGGCAACCTGGAACAAAAATTATATAGTAAATAATAAATACTAAAATTTATAGCAGCACGCTTCACGCAACAATATCGGTCAAATATTTATTATAACTCATTTTACATAGAGTAACGAGGAATGTATCTAAACGGATGTTATCTTTAAAAATTGGTGGATTATGTAAAGTGCTATCAAACTACACTGAGTGTATAAATCTCGTTCAATAAATGCTGTAGTGGTTTGACTGAATATGATTACTGTATTAGTGGTATTTCTAGGCATTGTGATAAAATATTTATAAGTCGCAACCATGTATTATGTTATTTCCGAGCCTAAGTGTAAAGTTGGTTGCAGCCTGTTTGACGCATGAAAATAGTATTTATATCGAACTGGAGAACAATACTAGAAGCATGTCAATGGCACATTAGGAAACGTGCAGTGTCCAATATTTGTTATTTTAAAGAGACAATGAAGACTTCAGAGAACGACTGGCAAACATGTAATATTGGGGCACACTCATCAATATTTATTAGTTTAGGCGCGTCGTAGGATTCGCGCAGTGTGTGATTAACGCGTTCTATTAGCGCAAAATTACAGAGAACAACAGTTATATGGCAAAACATTGGTGTTACGTGTAGCGTAACAGCTCCGAACTCCGCAGGTGTGATGTATGATTAATAGCTGCGTGTTTAATGAGGATACGCCGCGGATATCTCGCCCTCGTAGGTGTGCATGCATGCTGAAAATATCCTCCCCTTATCAACAATCAAAATGGATTTCCTAGACGACAGATAAAGATAACGTAGATGTATACTAGCAGTATAGAGTAGCCAGGTATGTATAGACCAATGCTAACGCGACTAATTATTATTAATTACACTATGTGAATTTTTCATTGGCAGATAGCTTTAAGTACACGTGCACGGAACAAGGTCACTGTAGCAAGTGTGCCGATTTGTTGTATATAGAGAAAGGAAGTGTTATTAGTCGCTTCCGTTGTAGCCTGACCTTCTCTGTTCTTTCAAAACATTTATCTTTCGTCGCAAACATTGTGTCAGATGATTTAAGTATTTACGTAAATTATTACAAAGTTACGTTAAAGAAGAGAGAGAGTTTCACTTTTATTTGCAGGTCATGTAAGAGATGTTATGCTAACAGTACAGGAACTGTTTACATGATGTATGACCGGTATATTGTAGCGCATTTGTATGCTCAATACCGTGAAGAATATTTGGTAATAGCAGGAACTGCGCAAACGTAAACAAAGGAAATACATGAGAAATATGAGGTTCAAATTACATGGTGTTGGACGCTCGGGGCTTTCTTGCTGCTCCATATGTTGACTAGCAACGTGTAAGTTCTGCATATTGTCTGACAGATTTTGATTAATCGGCAACGCCCTAAGTACTCAGAACAAACACTTTGCTTTTATAGTCGATTTCCGTGTTACTAATTAGTCGTCATTTTCTTTTCGAATACATTAATGCCAACTGTATAGATAAGTGATACTACATTTGTTTATGCTTCTCCTTTCAATTAAGCGTTTAGTTAGTTACCTGCGTGCCTAATGTTTTAGTATACATTTACTAAAACATATATTTCATGGTGAATATGTGTGGAACGGTAACAACTTGAGTACAATCAATTAAATTTATCTAAAGTTGTAATGGTTAACGTAGTGTTAAAAACGAAGAAACACTATATAATTTAATTTATTATTGAAAAGAGAAAAGTGTAAATGTTTATTTCATAAAATTATAGTGATACTTACAGGTTGTAGCCATTTGAAATAATTTATGAACTGCAAAGCAATATAATGCTTAAAACAGCACCGAATAGAACTTTGTTAAGACGAAGAAAGTGTTATAGCTTCATGTTAACGATAAATTGCTCGAGCTCATTGTACTTGAGTACTGTTTTATTTCGTAATTTGGGGAAGTAACTGTGACGAAGCCATAGATGTTATATTACAAATTGTTACTTATCTTGTTAAGGCCTGTCAGATATTCTATGAACAGTTAGTTAGTCAGATTTCTTCATCAACTTGAAATCCTTTCAGTGGGCTTATATTTTGAACCGGTGTTGTCGGTGCGAGCTGTTAATAACGGCATATGAAGTGTAGCGATTCATGACAGTAATGTAATTAACTACGTCTAATTATTCCAAAGGATTCATTAGGGGCAGTGCTCAGAGTCACGTCTCATCCTGTGTAATCTGCATCGTTTTTCTTCTTAGCAGGTTGATATTTTAAGAGTTAACACAGCAATGGTGTCAAGTAACAGTTTCACCAAGTACCATGGGAAGAATTTTATATAAGAGTCTCTCAGTAATTTTATACAATTATTACTACTGATAAGATTAGCTAATGTTACAAATGATTTTATTTTAAAATATATACTTCACACAGCAACAATTTCTCAACACATTTAATTTTTTAGCTGCGATTGTAAACGTTTTTGAAGTCATATTACTTGTTAATATTCAGAATGGAAGTATGTGAACGTCTAAATGAATTATAGTATATTTTAATTTGTTGATATTTGATATCGGATGTAAACTGTCAAATGCAGTGCGTTATTAAACTGTTAATGCTTAACGCACTATAATCAGAACTTCATCTGTTCAAATTCGTAATCAATACTAATTTATTAACCGTGGTGGTATCGTTTTAATGGTTCGTATAATTCATTATCGGTTTTACTCAAGCAATTATCATGCATCAATATTTCCATTATGTACAAGACTCACGGCCACCTGGGATTAGTAAATTAGAAATCGAATGTAGAGTTATGGCTTTCTGCCAGTATATTTCACGACTGTCATGCCATACTGTACAGTAGCGGTAAATGATAGTGTATAGGGATAATAGTGTGATGTAAAAGCATTCGATTTGGTCAATAGTTTGGTTATTGTATATGTGTTGAATTAGGGAAACTATGTATCAATAATAATTAATTCAGTTTGTAAATGCGATTGTGCAAGTTCTATAATATTTCGCCATGTAATCGGATCTATTTTCTGTCATAGATAAAATACATATCCTAGAACCATTTACTGTTTTCACAACAACGTTGCACTAAATGCATTCATGTAATTTATATATACAATATATAAATATATGTAATGAAACAAATCTAAATAATATTATCTATGTGAATAGTTAGATTATTGTATGTGTATACATTTGAAATTGCAAAAATAATGGTGAATATTTTAGATTTCTAATTAAACAAGACAGTATTATATTAGCCAGTATATTTTATGCCATATTCCCTTGAATCGTATTCCTTTAACAATTAAGCACTCTGAATTTAATAGTACAGGGAAAATTAGAGAATAGAAATTGGGATGTACGGAAAGTTTAAATTGCTGTTGAAGAGGCACTAGGTGTAAAAAGAAAGAATAAGTAATTAACATGTAAATTTAGTTTTGATTATAAAAAACTGTTAGAAACACACCGATTTATGTCCCTAGTTGAAGGACTAGTTCAAAAGATCATAATATATTGAATCCATCCTGGCTATGCTTTTGAAGAACACTGGTTTCTGGAATATCCTATATAAAGTTGTTGCTGATTTAGCAAACAGATTTTCAAGTCAGTTGTAAAAGAATCTATGTAATGATCAATTACATGTTGTGGCATCTGTCTTGTGAGTTAGAAATGAAATTATGTCGCAGAAAACAGTAAGTAATGATATTTATCATGTACACTTGAGTTAAAATCATGAGGTTAAAAACAAGAAACGCAACCATGATGAATGAACGTACGGCTGAGAACAAAGAGTAATTTGAAAGAACTGGATACTTTGTCTTCATATACTTGAAAGCTCTTTGCAAAATGGACTTGGTACGTGCAACATGTCTATCGACTGTGCACGTTGTTCTGCGTACATATATATAGTGAAATATTCAGTCGCCTTTATATATTACTGGAACGTGGTAATATCTTTTATATAACTGTCGCACATGTTTTGTACATTCATTCCGGCTCGCTATTTTATCGTACACAACCACATAAAATGTGTGCCATATTATTTCTGATTATATACATGCGATACAGTACATTTTCATCCTTATGTCTAAAGTATTTCAACTACATTACGCATATCTGATTACACGGATTTCTACTCGGACAACTTATATATTTAAAACAAACTGAACTCAGCTTATTCCAGTAAAAAAACATAATTATTAGACGCATTTTGTTAGAATTAATACTGCTATTTAAATTTATAAATATTGCCGGTCACGGTATAATAGCTATGCAATTAAATTGTTCAGTTAAAAATGCGAAATTTGTGGGTAGAAAATGTGGTGGGTAGAGTAATGCAGGCAGTGTGGAGTTGACCTAGACTATTCCATTGATCATGCACCGTATGCAGTGACGGCGGGGTTTGGAGGCACTGGCTTGGATGGTAACGGCCAGTAACGGCGACGCTATACATCACGATCATGATCAGATTTGTATGTGATTAGCCGGCGCGCAGAATGAGCTTCGTTAAGCGGCGCCGTACTTGCTGGGAATTTAGTGCGGCGAACCTTAATAAATTCATGCGGTTTTTTATGGACATGGTCACGTTAATTTACTATTTTAAAGCAGATTACCTAAAGTAGGTTGTTCGTGTATTAAAGCCCTACGTTGCTGTTACCGTGGCCGTTGCGGTGAGATGCATACAAAATGGTATTATAGAATTTTGTTTATGGGACACGGAGAGTTACTTATCAGTTGTACAGTCACGCTCGGTACAAGACTCGTGGTATTACAATGAATATTATCTACTTCCAACACCATCAAATCTTATCTGATACAAATCCGCTCAGACAAGAATTAACCTCTCTTCACTTCAGTACTGATACTTGTAAATTTAAATAATACTGTTCTTACTGTTCACTGGAGATTTTTAGTCTGGCACTTGCATGGAAGGAAGTTTTTTATTCGTTGAAGCAGATCGAACTGCATCTGAATATATTGAGCTTGCCAAGGAAGAATGTTAAAATGGTTTTTATAGAAAATACTAGTATAACATATATTGAATAATAAATATGTATATAATATAGATGAGAGAATGAAATATATTTTCCCAATAGGTTATGTTTTGGGCGTTTGTAAATTCGTTATTTTCTCACTTGAAATATTAAACAATTCCGTTTGTTGTCAGGTTCGATAAATTGCTTCGAGGGAATTCGCAATGTTTCTAATAAGAGGATGTTATTGAATTTAGAACAATAGAGTAAACAATGTTACATTGAAACTGACTGAAGTAGCGCATCAATTTGAATAAGGGAACAGTGAGATTAGCCTGGAGCAGGAGCAAGAATAGGTCACAGGGATCAGGGATCTGGTCCCAGAAATTCCCCAAGGTAATACGCTTGTGTTTGTTAAATTCAACCGTAGCTGACTGATTCTGCTTTGTGTGTATGCATTTCGTTATGATTCAATTTAAAATACAAAGAAATATAAATGTGATGAAGAGATGTTTCCTTTACTATGCCACCACGACTTCCTATCGTTCTACTTCGCAGCAAATACAACATGGATCAACATGTCTAGACACTGACTTTATGTAAATGTACATTTGAAATTCGTCAGTGTCTCGTTGTATTTATTTTCCTGGAAGAAATATAAGATTAGTCATTTGTATTTTACAGTTACATAAGTGAACGTTAGGACAGAATGATAGAGGACTGTGTATGTACATGTGAATTGAGGCAGTACCCTTGTAGGGTGTCAGTATAAACGAATGGGCGGAAAGAGTAATTCGGTAGGATATAAAAATAGTGTTTCAGTGGTGACGTTTCCTATATAAATGGCGGACAAGCTAATCCATTGACGTCCCAGACTGTGGCACGACCGCGGTTGCTTGATGAATGTCTGTTCATCTGTTGAAACCACTGTGCCAACGGACATTGAGTCGTTACGGCAGCGTAGGTGCGGAGTGGAGAGTGGATCTGCCAATGATAAACCACAATCTGGTTCGGGTTTACATTCACTGATGGATTACAAGAGAAACCATTATTGAAAATCGTTGTTGTAGTTACGGTTACTGTAAACACTGTTGCTATTTGGTTAAAGTTTACATTTGCTACTGTGAGCTGTGAGGTTTCACTATGCTTAATAGTGTTTTGTCTCTACTACATAACACACACACACAGCTATATACCTGTACATATCATGTTAAATACTGCTCATGGATTGGTGTGTGGTTGCTTGTTTAATATGTGATTAAATTTCAACATTTCACATTAATATTGCTAAATACATGATCATGTTACTTGATATAGAAATATCTTCCTAGACTAATACTTCAAACACTGATGACCTAATAAAGATACAGCAATTGACCAAGTTAGACTAAATCGATTGAAGCACGTATAACTATAATGTACCATTATTTACTAACCAATGTGATCAAAGGTAAGGGTCGATGGTTCACTAATCCGAGTTTAATAGTTGCGTGGAGAATCTCTCGCTCGTTACACTGACTGAACTCCTTACAAGTTTATGAACTTAATCTATAAGTAACGTATGCTTCATCAGATTCAGGATTCTCGATACATTGAAAATTTAATTGTTCATGTAGTTTTTAGTGCACATACTTAGAATGTGTAATAATCCATTTAAAAATAACACCGAATGTTGAAACGCGTCAGAATAGCTCGCACATGGGTTCATGGGTAGGAAAATTTATCTGAACTTTTATGAGTTTGCGTTTTATGGGCAGTAAAATACTTTACCGTTTCCCGAAACATGTTAAGTTTTCAGTTATAACTACAATGAACAGCGGTACGTACAGTGAATTTATTGTTCTATATTGTTTCGCCATTACAAACTTCTGTGTCAATTTTTTCCTGATGATATAAGGGTTTCCAGGAAGATTTATGTTAGAATGAAATAAACCATCTGTGTTACTAAGATATATATTGTGCGTTGTTTTTACTTTATTTTGAAATTAACTGGAAGGTAACGAAGGTGAATTGAAATATTAGGTTGTTGCAGGTGTTCCACATTTCTGTTTCAAGGAACATACATTACACTATAAACTAAATTGTATGAAGCCGTAAATATCTCAGCAGACGGAAGAGAAATATGAGATTTATAACTAAGAATATATTTTAGTTTATTGGCAGTTGCATGCAATGAAAATATTCGGATTAAATTGTAAGAAAATTATGAACGATGCAGGGGTCGGTATATATGAATTTTAAGTGCTACTTGAAATATAGTGTGTAATAGGATGGTAAATAAGTGGGTTAGTTTTTCATGTGTGACCTACATTATTTTTTTGCTCGATATATTATGCGGAAAGAATGCGGCAATGCTTTATTAAAACAGAATTTTTCGTTCTGACATTGGCACGTAGTAGGTGTAGTAACTAGGTGAGAGTTGTGTTGGTATCTGAGGCTCGGGTTCGCGCGTGCATATACGCATTTTGTCCTGGCGTACGTCCGCATCTATGGATGAAGTATGGAACACGTAGTAAAAATTCTTCGGCAGGAACCTCTTCCTGTGCATTATGTACCTGAAATTGTGATATGAATACTTGATGACAAAGCGCGCGGCTGCATCGTTCCCTTCCTGCGAGTGGTAACACGCGAATTGAAAATTTTATAAGCATCTCGGAAGCGACAGCCGACTCCCAGTCGGAAATAACACGCTAGCCAAAGACGAGTACACATTCCAAACTCTAGTTTTTATCTCAGTCCAAACTTTATTTATGTACAGTTGCTGATCATTATGTGTCGAACGACAATTATAACTGAATATAACCAGAGATGATAAATTCTGTTTTGTAACAAATGAAACCCACAATATAGACTGTATTTTGATTTTGAATTTATGCATGTGATAAACATGAATTGGTTATTATGTTACACTGGAATCATATATGTACAGGCCATATATAACAATTAATTTAGGACGCACTAATTACTGATTATTTGGCAGGTGATGTTATTCAATTGAAATAACAACACACTGCCTACATACACTGTAATTAATTAGTAGAAACTTGTTGATAATTATTTCAGTAGACATGTTATCAATAGCACTGGTTATTCATAAATTAATTATTTACTGTAAATTTCATTAGTTGTTATTTTTGTAATTGGCTGATGATGATTGAAATATGATTATTTAGTTAGTGGATGAGATACAATTACTGAATAATAAAGTAGATACATTTGAAAAATACCTGTACAGTTTGAAACTGCGTGCCATGAGATGCATTTAGAGATACATGTAGTAAAACATGGTAGCACAGGTATAAAGTAAAAAACTAATTTGAAAGTTGTTCCACTGTAGGAATCACTGACACTAAAATAAAATCAGTGTGAGTTATGTGAATGTGTAACTAGTTGTAGAAATGGACTACAAGCATTACAACATAACGTACGTTGGGGTGACGAAGTTCTGGTAAATAAGTTTCGTTATACGTCGTGAGCTAGCCTAGAGATGGCTATCACTGAAATTATTTACGCCAAGTTGCTAATTATACTTATAGGTTAGTGCGGGCACGATACCAAGTTTAATTGTTCATTAAAGAGAAGTAATAAATATTAAATTAACAGATGGAACAATTTCGACACGTAAGTCGATATGATAGGATGCCGTGAGGCAGAGCATTATGAGGTTGCAGGAGTTAGTTATTTTGCCAATGCTAATAGAGCGTGTTGCCTGACGATTCCGACGCGTGTTTAAAACAAACTTAATTTCCTACACCGAAAGCTAATGGCGTCATTTCCTCACACGTGGTGCGTACCTGTGCATTTATCTCTGCCGCGTCGAGCTAATGTCGGACGACCTAACGACACGCGCACAGGGACGTATTCATCGTAAAATCTCTTATTTGTCCGGCCGTACAATGTACACTGTAGCTTAATAAAACACCGTATGTCACAGTGAAGCTGCGAGAAAAGTTTATTATTTTCTAGACGTTGGCATCTGCTAATAAAACTTGATTATCAGTTTACTCTTAATACAGTTCCTGCAAGACACATCCTGCTTGTTACAAGAAATTACAAAATACAGCTACACTCTAACATTTTATTATTTTTCATAATGAAATTCTTTGTACATTTTACAAATAATTTACCGCGTACCTAGAATATTGTAGTACAAATATTTAACACGGGTTTACTGATAAAATGCTTGATTGTAGACGGTTATTAATGTTCAAGTGGATCATCGAGCAACATCTTATCTGCAAAATCGTAAACAGCGTGCCATAAATGAGAGTCAACGTTGGGTAAGCATAAACACATAAAATGTACGTGCTATAAGGATCTGGAATAGACGCGCTCGGATTCAAAATTCATGTAAATTTAGTGGCCATGATGAGATAACATGACATGTTATTCATTCTGAGATGTTAATGCCCTGTAATAATATAGCAACAAAGTAGCAATAAGTTGTTGATGAAGTATTGCATTATTTCTATAATGGAGTGACACTTTCTTCAATATATTGTTCATAAGAATAACAAAAATTGCAAGTGTAGCAGACAAGCAATTTCTTAACGGAACAATGTACGGTAGATATATGTAATGCGATTACTTTAGCAGTAGGTATATACGTATATATGATGTAATATTTTTATATTTTGTATATATACATATATGTACATGGATATTGAATTATATGGCTTGGTACGGGAATATAGGTAAAAGACAACCCTGTACACTGGTGTGGTATATAGATTCCCGATATGCCTTCTCCCTCCGCATAACGAGGTGCTTCAGAAGATCCAAGATAAGGCGTGTGACGTCAGAGAATTGTCATATTGAGTTGAGAGTGCTCCGTCGCAAGTTTGTCCGCAATTTGAATGCTCAGAGTCGCTGCTCGCGGTGAAGGCCTCGTTCACTAGGGTCGCTGCAGGGAAACGTGCATGTTCACACGGAAACGTTATGTTGTTATATATGTATGCACCACATATACCTAACCTTACTACATAAAGTCTCCGTACCCTACATGTATATATGTATATGTGTAGAGTGACAAGGTAGAGAGACAGACAGAGAGAGGTGGGTGATTCTAGCTTAGAAGGGATCCGCATCTACACCATGGAATTTACGGCCTACTACTCTGTCGACCGCATGCATACACATGACCAACTTGAGTGGAAGATAAGAGTCGACAAGATTTCCTTGTGTTATAATAAAACACTTGCACGGTAACCACGTGCAAATTTTCACTGATATTGCTTGTTGCTATTATTCTGCCCATATCGTTATCGCCATTTCGCCAACAATATCACACGCGGGGATAAAACGTTACTACTGGTATAGAATATAGCGTATAGAGATGTACCTGTTATCGACTTGCAACTGTACGTTATTATGTTCAGTATCTACTTGAACTCTTTGTTTATTTATTCTAGAAATTCCCTACTGGTATAGCAGTAATTTTCATTCATTTTTAAACTGCAAGCATGCTCAACGAGTCTGAGAAAGTCGTTGCAGTCTTGTGGAAAAGAAATCAATGAAACAGAAGTAGAGACATCGGTAACACAACCAATGGAGTATTTACTTTGATGTAGCTACATACGAAACAAAATAAAATAAATACCGCGAGACAGCGACCGGATACGTGCGAACGAACAAAAGAAGAGCGAACGTAGAAGAGGAAGAGGAAGAGGAAGAGAAAGAAGCAGAAAAAGAAGAAGATGGAGTGAAGAGAAGAGTAGTGGGGATGGTGTAGTAGTATAGGTTGGAACGCCGCACGCAGATTAAGGATATTGACATTGAGTCTATCAAGGGTTCTTCTACTTTCCTTTCCTAGCTTCACAGAATAAATATCAGGACGAAAGTGGGTAGCTGAAGACGAAAGGGATAAGAAGAGCAAATTTCTATTCACTGTACGTACTTTCAACTGTCTTTATCTTTTCTTCGTCCTTATTATGTGAATGGAAATCAGATTTGCGGTAGTTAGTGCCGCCAACATATCAGTTTATAGCACATTTATTTATATATTATGCTTTACTCTAGTGGCTTTAACTGCTATATAGAATATTCTAGAAATAAATCCTTACATCCAGGTAAATTATTTTTCTTTAACAAAAGTAATATGAATGTTTCATTAGTTTATGTAATATACTTTTCAATGAAATAACGATGGAAATAAATCGACATGGAAATAATTTACAGACAAAAGAATATTTCATATAATCTGTACGTAATTATTAATACGTAACGTCTAGTAAAAATTATACAACGGAAAGTTGTATAATGGAAAATTCAAATTAAAATGATTTACGTGAAGAAGTTTAGCAGGTTCTGAACTTTGCTTTCCAAAAGGAGGCACAGGAATATTCCCTAATTACTTCAGTCCTGGCTGCTGCAAAATGTGTTTAGTAAAGTTTAAAACTGCATAGTCCTGCATATGGAGTGATTATAATACTAGCCTTACCGTATAGCATTATAAGAAACAACAGAATTACTATCTACTATATACTTCAGAAACAAATGCTTTTTTATAAGTTTCGAGACTCGTGTTTTTCCGAGGCGCTTTTTTTCAGTAAGTTCGTCTTACTCGTTGATTATTTTCTTTGTTCTGCGAAGAATCTAACCGATCTTGTTTTTGTCTTGAACTTTCGATGAACGTATAAACGATGACCGATTCAGTATCTCTATCAGCCAGATCTAGATAAATTGATTCATTTCAAATTGAAATTTGCTCTTAAGAATTATCTAGTAATAATATATGTATCACAAAAAATCATATAATTCTATGCTTAGACTTGAAAATGTTTGCTTCTTTATATTTCAGTGTAGTTTTGCTGGTAAGAGAAAGATTTTTAATTGGATTTCAGTGATTAGTGTATGGATTAAGGCGAATGATTGTTAATATCTTCATTAGTGAGTATATTTCCAAGCCAATGATTGTACGTACTAAATGGACTACATACATTACGTTATATAAATGGAAGTTTTGAATAATTTTATAATGGATCGCGACACGCACTTCTGCATTGCATGTTCATATGTTATTTAAGAATATTCCTTTGGAACTGACTGCGTTCTAAAGTACAGACTTTGCTAAAAACACTGTATGACTGCTGTTTATAATGGCCTAGTTTGCATGTAAATTAATGTATTACTATTTAAAGAACCATATGCGAAATGTCACAAGTAGATATCACTCATTGTACCAGTTACGTGAACAAAGGAAATGGAAAAATAAAAATGTTTTGCCAAGAGTAACAATTGTGATTGTTTTAGTTGTACTCGTATAAGGTATTGCATGGACGTACTGAATACAGGTTTAAATGTGAAAATAAATTGTTTCGTATTTGTGAGTGCTGGCACAGTGTTTCCTGTACAGCGCCAAGAGCCGAGGAGCCTACTTCCAAAGTACAATAAGTTTCAAGCAGTTGCTTTATACGTTTCTAAGGGCGGGAGAGCGGAACTAACTCTCTCATTATGTTCTGGTAGATGTGCACGTTATTCCTTGCCGTCTCACACTCATCACTAACCGTAATTGAAACGAACACAACAGGAACTCAATCAGAACTCGTAAGCTTTGGACATGTACACACGTATGTATGAGCTCGACATATACATACATACATTACACTAATCTACTTGTCTTTATCGTTATAACATATAAATCTCAACATTTCCAACAGTCGCACACTACTCCTATATATTTTATTTTACAGCTGAACTCCACAAATTACTTAAATCTCTGGTGTATTACTCACTTCTGAGTATAAAGCTACCCTCATATAGCACGACGCGAATGAGTCGTATTATTTGCTGGACAATTTTTCTGTTCTTCATACGTTGCTCCTTCTATTCCCA
>JAGJTL010003236.1:1342929-1389890 GCA_022063505.1 Calosoma granatense
GTAATATTTGAATAAGATATTTTTTATCTGAAGATACCTTGAAATTATTTAGAATTTAGAATACATATTACATGTGAATTTAAGTACTGATATTTCAGTTCGATGTTCGTACTTAGTTAATTTAATTCTACGAACAATTGGAATTATAGACTACCTACGTTTATTTTATTAGAAAGTAATATTTATCTGGCATTGGTAAAATCAAATATGAATATGCTTGAAATATAGATATATAATTTTATTATTATGAGAAATCATTTATGTTAATATAATCTCTTTCACAGTTTTCTCAACATCCCCCCATACTTATTTCTAACGAATTATATATTTCTCTTGCGAAAAATACAATAATCTTCACCACAAATTTTTTTTAAAGATGAGCAATAGCAAAGGGAAAAAAATAAATGTATTTAAAACGATTAAGTTTATTACGAATATAAAATAATATGAAAAACGAGAGAGAAAAAAGACTAATTCAGAGCAGACACCGTGAAAAAATAATGGGACAGTTTTATTGCGAAATTGTGTACTTGAATAATATTAGGACATACCAAAATTATTCGCCCAATGCGTTTCAAAAAGCACCACGAAAACTCATAAAGCGATTATAAGTTAGCGTGGCGCATCTGACAGCCACAAATTTAATCAGTCTGATTTATTTCAATTTCCACTGGTTGTCGTTTGAAATATAACGCATTATTATTCTGCTTTTAGATATGAACGCTCATGTTCAGAATTAATTTCTACTCTAATACAATAATGCATATACATGGTTATGCATATGAACAATTCATCTACCAAGGATAAAAATAACAGCGAACAAACATCACGTATATACCAACAGCATCAAGATATTAAGTGCATGTTTGTTCCGTGTAACATTACATTCAATTATAATGTGAACTGTTTTTTTTTACTTTCATATACAAAGTCATGAAAAATTTCTATTGCGAGATTCTAATGGAAATACATGTTTTAAGGTTCCCTGAATACGTTTTGACTATGGATGGATACGTGTAATGTTTTGTTTTATTGTATAAATATAAAAAGATATTCTCTAATGTAATATGAAATGAACAACAACATTAAATTTTAAATTTTAAATTTGTATTTGACACAAAATTATTATATTACCTTAAAAGCGAGAACTTAAGACAATACATCCACAGTTCAAACTTGTATAGAAACAGGCTTGTACAAGAAATTATACTCGACGGGCGTGTGAAATTAAATTATTATTATGTATATTATATATACATATATACAATACAATACTTGCTACAATAATTGCATATGAGTAAATACATATATACAACGTTGCACTCTGTGTACCTTGCTCAAGAGGTGATAGAAGAAACAAATATTGACACATCAACTTTAACAAGCGACGATCCAGCGTAGTATTGCTTCTTAGTATTTACGGAAGGCAAGCACAGTAAATTGTGTACTTGAAGACCTACAATAACAACTGCAGAATCTTTTCAATTTGTAAATGAGATATTTTCCGGTTAAAGTGAATTTTCAGACAAATTAAATGTTTATGTTTGTTTCCAAAGTAAAACGTTGGCAGGAATCCAAGTTGCCTGGGAACATATTCCGGCCACGTAATTTTAATTTATTTTACTTGTAATCTACATAATCCTATTAATATCGGATGTTCGACAGGCCATCGAGTTGCTCTGGCTGTGCCAATAAATAGGAGTTTCTTTTATGAAATTTCCGCAGCAAAAGGATATTGATAATCCTTGTTCAATCAGCGCTTTTTGAAAACCTAAATCCAGTGCACTTGTTCCAGTTGACTATTTTCACATGTGAATTATACGCTTACTTCGTTTCAATTCAAAACGATTATCGTTGAATAATACATAATAAAATACCATTATTGACATGTAATAATGTTTTCAACTCTTATTATTATTATATTCAAGGTCGGGTTGACAAATTGTATAGAATATACTGGACAAATTATGTTCATATAATCAATGTTCATTTCATATTTATCATGGTACACAGCGCACTGATGCACTAAATAATATATGTACGTATGTATGCATGTATGTATATATATATGTAGGAGACTGAGTGTATGACAGGTTACAATCTGTAAACAGAAATGAAAATACTTGTTTGAAATTGTCCGAATTGGAGACGTAACCTTGTGTAGTTCTGCTTTAAGATGGCAGAATTATTGATATTCGAATAGCCGTCGAGTATATTTAGAAGTTTTATATTCAGCAGCCAATACGTGGCAGGTCGGCAAATGGATAAATAATGCAATAACTGTGGTCAAGAGAAGAGATCCGTTACTTGACTAGTACCCTTATTTTTTAAATTCAAATTTACACAATGAAAACGTCATAGTTAATCGATATTTTCTACCACATTTGATTTAAATGTTTTACTTGGCTAAAAGCTTTCGAATGTGATCAATAAAATGTACAGTAAGCATATAAAACTGTAATACTTGACACTTGTAATATTATAATACGATATACTAGAAGATATAATGGAATATAGTGTCCGTTACGGTATGGATGATAGTCTTAATGGTAAATCTAGGTCTGAACGTACTCATGAATCATACAGGTGAAACCAATTTACTGTAAACCATTTATCTTTCAACGGTCTAGATAGAAAATATCAGGATTTATTCTCCATGAATTCATTATAAGTTCTCGTCGATGTGAAATACTAACGTTTTATTAGATTTCGGTGATTTTACGAACAGTAAATAGTGAATACCCCGGTGAGTTCTTTTGAAGAACTATTGGAGCAAAATAAAATGTTCCGAGCGACTACAAAAGCTTTCGAGAAAATTTAATTTAGTTGAAGCTTTCATGCTTTGGAACATGTGCTTTAAACTTGTTGATGCAATTATGAATACCTTCGGCCCAGCAGTAATAATGACATTACTCGATAACTCGCGCACGTAAAGGTAGCTGACATTGGAGTTTCCACATAGAAACATAGCTCGTTGTATAATGTTACACAGTACTTGTACGAAATATTTTCACATTATTTATTTATACGGGATATCACGTTCCATGCATGTACTGAATAATTTCTCTTTACAGATTATAATTAGTAAATGAGATAACAAGATTAATCATGATTAATATTTTGAAGGATCACTGACGTTAAAGTGTGAAACGGACAATGTAGTGACACATCATTTAGTGTTAGATGTGTGACGAAGTAAATACGAATAGACTAAGATAAAATACCAACGAAAGCAAATCTGAAGAACGAAGATTGATGAAGGAAACTCGAAATAACACTTACGTATCGGTGAACCAAACATTGAACGCCATTTATTATACATACGTACCTAGAACAAAAAAAAAACAAAAAAATTGTTATGCAAATAACGATATAAAATAATGAAAACTGAAAACTGCGTAATACTCGATATTGATTTCATATCATATACGAATATATTTTTGTATAAATATGAGAGTATTCAAATATATACGACTAATGTATCAATTACTTTATGTTTTGATTATTTTTAATAACATATTTCCCATCTGCCCCAGGGTCTATAGATTAATATACAATTCCATTAATAAAGACAATAATCGTGATGAATATCTGAATAACGTACCCTTGAAAACCGCAATTACAGTAATACTTGCCAGATTTAATTGAAAATATCGATTATATAACGAAACAAGTAAATACAGAGGTTGAGCAGTAGCTAGATGAGAGTCAAGGGAGTAACATTAGGACTAGTGGCAATAGTTACAGTGTTTGTGTTCGGATGGTGGAGAAGCAGTACAGTTAATGTACAAATAGTACTGGTAGTAGTAGTTTTTAATTCATCACTGGATTAGTATGTGAGCAGTAAAGGGAACTGTGCACTTAGCCTATGCGTCCGGCCAGCCTATGGTTGGTAATTAAACAGTACCCAAGGGCTCTGAATCGTTACAGTGTTTGTCCAATGATTTCCACGCAGCATCGAGTGACACTCCATTGTGTTTTAGAGTAGCCATTGGTCACCGGATTTTGTTCAACCCTAACCCGACTAACCCTCTCTCACATGCTATTCCTGCCAGCACAAGCTCTTTCTCTGCTTCCATCCACGATTCCAATCCTACGCGTTCGATTGTTATCTGTACACAATCTGATTGAATTATCTGTGTACCGTTAGGTCACTAGCTGATTCAGAGCAGCACATCGCTCTCGAGAGATATTTGATTGGTCTAATAGTTGTACGCAACCAATCATATTGCAGTTTTGTTGGTTAGTGTGCTACCAAGCATTTTGCTCTGCTTGGTAAATGGATTATGAACAGAAACTGGTAACGTTTTCAAAAGAAACGAATTATTCCATTTAGTAGAATGGTTGCTCTAAATTCATTCGCTGCTAATCTGCGTGCATTGTACTGAACGACATTTAAAATCCAGCTGGTCGTACGTGTACATGATAAAATCAGTTATTGTTACATCGTAATATTATTACCGTCTGTTATTTGCTCCTAAAGCCGTGTCATTAAATTGTAATTAGTGTTTTTGTTTCTGCATTATTGCGTTTTATAATTAGCTCTAAATGACATGAGCATTACGTCCTGACATTACAGAAAAGTTGTTAATGATCCAGATAATCTGTAGATATCTTCATATTTTCCCTACATGTTTCATATTTAATCAGTATTTAAGCGTGGTCAATGTAATTTTTTCCGGTGTTTTAACTGGAACATACGATTATATTCAAGCAGGGAGCATCATTTTTGTGTACTGTTTTATTGAATGAATAAAAATGCCCGTAAAAAAACTATATGTTTTAAAATATAAAATCCTTTTCGTTTGTTATGCATGCCTGTAGCAAGTTACGGCCCATATAATCTATACAAAAAACTATATATTTACAAAACCGGCTATGAATTTCATAACAACGACATATTATACTCTAGGTTTTTTGATATTTGTTGTCGAATTTTTTTCAAAACCAGTCGTGTTATTTTTCATTTTTACTGAATGTAAAAAAATGTATAAAAACGTAAATAAGATGTGATACAGTCTATAAGTTTACAGGCACTTTGAGTTTACGGTTTCTGGTGTGATGCGATGGGACGGGACCGTGTCAGACTGGTGTAAAACAGCGTATGCAAAGAGCGTTCTGTTTCCGGGATACACGTTGGATTGTGCTTATTGGAGGTTTTTGGTATTCCACAGAGAACTCGGTGCTTCCTCTTTGAAGTGAGGTTGTAGAAATGACATTATAGCGCTTGGAAGATTTTGCTTACGGTTTGAATTTCACTACACCACCTCGTATCAGTTCTTGACACAACTATGTTTCCAAATACAAATTCCAAATTAGATTTACTCTATTTTATTAGGCTCCACTTATTTATATGTATAGAACTAAAATTATTATTTATGGGTAACAAAGTATTACAAAAAAAGAGTAAAAGTA
The DNA here is from genome assembly GCA_022063505.1 of Calosoma granatense. Lineage (NCBI taxonomy): Eukaryota > Metazoa > Arthropoda > Insecta > Coleoptera > Carabidae > Calosoma > Calosoma granatense. Next base: position 1,348,345 of record JAGJTL010003236.1, read on the forward strand.
TCCTTATGGAGTGTGACACGAGAGGGTGATATTGTTTATTAACTGATCATATATGTCGTCTGATGGCTTCAACCTTGCAATAAACATAAGTGGATATTATAACAGAAATAATAAAAATTATATCTAGGTGCGTTAGTATTCTGAGTACCGGATTGCGTGACAAGTCGCAATCCATGATTTTTCTATCAATAACTGTTCATATAGGAGCGGCAATCATTCTAACATTGATCTCCAGATTGGCGTCAGTACAATGCAACAGTAGCGGACTATGATGTACTTCTAGCGGTTACGTGTCTTTCATCTATACTCTACTATACTGTTTTTATATTCATAAAAATCATTCTAATCCAGTAGGAAAATCTCAAATGTTTTATTAAGAGCCACACAACAAAAGAAGGCTTTCTTTCATACAAAACAAATATGAAATTTCTGCGAATTAACTACCGAACTATATAGTCCTATACCTTTAATTTTCATACAGTGTTACAAAGTCTACAAGAAAGTTTGGAAGAGATTACTGAAAACTTGCACGAACTTCTTTTCTTGTAGGTACGAAACGAACTTGGAATTTGAAATTCTGAAGGATGATGTCACGGTATATAGGAAATGCATTACAAGATTAACTGGAGCGACACACATACATGACTTTCATGCAAGGGAGATGCGTTTAATACTGAAAAATAAAATGAACCCTGGTTCGAATACATTACATAAATATGGATTAGCTACTGGCTACTGTATCGCATTCAACCCACAATATGTGTTTGTGTTTTTAATCCAGTGATATTAAATGTGTATTAAAACTTTATATATTCGCTAATATTCTGCGGCAGCATTGTGGAAAATAATTTCGTTTCAAATAAATTCTACAGTTTTTATTTATATCTCTGTGAATACATATATGTTTTTATTATTATTTTGCATATTCAGAAGAGAGAAAAAGTTTTGACTTGTTTAATATTGACGAAGTAATTAGGTCTAATGAAAAAGTGAAAATATGATTTATTGTAACCGGGTCAGTGACTGAGTTCATTGATGAAATGTCAGCTCAAATAATTAATCATTTTTTTGGCATAATGTAAATTATAATTATTCCAACAGTAACGAACTTTTGGAAGTTCAGAACATTTTTGTACTTGTATTATTCTGTTTTCAAGCGTATTTTATTAGACCTCGCATTCTTATCAGACTTAATTACTGTCCAATTCCATGGACTTGTTACGTCAGATTTTGTATGAATTAAAAATAACGCGATAATGAAACAGAGGTGAGGTGTTACTTTAACAATGATGAAAGTGTAATCTTGCGTGTTGTTTTTCGTGTCGAGAAATCTGGGACTTGACTACAACTCTGTAGGAATTACGAAAGCCGGTTCGTATCTTTATAATCAGGAATCTCGTAAAAGTTTATCGGCCATGAACACCGAAACTTCCACATTATACTACTAACCAATACTATTTTTGCTAAAAAAGAATGAAGGAATTCACGCACTATGCTAGATTCTGGCAAAGTGTAAATACGTACTGGAAAGTTTGAAATTGAATAACTGTAGAGAAAAGTTTCTGGTCACTAGTTACCGAAGTAAATACGATAAAAAGGCCCATCGTTACGCAGGTGTGAAAAGTTTTAAAGCGAACAAACATTTGTAATTCCAGAGAAAGGGTCCGCTTTTACCGCGCGCCGTCAGAGAAATTGGAAGAAAAATGTAATCTCCATCTTTAATTCGCCTTCATCTTAATCAATTCAGAGAGGAACTTCTTATCTCGGAGTTTTTTAATTTCCACCAGGGATTCGTAAAGTTATCTTAAATTCTTTATTTAGCCGCCTCCAACAGGCCGAATAGTTAACGCAGGATGAAAAACTAAAATCATGTCGTCGGTATAGCGGGGATATCAAAACGTAATGACCGTCTGGCTGCTCTTCTTCCCTTGATCTTTACACAAACATTGCCAACTTTAATGTCTGCACGCGTCATAGACGTCCGTCAATACGCTCCAACTCCATCGAGGATTTGACCAAGTGAACGGACACCCGTCTGCTCAGACAACGGCGTCACTGACTCTGAACAGTTATTCACACTTCACTTAAACAATGTTAAGCTTTACATTATTCATGATAGCCTTTGTTTCTCTTCATTTATTTTTAGAATATTAAAAGCAGCGCAAAAACTTTTGTAATTATTGTCAAGTACAATGTTATCCAAATGAAATGTTAAAGAATAATGTTATCTTTCAGGTTCATATATTATATTCTGATGAATTATATGTAAGGAACAAAAAATTAACAAAACTGTAAAGTGTTCACTAATGAGCCCGTTACAAGTATATAAAAAAAAGTTTCATTAATTATTTTTTATATCTTAAAATCAGTGTTCTTTATGATAAATTACATTTTGTAAAATTAATTATTATAACGGGTTTTTTTATTGTGCAACACAAATGTACCTGTAGCGCCCTTGTTTCATTTCTAGCATGTACGCCTATGGTGGAAATATTCAGACGCTGTAAAGATAGCAGACATGCTTACTACAGAGTCTATTTGAAATTTCAACCATGTGTGTGTGTGTATGTATGTAGTCTGTTGCTACGGCGGTCTCTACCTCAATTTAAGCTTGATTACAGTTGGTAAAAATGTTACAACATCTTCATGTAGCAGATGTAATTTTTGAAAAAATGAGAAAAACAAAACCCTGTCTAAGAATTTTCTACTGAAATGTAAAATTTTCCAACAAAATATGTTCAGGATTATATACCATATGTAATATACTTGTGAGAAATGTGTTTTAACTGGTGCAAGATAGTTATTTTAGTATTACATATATTGTAATGTAAATTGTAATACATGTTGGATATGATCGAGAGATACTTATTGTCCGGTGTGCGCACGCGTGTGTGTATGTGTGTGTATTTACATAACTGAGTTTGTTTAGTTTCGCCATGCATATTTGACCAGGCGTATCTGCAAGTCTTCCCAGGAGATAACATTCTCTCGCTATTCGAATTTTATTTTATTTACTTTAATAATGTTTACCAAAAGTTTGTTGAGAAAATATTTTCTTGAAAAGATGAATAAAAACCAAATATCTTTTCCTTCTCTTTAGTTTCTGCCGTCGGCAAATAAATATGAAATGTCGTGCCTACATTTCTTCAGTATTTTTCTAAATATTATTTTATTATATACGGAAACTGAGAAATTTTCAAAGTAAATTAAAATAGGATACACTCAGTTGAAACTTCCTGCGGCTAGCATCTATTAGACTGAAGTAAAAAAATGTAAGAATCTGCTCTGAACATCCCTGATGGTTGAAGATAAATTCAATTAATTAACTACATTAGACCCGAGCGGCCTCAAGACATTAGTTTTCAGTTCTACATTTCTTTTAATGGATTATTAAATAATTAACTACTCTGTTCCCTGTCCTAAAATGCTCACTCAATCCATGTGAATGAATGCAAACAATGAAATAATATGTACACAAGAATTACACTTGTTTATTAACACTTGTTTGAAGACAGCAAGGACTTGGTACTTGATAAAATTTCTATATAGAGGTTTCTAAAGATCATATAAATTACGTATGACATCTGTACTTGAGTTGTTGTTGTGTAATAAATCATTTGACTTAATGTATTATTGGTATATGTTTATAAAGATATTTGTAGCAAAACACGGACACGGAATGAATGAATTAGTTTCAAATATTCGTTCAGATATTGTAGTCGAGTAATATGAATACAATTTCCAATTTACTTATCCCTTGGTAGGCAGGTAAGGTAAGTTTGAAACTACGAAACGATATCTGCTATATAGGTACCAGGCAAAGTTTTGGAAAACCATTTTCTGACGTAAGTTTTAATTAAGAACGGAATTTCTCTTCTATTGAACAAAGTTACGATATTGATTCTTGTTAAAACTTCAGAAAGATCAACTATTCTCGATGTTAATTTGTACACGAAGATTAGATATCAGTAAATTATTTTTCTATGAACATATAATTATTTACGTGAATTAATTGGAATTTTGTCTGGTAAAGAATTATAATATTTTAATAAGAAAGTAATATATTATTTGATAGTGTCTTTATCCTTTATTGTATGTACAAAAATGAAAGAATATATCACATGTAAATATCATTTTAAATAATTGCATTACCACCAACAAATATAGAATGAGTTTGCTATTTATTGTGCATATTTCATGATAATTATCACTGTGCCAATGAAAACTTAAGTATTTTAATTCGTTTGCATAATTACGGATACAAAAACGCAATTTACATTCAGCACAAATGTATTTTCACTTTGTATAAAGCTTCGTTTGTTGCTTCGGTTCTGTTTTGCTAGTGTATGAAAATTTCTGCTTTTTATATGCTAATGTAAAGTTTTAAAATTTCATAAAACCTAGCTGTCAACCACGTCATAATAGTTAACTTTTCACGCGAAATTACTAAATAGATTAATTATTGTATTTAATGCACCACGTTACGTTCAAATTACGCGCTATTCAAAGAAATATGTGGGTCCGTTCATGTGCCATTTCATAGATAGCACTTGGCAGCAAATATCAATAAAATCAATATTTGGAGCAAGATTTTAATGTGTGAGAAGTATTATGTAGATGTGAAATATAAATGTAATAACACCAATTTATTTATATAATTAATGCTTAAAATTGTACGACAATATGGTACCCATGGAAACAAATGTCAGCACATTTGACATTTCAAAATTTTCAAGTTCATTTCATCTCGTATTTTTATCTACAGAATATTAAATTATCTTTGAATATCAGTTTATCTACTTTAGTCTACAGTAAGTAAGTTCTAATATGGATTCCAGAAACCGAATACAAAAACTAATAGAAGATCTAAAACATAGAAGGGTAAATTAGTGAGGTTATATGTATTGTAATGAAATGATTTTACTCTAAGTTGTTATTGACAAATTGTGTGAGATTTGAATTGATTATACATGTATCTTTTAGGACAGAGAACGTTTGTTACATGTCAGTGATGATGTTCTTCTTCATTTAGTGGCTGGGGCAATATCTGGTCCTGTGTCACGAACATTTACAGCTCCATTTGACAGAGTAAAATTGTTCATGCAAGTAAATGGAAAACAAACAATGTTTCTTGCAGTGATATTATTTAAACATACTCATGTTTTCAGGTCAGTATGGATAAAATATCAATACGCAAATGTTTGACAAACATGATGCAAGAAGGAGGTATAAAAGGTCTGTGGCGTGGAAATGGTATGAACATTATGAAAGTTACTCCGGAAATGGCTTTTAAATTTGCTGCTTATGAAGAAATTAAAAAGATGATGAAACATGAGGACAGAAGCTTCGAGATTCATGAAAGATTTTTTGCTGGCGCAACGGCGGGCGTTATAAGTCAACTTGGTACATATCCCATGGATGTGATCAAAACTAAGCTTGCACTTGGTAAAACTGGCCAGTATTCAGGCATTATCGATGCCGCACGCCAGATATATTATAGTGAGGGAATTAAAGCGTTTTATAGGTAACTTGAACGAAAAATTTTGGTTTTCATCTCATCTAATCATATACCATAGAAAGAATTATCTTCCAATAGCAAGTATTTATAAATGAACAAAACTTGCTTTTATTCTTGGTGGTACGAGTGTAGACGAGTTTACAACTGAAAATGTATAATTTTCAATCTGAAGATTGTTTTTAGTTGGCGAGGGTACGGTAGAGCGGAGAATGCGTACAGGCAGTGTAATTTTATATAAATTAATCCCAAGGGGCAGAGTAGGGTATGTGTAATTTAAGAAAAATTAATCACAAAGAAGGTCCGCTACATAATATATTATCCAAATATCAATTAGTCATTGTCCTATTAAACTATTAGTTACACGTTTTATATTATATTCTACATATACGAAAGCTTTAGAAACAAAACCAAACTTTAAATCTTTTGCAATGAGATTGTGCAAGACTACTACAGCATGTATCTTGCTTTTAGTTTTTACAGAAGTTCTGTGTAGTATATTTTTACCAGAGTAATTCCATATAGGTAATAAGTTTCTTTGAAATGTTGTTTTCATCAGTCATAAAGTTACAAAATACGTATGTACGTACCTGAAAGGAATCCAGTTGGAAACTAAAATTAAATTGTAGAACTTTTCATCTTATACGCCATGTTTATTTAAATATAAGAAAAACTACCGCAAACTACTTTGCTAGTTTTATTTCTACGTACGTAACTGATTTCAGGGGTTACAAACCAAGTTGTATCGGAATCATTCCGTTCACTGGTGTAGATTTAGCCGTGTACGAAACTATGAAACGTCGATTACTGCCCCCTGATTCAGAATCTCCGTATAAAATCTGGATTCTATTATGTTCAGGATTCGTATCAACAACTGCAGCCCAAATTGCATCTTATCCACTGTACCTTATCAAAACCCGAATGCAAGCGGACAGTAAGTATTACAGATAAATACACTGAAATAATCGATTATTTTCTTGTAAGTAGATGTGATAATATAAAATATATTTTTAAATGGAGTAATAATTGTACTTTGTTACAGCTGGAGCAACTGTCACACCTAGACCTACCTTAACAAGTGTTTTCCGTAAGATCCTTGTAACTCAGGGAGTTCCGGGTCTGTATCGGGGTATGATACCAAACCTTCTGAAAATCTTACCAGCTGGTTGCATAAATTACCTAGTATATGAATATTGCAGTCGATATTTCGGTGTTAGTATGTCATAACAATACGTCAGTTACTGTTTAGAAACTAAATGTACATTTAGGAAACATTTAAATTATTACGTTATTTATGTATAAGTAATATTTATATTTTAACTATTTATCTGACATTAATTTGTTAATATAATATTTATACACAAAATAAATATGTTTCAAAATTAAATGATTGTTTTATTTTTATCAAAATACACAATAATGTATTAAAAACTCTCAAATTTTTGCGATGTGTAGGAGGTATGTCAAAAAACTTAATCTGTTAACAGTTTGTATAAAATATTATTTCTGACACCAGAACACAGGCTTTTGTTATTGTGAGTATGAATCTCCTTCAAGACAGTGTTTGATATACGGCGTAAAGAACGATTACAAAATTTAATCTAAAGTTTTTCTTTCGCGTGTTGTATACTGTGTGGCTATATTGTTTTCCTCGCTTGAGAGGTGTCAAGGTGAGGGGTGGTGTAAGGAACACCGATAAAAGGTATAATGTCACCCGTGATCATCACAACGTACTAGTGACGTAGATAAATGCCAGTAGAATAACTTGTTGATAGAAGGAAAAATCTACTTGACTCACTAGTACGTTAATGAAAAAGGTCTGAAAAAAGCGGACATGACTGTCCAGACTACATCCTACTTCGGACCAGCAAAAAAAAACAGGAAAATGGAAATGAAATGTTGAATTTCTCTCACATCATGACTGTAATAAAAACATGAATGAAACTAAAAACATCCAGTAATGTGCTGGACATAATTAAATAATAAAAAATGAACACCAGCAAATGAATGTATGTATACTTTTGTATATTTTATTCGTAGTTATTGTTAATTATTAAAATATATTTGAAAACATGAAAAGAAGTAAGCAAAAAGCTTTTGAAGAGGAATGTTTTGGCAACATAAAACAAACCGCATTCGCGGTGGCTTTGTACGCGGGGTGTCTGGCCGTAATAGTATCGATCAATACAAACAACTCAGGGAGGTGGTAGTGGCGAGACCAACAGGTAGCGTGACGGATAGGTATCACCAGGTCGTCCTACCGCACCACACACCCGCTGTTTCATTCGGTGCCGTGAGCGGGGTTGACCTACCATGTCTGCTCGAACATTCTTGCATACCAATTCTAACGGGAATACATCTGTCGCTTTTTGTGTACACTAGTAATGGAAGCTGCTCATGTGCAAATAATAAAATGTAATTCCATTGGTCTGAATGATTGAAGTGTCGAAAATATTATGCATATGTAATCTAATGAAATAGGTTGTTTCAGCAATGAATAACAGTGCTCCAGTTTGCACGTACGTCTATGTAGTTGAGTGTACTTGAGGTCAGATGTTACAGGAACCACATGCACGCATAGCGGTGTCGCCAGTGACGAGCTACAGTGATATAATCAGTTTATAGAGGACGCTTTTAGCATATTCGTTCTAGTGACGATGTAGAGCGTAATGAAGGATTCTTCAGGTTGGTACACGAATCCGCCGGCAATTGTGAACGTACAGAACTGTCAATTTAAAAAGTGGTGTGCTCATTAGTCTCATTTGGATTTCACTTGTTCTTACACATACACGAGAATAGACTTTGTAGTTTTTTCATCATGACTTAGAGAGATATTATAATAGTATTGTTGATTTATAAATCATTCTTTTAACCATAGTCTGCAAAGAAAAGATCCGAAAGTATTTGCTAATTTTAAAATATAGTATAAAATAACCTTGGATTTTTGTATTTGCTTTTGTGACACGAACAAGCTCACCGACTTTATTTCCAGGGTACTTTTCGCGCCAGTCGTGCATTCAGATACGTGATCTGGTTTCAGTTTAAATTTACGAACAAACAGTGCACCCCGTGACTCCGTTAGCAGAAGAACTACGTTACAATACTAGTAGCGTCAATGACAGGAAATAATAATGTGTCAACAAAATTATCTACAGCCAAACTGTTTACTGTACAGCTAATTATGAATTATTAATGAAGTAGAATAAATTTCACGTTACATTAACATATTAGTATAATTTATTTATTTATATATTAATAATGAAATTCTAAAAATATTATCATTTTAAACACAAACAATATAATCTGTGGTATTTACATAAATTTATACATGTTCTAGTGAGTAATTTAATGAGTATTATATAATTCCAACTACAATATAGAGGAAAAAAATGTTAGATATCTTTCCTTTAGATGTTCTTTTGGCAGATTTAGCTTACGATCATTAATTATAAACTTGGATAAAACGATACCGTGTCATAATATACGAATTTTTAGAGAATACGAAGAAAGTTTCAGCTTTTATTTATGATATGCTCTGTTGGTAAAAGCACAGCAACCGGGAAAGTTTCGTTAAACTTGCAACGTAAGTTTAATAACACCCGTTTTGTTACCTTTGTTTGGAAATTCACACTCAACATTGTTAAAGGATTTTGTATATTTAGCTTAATAGTTGGTAATTTCGGTGCACGGATACCGAAAATGTAATATGTGTAGTACCGCACGGGTTGCATTACATTATTGTACGTACAACATAACATACCTCTGCACAGAACGTGGGAACAACATGAATATGTACGCAGACAAGCAGAAACACGTCCGTAAACATTGACCTGCATATAGGAGTACATGCCATCTTATAGGAATTTCTCTGACATTCGTAGAATACAGTCACATATAATATTTCTTACCAGAGATTAGACATGCGCACTGCACAAACATAATAAGAACATACAACAACAAATATATGAAAGCCGATATGATGTTTCATCATAATCAGAAGACAACAATTCAGTGCTCAGTGTTTATAAAAGAATTTACTGAATCATGTCATATATTAGTAAATAAGTTAACAAATCGGTGAATATTAATTGCAATGTATTGATGACAAAATTAACGCACATTGTTGAAAACAATAATCACTGGTTAGCGGTAAAGAGTAGAAAATTAATCACGAACAATGTTGTGGTTTGTTCTGCTGTGAAAATAGTTTAATTCAATAACAGGTTGGAATACACGGAATACGTTGGAATACAATGGTAATTCATGGAACGTTAAACTCTGATCCATACATACGTACACATTAGTTTGCATTTAAATCACATTTTTCAACGAGCTGGTAAAATGTCTGTAACGGATGTAGTACGTATGCTAAACGGAAACGTATTTTTCTATGCTGATCCAAATATTCTAGGTCGCTGAATTTTAAGGTATACGGAAATAGACTTTTGCCAATATCTATGTATGAAATCAATGAAACATGTCCCGGATTCATAATAAAACAGAACTAGTAGGAAAACTAATATGTATTTTATTTCAGCTACTTTATACTGGTGGTGGTGGCATGATTGTACTGTACTACTTACACTGTATGATAAATCCGAACAATTTATCTCCATAATCAGCAAGTAAATAATGTTATATAATTAATATACACGTCAAAGTAACGATGTAATTAAGGTATCGGAATTGGTAACTGCCACTGCAGAACATTGTTATTAGGGTACAAGGGAAATTTTGACGTCGCATGTCTGTGACGACGTTGTCGGTTGCCGTGATGGAATAAAGTGAAACGATCAAATGGACACGGGGTCAGACTACGAAAGCGTTAGAGCCTGCGTGTGTTTATGTTACACTTTCCAGTCAAAACTGTTGCCACGATATTATGTCACGTAGTCCTGGACTATCAGAAATCTCATATCTCCACTGACCTGCACTGTGGTTATTCTGTCATTCCGCTGTAATTTCAAACTTGCAAAATGTAAATGAATTTTCATTATACGGTTCTTTCCAAATTGAACACAGAGTGACGACGACAAGCATATATTAACCTTGCAAAATAGCTATTTTATTCTAAACAATTTGTAACAATGTTTTCAGTGCTGTAAGACGTTAAAAATAATGTAAGTAATATTGTCAATGGGAAACAGATAAATAAAATAATAGACATTCTGTCTAGAAAATCATTTTATTCTCTATTTTATTCTATTAAGGTTAGCTAATATAATTTGTTGTCGGGAAATAAAGAAAATGTCACACGCGAACAAAACACGTGTATTCTCTAGTTAAAAATAAAATAACACGCAAACTTATCATTGATGTTTCATTTGTCTACAATAAATATATATGCTTGGACACTAGGGAAAATAAAGAATTGCAATAGAATATAAGCAGCGAGCTATTTCCACTCATCATACGAGTGCAGGTTGTACACACATTACGGTTTGGTAAAATTTTATTATAAACTACGAACACAACTTCACGTGTCATGAAATAATAACAAATTTTTCCATTAAAGAAATGAATATTCTCGGAAAATATTGGGTGTATCTGGTGTTTGATATAGTCGTTACTTTCAACCAAATCATGATTTATCAACGTCAATTTACTGCGCGTTAAATATTAAATTATATAATTTATTTCCTATATGTTTAATATGATAACACTTTATAATGAAATGCTGGTTGATACGTATTTCTTTTGAAAATAATAAACCAGATTCATTTTTCCATAGGTACTTTGTGTTTAATTTTTAATTAAAATGTTTTCATTCTCGTTAAGTAGAGTTATGTTGGTTTTTTTTGTATAGGAATGTTCCAAGTTATTTCAATTAAAACACTTTAGTGGTATATGGAATTGATGTGGGCTGAAATCAAATTTGTGTGCGTCACTAGAACTTGTGTGATGATGATAGATAATTGGTAACACACAAATACACATACATATGTTGTTTTGATATCAACCAGATACTGGTTTCATTATAACAATAGAAACCATGAAATATAAAAAAGTTACAAAAGTACTCATATATTGCAGTGCAGCAGTTATTTTTCGTATTCGTATAAAGGATGTTAGTGATGTTGATTTAACTAAGTTCGCAACATAAATGTTAATTAAGTGTTCCGTTAATAATGGGCAAATAATTGCAGTAAAATTTAAACACTAACCATTTGCCTACTCTCTAATTGCGCAGCTATTACGACTGACACTAATTTTGTAAAGTGTTTACTTTGTAAACGTCATTAATGGATGCTCTACATCCAAAATGCAACTATAATCTAATGCATTGGGGAAAATTAAGTATTTCCATTCGCACGGTAACTGTGAATAGAGAGAAGTTACATTTTTCGAAGTGTATGTTTCTGTATAGTTGTGTTGATTTTTAATGCTTTGTTGAATACATTCATGTTTACAGTTCAGAGTGGTGATATTTGTATGTAGCTGTGAGAGAGTTGTTGTAATTCTAGTGGTAATGATTCAGGTATATTTGACCGATATTGCATCGTTATGTGTCGCCATTAGCAAAGCGTGATGGAATACGTTTATTTGACGGTACATTTGTGCGTTAGTAGCCAATGTATCGTATGTTTCGAGTTTCCAGCAACTCTACCGATGTGAAACAATTAAAAAGCACTCACCTGTCAGAAGCAGCAGTGCGAAAAGTAGATAATCCATTGACCGTGGATGGCACATATCACATTCGTAAATAGTATGCGGCATCCCTATCGGTGTATGATGCACTCATTCAAGCATCGGATCACTTTTATTTTATATCGTCACGCTGATCACATGATGTCAATCTGTAACAAAACAATAATCAGCTCTGTGGCCACCACACGACTTGCTCATGCATATGTACCTATATCTAAACTTAGTGCTGTGCATACTATATTAATCCCATAGTAGTTCTTTCAGTAAATTCAGTAAATAAAATGTTAAATATTTATTTAATTTTAACGCTGACCTGTCTGGCTGTTCTTTATTTACTTACTGTAAATAATTTATGGTGAAAGAGAAGAAACATATAAATTCTCTTTCACATCGTTTTACCGTTGCTTTCCTGTATTACTAAACCCTTCCGGAGCCCTCTTCACAACCTGGTTACTCGTAAATTTTTAGGTTGCGCAAACCTTAGAAGTCCCATTTAGACCTAAAATTTCGTCTGGAGTTTCACCATGCGTTTCAAGGAAAACTAAAAATTTATTCGATATTTCCTAATATTATTCAGTTGGAAAACTTATTTCTAGCGAATCAAATGTCTGAGAAAGAAAATAAACTACTTCTGTTCACTGTACATCATCTAAGAAGTTTAATAGTAAATAATATTATGTTTAAATAATTAGTATATTTTCAATCGTTTTTTAGTGAAATAATGGCCGTTATTGTGAGGTGCCACGTCACAGTCAAGTGTATAGTTACTGTCAAATTTACTTATATTCTTGTTAACATATGACGATATAATGAATAAGACATATCCGTTCATATATACATTCTGTTATTTATAAACAGTTGACGTTACCACCATGAAGTTAGCGTCAATTAAAAATAAATTGTACATGTTAAATTATATATTTTTTGTTCGTTTCATTTAATTACATGTATACAGTGAGTAATAAAGTTGATGTACTCTCGGGCATTTTACATGGAACGCTCATTATATTACATGTACATACAGGGACTTTTGGTTGTTCAAGCGCTTGTGGCAACAGTTTAGCTTTTGTATCATAATTTCCTCTCAATTTCATCTAGTGTAATATAGTTTCGAGTTAGAAATGCATTCATTATGACTTGGCCAGAGTTGCTGAGATGTTCAACATTTACTTAACACATGCTTGATTACAAATCATAGTTGAAACGTCAGGAGCACGCTGTGTGGCGTCTAGTTACTAGAACATACAAGTCTCTATACAGTTTACAAGATTATACAGCTTACACGTCCACATGCGCTCATGTTATGAACGCACGACTTGTTGCACTGCCAACACAACACTGTACAATTTCAGATAACTCACCAGTCACATTATCGATACTATAATCGTACTTGTCATACAATTTCTATTCATTTAATGTAAATGAATATAGTTCGATGCTTCACAAATCATGAACACATGAATATGAATTATTTATATGTGTATTTGCATAGTAACAGACCTAGTTTAAAGCAATTTGCAAATTGAATATGCCAACAAATGTCCAAATATCATCTACTACTCATTTCTCTGACAAGAAAACTCACTGTATATAGGTATACATTAGTTAGAATGTAAAATAATTATTTCCAGACAAATTCACAAACAAGCACGAAATGGTTAATAATAATATCAAGTTAGATTCAGCTGTAAATATTTCATACATGTATAATTGGAACTTTCATCATTACGATTTAATCAGCTCGCGGAAATCCTTCAGATGGCATAATTAATTAGCCAATGTTGTATATAATTACAACATACGTATATTTGAAGCGTAAATATATTTTCATGAAATTAGTATTTAGTTTATGCACAATGATGCTGGTTTTTTTAATTAATGTTTCAATATGGGAACAACAATTTATTTTTATTGTGAACCTGAAATACGTGATCTTGATTAAAACAAATCAATATCAATTTTCATGTACATACGCAACGATAACAGAATAACAAAATTTTCATATGTCGACAGTTTGTTGAAATTGCCGCTTCATTTATTTATTTGAGCTATATATTTTCTAGTTTTATTAACCAAATAAACCAGTTAATTTGAAGGCAGAAACAGAATAATTAATAATAAAATTGGTGCATTGGATTTTACAAACCCATATTTTGTGTTTTGCGGGTTAATAATTTATATTACATTCACGAAGTTTATAACAACGCAAAATTAACATTGGCTGATATGAAAATAATGTACACAATTAGATATGTTTTTCAACATTCTGTTATTCATATAAAATCTACTCAGTCATTGATCATACTCTACATGCTCATTAACTGAAAATAATTCACAATAATCACACAAAGTCTATTGAGTACAAAGTGACACATATTTCTATATATGCTATATAAATTTATTTTCTGTTCGATATTGGAAAACTTTCCGTTTATTGTGGAATATGAGCGAGCAAATACATAATTCCTAAGCAAATCTTTCTACTTTTAGATATATTTTTATATTCGTTCGAATAATTCATTTCGTTTCGATAGTTTCGTAAGAGCATGCAAACATAAATGGATCTCGGAATCATGTACGAAATTTTATGTTGTACATTAGACGAACCCTAAAAAAGCACAAACATCCAGCTATTTCCGGCACTGTAATTCAAGTCACAATCGTTTCCGGATACCAGCCGTTTTCCGGTGGGGAGGGAAAGCAGTAAACAAGAAGATTAGTTCAGTGAGCGACATCCGACTGGCGTCAGAAAAAACCTAAATGTTTCTTCAACTTTCCGTGTCACAAACATTGAAATGAACTGACACAACATGATTGCTAGAGGAAATTTTGCATAAATATATTCACATGTACAGTTATATATTCTCTTATAATAAATAATAATGACACTATCGATAACATTTTTTACCTATGACGTGAATAAGAGTTTTTCTTTTTATGTTTTCATGTTCAATAAATTTAAATTTTATTTTAATTAGTAGTACGTGTAATGTAAAATATGTGAATTGTATGTTATACGTGAGTGATTGTAACACAATCTGTACTAGCACGCCACATTGTCGTCAGGTTCCCGTATAATGTAACCACTGACGTAAGTGTAAATATTCAGTGTATGTATATACGTGAGAAAGGAGTGGTAGAATATATAGTAATACTTCAACCTACATGTATGTATATATCGGGTTTATAGTCCGAGTAATTAGTTTTATCAGTAGATATAATGTCTATACATTTGTTTAGGTGAAGTACATGAATTATGAAGTAGATATTTGTAAATGGACATGGATAAATGTATGAAATAAACATTCAGGGAGAAATGTCCAGGTAAAATTTTCATTTCTCTAGGATATCTAGGTTATGTAGGTCAATAACTTCATGTCCAGTAGTGCTCGGACTGAGAGTAACATGTTACATCGTATACGTGTCCTGGAACTGAATTAGCTAACTCGTAGCCAGGTCGGATTAAATGATTAGCTCACCGGTAATGAATTTCCAACTAGACTGAACTTAGATTGCACTTCACATATATTAACTTACATACAACAACATCTGATGTTTCATTCAAACATATTATATTCTTATATCTATACACTTATACACTAATAGAGTTTCGATTAAACGATTTCAATATTTTCATATATCACATCTTGAGACTTGATACGATTAAAATAAAATGTATTTCCAATAAATACAATGATTTCATAACCAGTTACCAGTAACCGCTGGAACTGTTAAAATTTTATCCACAAATGTATACACACTATCGTATCAGAATCTTTTTTATTGACAATAAAATGCGAGACTCGTAAAATCCGCGTAAATTTGTCTGTTGGGGGTGTACATTGTAGTGATTCCCAGTATATTACACCAATAAATCAGTGACCACCAAGCCCGGGATCAGCGACTATCGGCAGTTTTCAACATTTAATTCAGTAACAACGGTAACTAGACTAAATATTACTTGTCACTAGATTTTATATAGCTGATATTTGACACTATGATTTAAATGTTAATTAATATTATAAATGTCTATAAATGGACAGTATTCAGTGTTCATTAGTGAATAACTAATGAAACTTTAATCAACTAAGTGGCGAGTATTAGGTTGCATTGAAATGAATACCATCTGAGTCAATGCACAAACGTACGTTCACTTCTGTTCTACGTATACTTATTGTTATCTTTTTGCAAAACATATATTTGAAACATATTATTATATTATATTATACATAGTAACTAAATTTCGTTTTCTTAATATATTTAAGACATTGGATAAAATTTAATATAAAAATACGTGGAAACAGTAAGAAGAAGTGACAAGCAATATACGAAAATTGTCTTTTTACCCATCAATACATATCGAAATATATAGATACAGTTCTTTTCAAATCGTATTTCATAAAAATATTAGCTACAGTTGACAGTTTCATTGACACATGCCGGAAGCGAATATAAACATTGAAAATTTATTGTTTTAATCAGACTTTAGCATACAGTTGATGAGACAGTTACGTCAGTAAAAAGTGCAAATATTAATGAACGAATTTTGAAATAAAAAAACAACAACAAGCAAAGCAAGTTTCACGTATCAAAAATGGATTACGCATGGGGCACGGATGTGTTAGGATATTAGGAAATTTCCCATCGGGCTGTTCTTCCGTTGTGCTGTTGGTTCACGGATTCTCAATTTGTTTTCCATTTTAGGATATGTTTGTAAAAGTGCATGCGGGACAAGTATGTATATTTCAAGTGTTTGAACAGTCTCTAGTTCTCTTTCTTTTTGTGTTACAAACTTATCTATTGGCCACAAGTGTGACGTAATGTTTTCATAGTGTTAACAGCTTTACATAGAAATTGAAATGTACAAGTACATTAACGAAATGGAACTGTGTCAATTGGTTTATTTGTAAATAACAAACTGTTGTATGGCTGTTGACTAAATTACCGGTAAAATGGGCAACAATCGCGGTACATTATGGTAATTATCATAGGTTTAATCGTGAGGTAAATCAGATGGAACGAGTATATCGCTGTATATATATATATATATGTTGGAACATTGTGGCACATGTGTATAAGGACAGAGTCGGATTGAAATAAAAAATAACAGACTATGACACTGTTATAACCCCATGTGACATATGAGGGCGTTACTAATAAATCCTTGTGGATTTCCGACTCAAAATGTGCGAGGCCCTGTGTGTGTGTTGTTCTTTCCGTTGTGTTACCAACAGATAAATATCTTCGTGCGATAAGGTACGTGGCAATACGATACATTACCCCGTGTCTTGCGAAACACCATTGATACTTAAACATCACGCACGCACAAAAAAACAAGCACATTCTTTTGGTTTAGGAGATTCGCTAAGGAGATTTATGAATTGTGATAGTCCATTATTGTTTTTTTTTTCTGAAATTTGTGCTTTTTATTTCATACGTAGAACTAGTGCAGCACTATTCATGAAGAACCTGGCATGAATTTTTTAATAGACTTGTTTTTTTACTAGAATTACTATAGATATTTTTATCTATACACGAGTGTCATATAGGGTAAGTATATATTTGAGTGACAAATGTATGTCAATGACAAAAACAGTCATAAGTACCTCCATGTCAAGCGAGATTATATATGACGATATATAATTTCTATGTACAAATAGAAATAATGTTCTATTCTAAACATGAAACAACACTCTGTTAGCTTCACTACAAAATAACGTATCAGTTGTACAAGATATAGTATTCTAACAGAATATCATACTGTTATTTTCTAGACATACTTCGACAAGGAGTTTATATTCAAATCTGGATGTTTCAAATGATCAGTATATCTTGACAACAGGTAACCCGGTGCATATATGCCTAAGAACGTTGGTACTCAAGGACTACGCTACGTTACGCTACGCATACGCGCATGACAAACAGCACAAAACTGTTCCTTTAGTCACAAGATTAAGAACAAGGTGTAAACTTGCTACGTATAAAGCGCTACCACACACGGCTTAAGACATAATGGTTTAGTCTAGAAAGTTTACAAGTTTAAACTTCATATGATCAACTAACTATACATTTCATAGAATTATACTAGTATATATAAGTGTGTTCAGTCGTGTTAATTAAATTATAACTTAATTCGATTTCAAGGAGGTATATTTCTATATACTATATTACAACAAATGATCAAATATTATTTGTAAATTATTCGCACATTCATAGGATATTTATTCTGTCTATATATAAAACAATAAATAAATTAACAAAATCGATTTCGAATTTGGGAACATCTCGATGCATATTTGAAGAGCAAGTATTTCCATGGGACTATTATACAAAAAGAATAATTAAAAACCTGTGTTTTATTTTACCCTTGACCCACGGGAAAATCAATGGACCAGTTGATATATACGTTTATAAATCTTTAATTGACAAATACGCGTGTATGTACTTGCATCTGTAGAACGTTTGAAATTAACAGAAAACAAATATACATGAAATATAGATACTATAAGTACAGTACCATGTAACCGGTAATTAACGGTAATCAGTAAACGATAAAATGAAAATAATAATTGTTTTTTTTATTTAATCGTTCCGTTTCCTGATTCATATATCAATTTGATAAAAATAGTTCCGGTAATTGAAAGTATGTACATTTGTACTCGGTCATTTAATAACCATTAATAACCATTAAAAATTGTTACGATATTTATCTTCACGGTATAATCTCGATGTAAATGATTTGAACCTTCAATGTGAATCACTGTGCTATAGTTATAAATACATATTTACGTGATATTATATTTTCTGCAAGAATAGTTTAAATAATATAGAGTAAATGCCCGGAACATATAAAACTCATTACATTAACAACTAATTTAATATCATGTCTTGAAACTATTTATAGAAACAACATTAGTAGCAGTATTTAATGTTGCTGGATACATTTCTAATCAATATTAAATATTAATTTCATTATTTTAACAAATATGTGTCGATTACAATTTATAAAACAATATTCATTATTTTTTTAAATAATGTTTATGAAATGAATATATGTTGTGCTATTTTTGACAAAATCTTGTCAACAATATATGAAACATATAATATCAATACAATAAATTTTGTGTTTATTTGTTTCATTATTGAAAATTAATAAAGCGTTATGTTCGATCCATTATTTATAAAGCTATTGAAAACATCTATTGTCATCCATTTTCCGACGGCAAAACGTACCTGTTGACAGCGCAAGCACTTCAGCAATTTTTCACAAAGTTCTGCAATGAAATATTTTGTTAGAAACCCGCACGCGCTGTTGTTATAGAACTGAACAAATTATTAAATATAAATTTGTCTAATTAACTGTCCGTAGGAACAATACACTGTTATATATATGTCAAGTTTGTGATAATACTGAACAATGAGTTCAGATGGATTAACACTTTTGTGTGGCTCACTTCTTGTAACACTACTAATTATTAACAGTTTATGTCTGGACGCAGAAAAACCATGAAGAATGCGCGTCACAACGTCGGATAGTCTGGCAACCCGTCGACTTCGTGAGACTGGCAGGTAGCAGAGCTAGGCAAAGCTTCTACAGCCCTTCCCTGCGTTATGCGCACGCGTCAAGTCTCCCGCCAAAAGCTCATTCATCGACTCAGCTCGCCCACGCAGGTGTGACCAGGTGTAGGAAGCTTACAACATCGGCACATAAAAGATTTCGCTGAAGTATACCATGATCATATTCGGCCAGATATTATTTCAAGCTTCAAGCTCCCACCAGGATTAGATCTATGGAATAGAAGTAGGTAATTCAAGTATTCTCTATATATCGTTCTTGCTATACTATGGAAATCGTAGAATATTTTTCTTCAAAAATCTGAGATTATAATTTACGTCATATATTACCAAGTAGTATTAAAAGTAATTTCAATATTTATGTATTTCTTGTGTCCACCCTTTCTTTCGTTACAATTATCTACTAATTCTTAGAGTTGTGTTTTATCAGAACTTTATTGAGCCTGTAAAAATAATTAATTCCTCTATTACTGTTACGCATTGCCAAAAAAAAAAAAATTAATTGAAGGTTTTTTATTATGAATATAGTACATTATAACGTCAGTTAAAAATGTTTCTGAAAAGTACATAGACGTATACTTGGTATTAAACGGATTTTATAAAGTTCATCACTCAAAGTCAAGCAACTGACACCGTTGCCATTATAAATTTGTAGCTACGATCAGATTGCTGGTTTAATGGCAACACTGTAAGATAGATTGCACTGAAGATTCCAAAATTTCATTTTATTTTCATCTACAGGTGTGCTATAAAGATGACGTACAAAGTTTTCTTCGATAAACTTGTGTTATATAAATGTTTAGCGTAAGAATTTTCAAGCATGCTACATTCACAACATAAAGCTTACAAACATCATTGTTTCGTAACAATGCAATGCAATGTATGTGATTGTTTTGTGTACTCTGTGATACAACAAGTTGGCACTATCATATGTAGTAAATATTATCGGTTGTACATAGAGTTATATCTACCGCAAATATTCCAATAGGTGATAGTAAAGTATTTATTGGTGGTTCGGAACGGTATTCGGTCTATGTAACGTAATTATCATTTCTGACAGCATCATCCGCTAATAACAGCGTGTGAAGTGTACCGGTCCATGGCGGTGATGTAATTAACCCGTTCTAATTATTTCGGAGGGTTTCATTAAGGCGAATATACAGCCAGCATAACATCTCCTTGGAATGCTTCACGCTTTGTATGTACAGACCACGAATATTTCTCGTCCCATCTGTGCCTTACCGTACCGACCAGTAACGATGCTGACACGTTATTTGGCTTGCACAACACTCAATCTTTCTTTACGTGAACAGAACATAAACACAATCCGGAACAGACACACAATGTCAGCAGCAACTGTAGAAATACCGTAGCAGGCAGTAGGGCGATGCACACATAGTATACGGGTTCATATGTACGTATATATCGATGTAAAATAGTTAAAAGTATGTCTTGTAGTGCAATGAAAGGTTTCATAATTTAAGTTAACTTCCGAAATGCAGCAGTATTATCAATTTACTAGATAGAATATTATAGTTGTTATGGTACGGTCCATATATTTCATTAACTGCCTCTATCCAAACATTACCGTGTATCAATATTTCCATTACCGTTTAGCAGACCGGTAACCAGCGAATGACAACACGTACTAATTTGTTCTGTCTTCCGTGTAATTTATACAGTAAAATGTGCATTATCTTCCTCCGTTTAACACCGTAATCTTATTTGATGCTGCATTTATTCTAATCGAGTCATAAATCTACAAGTTTGTGTTCTACATAACGCTACCAAGTTTTATGCAACCACATTCTGCACGATCTCTGACATGTAATTTCCTCTTCACATATAAAATAAATTTATAAAAGAATTATTAATCATATACCTACTTTATAGTACATATAATATCTTCCTTCTTTCTTAATCTGTATGGAAACTTACGTATTTTTATATAATACATGTCATTCGATAGTATACTCACAGGTAGATATTACTGTTTTTATATGTAAATATGAAATCTTGATATTTTTTATCATGATTGTTATGTATTATGGTAAAATGATATAATACCCCATTTTTATACGTACATCCGACAGGGCTTACGCGAGATAAATTCATTCTATTGTGTAGCTTTATAAAAAGCAACATATTTCGCAAAAGATTATCAACATTCTAAATTTATAATTCTTGATTAAAGCATTTGCATACAGTTTCCATGAGACTTGATGCTTCCAACTATGAAAAAATTATACAAATATGTAAATTCCTTAAGGCGTACAACACGCCAAATGAAAATGGGAAATTGTACAGTTTTCCAGAGAAAACAGCAGAAAATACTTGAAAAACACGTCGAAATTTGTGCGACACACGGCGAGGAAAAAATATACTAGGGTGTTAGGCAGAAATACGATTTTCCATTACACACAAAAAAAGCTTTTGACTCAAAGAACGATATCAAAAAATTGTACACTTTGAAACGAATTGTATTTTGATTTGATTACAGAGTAAGTAAACTGGCAGTTGTATAAAAATAGAAATTTAGAAAAACAAACTCAGTATTCAATGATTAAAATAATAACTTCAAACTTGATACTACATATATAGCTTTCGTTGCATTATTTCAACAGAGAATTATATGACCAAAATACATCCTATGCTAAAATTTGTTAATATCATATTTCTTACCAGCAAATTAAATATTAAGTATTATACCCAACCCCAGCAGAAAGTTAAAAAAGAACATTTTAAATTTTTAGATAAATTCAGAAGTTAATTTACCGCATCCTTTCATGTTAAAAATACCGCTAAGCACCTAATAAATAACAAAGAGATAATTCATGCATCACAATTTGAATACATAATTTTCATTTACGCTGAAGTATTCTTAATTTGTTTCAAATTACTCCAACATAATAGGTTCTTTGTGAATTGTAATCAGATGAACTGAGTAAGAACTTGCTAGCGTTATTTGCTTGTAATCAGTTGTAGCTAAACATTGTTAACTATAGAATCAAAATAAACCAAAAATATTTTAACCTAGTTCCCATGTGTACCGGCACAGGTTCTGGCACGTTTGTGTTTTCACAATAAATATTATTGCTGTCGATCTGTGATGAAAAAAAATCTGATGTGGTCACCACATGACTTTCTTATACACTTGTATATCAAAACTCAATTTTAGTACAGCAAATTTCAATTTATGATACTTTTATTACTTTCCGGGGACATATAAATATTTATAACTCAATACTGAATAGAGACAGAACAAAAATGTCTAGAACATTTTTTGTTAAAAATATTATATTCTACAATTTTTATTTGAAAAATTTTCCTATAGGTCTTTTTGTTTTAAAAATAATTTGTATTTTTTATTTTTTGTGTTCAGTAAACTTCCTCATTACAAGTTCTAAAATGTCTGAAATTGTAGAACTCTATGTTTTAGAACCAGTATGTGGATGTGTGAATCGGATTATGTACTATCAAGTAATTTGGCTAAATCTGTTTGTATAACAAATTTCAATGTTTGATTTAGATCCGGTTCGATGCCCGGGGCAATAGCCTGACCGCATTGTATTTGTGAACATTTATGAAAATTATCGATACATTTTATGGCCGGTGTTTATGAGCTTTGTACAGGCAATATGAAAAATCTTCCGTGCAACAACCGTCGGTTGGACAGAGTGGCGTGTGTGTGTGTGTGTGTGTGTGTGTGTGCAACTATGTTGGGTGTACGTCTGGCTGTGAATTTTGCATGGCACAGCTGAAACTGATGACAACATTTCCTGGACAGACCGAGGCCGCCAGAGCGTATCTCTATTTATGGGTCGATGTTCCGGTAGCAGCATGCAGCCACTGTGTACTCCGATAGTCACTGAACCACTCAACCTGTGCTTCCTATCTAAATAAAGATACCTATACTCTGCTATACTTTGCTGTACTATGCAAAATGAAAAAAATACTCGCAAGAACTCTTTACTGCTAATTTACTCCCATTTGTAACGCGTTACTGATAAGTGTAATACACTCGTCACGTATCACGATGTGTCTCTCTGCTTTCATATCGATTTTTCTTTATCTACTGGTAGTACTATATGTTGACAAAAAAAAACTTAATTTAAGATTGAGATTATTTTTTACAAATAAACAATTCACAAGACATTATTTGTCTGCTACTTTACTTCTGAGAAAAAAATATTCCATTACTTAACAGTCGAGATGAGATGGAGAGGAAATTGTTTAAATAAAAAATATGCGTGAACTTTAATATACTGAATTCATGATTTAAAATCCTACGCAAGGAGAGACGACTTTTATTGTTGAATATATACGCAAAGTGGATGAAACAACAGGCAATGTTATGAGTGGGCCGTTATATTTACATTCCCCGGGCTATTAACATTTCCGTTTCATCATATAGTCGAATAAAAATAATGCGTGGGACGATGAAACAAATAGAGAGTCAAGTAGAGTTAAGTAAAAACCAAAACAAAGCATTGTGGTAAGATTATTCTTATTAATTATAGAACTGTCATGTAATACCATTCAGTGCAATTGAAATTAATTAACCTCAATTACTTATTAAGGGATTTGTAGACGAAAAGAGATATTTAATTATAAATACATATCAATGTGCTTGTATAATTTCTTGCTAGTTCATTATATTTCAATTTGTGTAGAGTATTTCTGGACAAGGAAGGAATGAGTAAGTAGACAACATGTATGTCGATGTGGAAATACTAGAATTACGCTAGATATTCATCCGGAATTATCAAGCAATAACGTGTACATATGGGATTTCGCTTATAATAATGTTCATCTGATTACGTGAATATCATTACTTGCTGTTTTCAATATTAACAATAATCTAAGTTGCGCAAACATTCTCCCAACTCAATTACAAGTCCTGTCACATGTAGAACTGTATTCCCGGTAGCTATTAGCGTAGGTGTAAATCGGTACATCTATTATATTGTCTGTTTATTGAATATGAACTAATCGGCGAGTTCAAATATCATATTGTCATATTCCGCAATCACATCACTAGCCTGAATTGCAGAAATGAATTCTTGGGTTATAGCCACATGTTTGTAATTACAAATAACATGGGTGGAACAAACTCACTTTATACCAACAAATAATATAGTAACCGCATCATATCCAAACATTACAACGTTATACAACGCCATTTCAAATAAGTATGATGAACAAGTACAAGTACTAATATGCATTCTATATTAATTCCATTATGTGTGAAAATATCTATTGCACTGAAGTTCGGAAATATGTTTTCCTTGTAATGGTAGTAGTGCATAGGCACTTGAGGGTAAAAGTTTTCATACTACAATATACACTTAAGAAACTCTCATAGCACATGAAATGCATTTTTAAGTTTTTATGAAAGCAAACCATTTCAAAAAGGAAAGTAAATTGAAATGTAACACGCTTCACTTGCGCGAGAACTAAAATATCGATCTAAATTCAAATTTTAAATTCTACTCTGAACGTTATTTTGCACCTGCAGTGAAACGGTGAACTAATAATCATTATTTAAAAGTATTTATATTCTTCTTTAATTTATAGTGGGAGGCAGATAATTTAGGAAAATTTACCTAAAATAGTATTACAATATCATATCACAACTGCTCAGAAAACCAAATTAACAAACATTGAAACCACATCTAAATAGAAACGAGAAAATGACATGAAATTATAAACAAACGAAGGAATGAACATACAAACAAACAAAATGAAAGTAGTGAGTGTAACAGGTAATTAATTTTCACACGTCCGCAAAAGAAGGTTAATAAATGTGGTAAAGAACGTTATAATTTTTGTTTATTCTGTTTCATAGAGATTAACGAAAACACAGGCAGCCGCAGTAAATTAATTTATGTTTTAATTCCCCGCAGAGCAAACAAAAAAATACAAAGCGAAATTCTCACTATTTGAGTTATATAATATCCGGTTCTGGAATAACTTATCTACAAATCCTTCGGGCACAATGTAACATTTATGTAATAAGGTATGTTTGTATATATGTATATATGGATGCAGTGATATTTTTTCACTAAATGTACACAGGAAAATGTAGTAATTTACGATAAGTGAAACATCAGGAGCACATGTTCCGCAGACCGCAGAACATACACTGTGTAAGGCAATAACTATCCTAGGAGTACAGATATACTTGTTTCGGTTATATTGCAAACAGGAGCATTGACAGTGGAAGTTGTAGGTTAGGTTAGCAGATAGCAAGGTCTGATGCAGTACACCTTACACTTCCTTGGCTAGCAGTGTGCATGTGACCGCTACTACTACTGGTACAACTGCATGTAATGTCAAGTCGTGTGTGATTGTTCTGCTTTAAGTGGTTCCACTATCGACTTACGAATTTCCCCAAATGCGCAACGAATGAATTCGGAAGCGTTAGTGAATAGGCTTTGTTAGCTTGTGCCATAAATTGCTAAATAATTCAGTTAGCCGGATAAAACAATGGGTTTGTTCCATTAATAGAACCTGTGATGCCGTCATCAGCGCTAAAACCTTTGTAAGATCCTAATTTATTGAATTTAATGATATCATTAGGATGAGCCTGTAATTCTGGCCACTCTAAGCATTAACTAATAATAAGATAAACAACTGTTATTCATGATCATGTAAGATACGGACATATATAACTAATTAGTTACTTTACTACTACAGTGTACTGTTCTTTTGTGCAACACGTGATTATAGCTTTACAAGAATATTAAACTGCATGACGGTTAGCTTCTACGAAATGTTCAGAGTATTTTTGAATAATTCAGCGATTTGATTTCTGTGCGTTGTGAAATCTTGTTACATATTCTTCTTACAAAAAGTTCCTCCGAGACGTTATTTTTGTGAATTCTGTTCCCGACTTTACAATGCGCTTTGTAAAAAACTCAATTTGCTAGCTTGTGAACATTTTCGAAAAAAATCTGTTGTATAAATTATGTTAAAAAAGTCTTTCAAATCAAATTATACAAACATTTTTAAATTGGCTATTAAATAAATATTATTGTTATAAAGAGTTGTAATGCTTTTTAGTTCCTATAGTATTCATTGCTGTCTCTCATGCTGTCTGACAGTCGACGCAAATCATTTGAATAGTGAATATTCAACCAAGGCGGAACGATAAATGATATCAGTTATAGTGTTTAATTGAATTCGTTTTATTGGCCATTTCATTCTTTCGTCTGTCGGTTACGTTACGTTTGACCGCATGGCATATTTGTAACCGAAATTTGTGCATTTGGAAAGTACATAACTCTAAGGTTTACAAATATTTAGGTAAGCTTGAAGCGTCGAAATAAAATATTTTAAACGTGTATTCAGTTCGTCGTCGGCAAATGCCGGTTTTCCTTTGATGTTTCTTCCTGCTGCGTAATATCCAAGTACTTCTTGATGAACACTCTCAAAAACAAATAGAAGTAATTTTTAATCCATTTATTTATGTTCCCTTTCCGACTGTTTACGAACATCTGTGCTCTTTGTTGTTTCTGACGTGAAATTAATTCCCTTAGAATTGGAATGAATAAGCAAATTACGGAGCTTAATATATCAATTAGCGGAGGAAAAATTAATTTATTTCAGGAAAAGAGAAGTGGATAACTTTTCTAAAAATTAAATATTTATGGTTTCCTTTGTGATATTATTACTAATCTGTATTGATCGTGGAAAAATAATAAAAAAAACTTTACGTTTACAATGACGAGAGCATGAACAGCAGCGGTGATGTTGCTATAGTAACTATACACGCATATATCTGGCTGTGGAGTTAATAATGAATTTTACAGAAGTATAGGTTAGAACGTGATCAGCGATAGGATGATTTGTGTGAGTGTATGTAAACAGTAGAGAGCACATGAGTACAAACAAGTATCAATTGACAGGGATGTTTGTTGTCTGTCTGTCAGACTGGATCCATTAGTATATAGGTATATAGATATAGTAGACATGAATATAGTAGAGCTTTTATCATTTCACTTTGTACTATATACATATAATGTGTGTACATGATATAGGATTGCTCATTGTTTTCAATCTGCTCTGAAAACCTAATTAAACACACGTCACTGTATCAGTCTATGTTGAATTATGCATAAAAGCAACAAAACATTGAAAACCCAATATTAATACTGGAATGGTGTGGTTGTGTTTAGTTATTCAAATGAGTATTGCATATTTTTCATTATTTATGACATGGAAATAAAGTTTTATGTTGATAATCTCCATGGATATTATCACGTTTTATATATGAAAAATTAAATTATTCCGGATCAGTTTAATTTATCTGCTGTAAAATTTTTCATTTTATTCATAAAACTGGTGATATGTAATGAGGCTTTTAATTAGACACATTATTATTTTTTTTAATGTCTCACATAAAATAATCAATTAGAACAATTTATTTCCTGAACATGAGTTCCCCATTAACCTCTATAATGTCATTTGAGAGAACATTACACATTTAACGGGCAACGTGAGACATTAAAACAGGTGTATCATATTTGAGAATTCAGTTGAATATTTTGTTGAAACGAATGTTTACGAGGCATATAAAGGTTTGAGTAGTTTCAGTTCAGTTTCAGTTCAGTAATACCAATGGTTATATAGTGTGTGGCATATAGTTATAACGTTTAGCTTACTCAATGATCATAATATATATTGTTTATTGTTCTATAAGCAATTACATTGTGGACAATTAAATTTTTATTTACTCCCTATAAAATGATTGCAATACAAGTTGTTTCATGTTATGTAACAATAAGTTTAAATGCAAATTATACTGGTTTGCGTGCAGTAAAGTGAACGATTTTAATCTTAAAATTACAAACATGTAACGTATGTATGTACGTACAGTCTGTGATGTTTAAGTTACGATCCGAATAAGAACATAATTCCTGTTAAACTGTTTTTAATTCTATGTAACAATACAATCTATAGCTATTGAAATGTAAAAATAATTATGACTCACTGTATGGTATAAGTATCTACATATATCATTTGTGCTTACAAATGATCTTAGGATTGTAAAAAGAGGAAGAATACATATTGGTCTTTCTAAATAAATTGGACTTTGATCATTTCAGATTGTTTCAATAAAAAATAGTAAATCTGACATTCTCCAGAGAACCTAGAGGACTAGTATACAACAGACATTCTGGTTGAAAATCTAATTTATTTTTTAGTACTTTATAAAAAAAGGTTTGAAGCTGGAGTAGTCATGTTAAAAATTTCAAGCAATTTGATATGAAGAAGCGAACTAATAGTAAAGCATGGAGTAAGGTTGATGTTTTGAATGTTTAATTAAGAACGGTTAACAATTGTCGCTAGACGAAACAGCTGATGATGACGACGATGATGATGATACGGGCATGCAGACAGGATAGAGAGTAAAATAACGAGTTGACAGGATGTACTCACATAGTACTACAGGACGAGTGTGTGTGTGGAGTAGCGGAAGCTTTGTTATACCTTGACAGTTCTTATCGATCAATACCAGTCTGCCTCGTTTCTGTAGAAACCAACAGGTAAAGTAACATTTTCCACGCAAGCAAAGCCATAATTCCATTATCTATTATTCACACATGTATGTCTCATTTAATAGCCCTAATGATTCAGATATTTATTAAACATTATGCGAAAAAAAAACATTACTACTTCATTTTATTTGACAGAAATCTTTTACATATTAAATTTTGTGTGAATCAATTTCTATTTTTGTAACGAAAATCAAATTAGTGAATTTATTCAAAACAAAGTTTCAATTGATTTTATGTATATTGTATACTTGTCTGACAACAATATCGGTATGAATAATACGTTGTTAAAGTTATATGAATGTTGCAAACTTCATGTAAAATTAGTGAGTATAATTAGCTAGTTATAATTTCGAATGCATTGTGTGAGACCTGCTTTTCTATACGTATTGTTTGTATTAAGTTATGTTAAAGTTTACATTGAAGATTGTATATAAATTAGCATTGTAATTAACTCAATATAGAAATTAGTATAGATACTTACATTATATGCATACATATTAGATATGTAAAGTTATGCACAGAGAGAATAAATGTATGTATGTGTATGTATGATACTTGTTAGTTAGAGGGAAACAGAATTTTAAAGCGCAATTCAGTGTGTTACAATGGCCTGACATTTATGTTGATAATACCGTTAATTCTTGCGGGGTTCAGTGTTTAGGCGTGGTCACGTGACCCGGAAGGGTATTCAGTTGAGACATTTCCATTTACAGAATGGCCTAATACACTATTTACTTATTTATAAACGTTCCCCATAGTCGTGTTTCATCACAGGCCAGAACTGTACCAACAATGCTAGCATTTCTAGTAATATACAATTATACCACAGCTCATATGGATGCATGTAACACATGATGTTTTATACCTACCCGAATAATATTGTATTTAATAAAATATTTCTACACATAGCCCATATTACAAACAGACTTCATTAATTACATTCAAACCTTTGTAAAACTAATTATATATCAACAGTCAAATAATAGCACGATAAAATAATATAAAATTAATTATTTGAAACTCACGTGAAAAGTAATTGTCAAAAGTACACTAATTATAACAGGAACTGTTGCTGATAGTCCTCACAATAAATAATATTCACACTATTGTCACGGGTTTACAATATCTGTAATTGCACATATAATAACTGAATAGTTTACTATTTTATAGAAAATTTCTTGTAGAAAAATACGTAAAGTTACTAGTAGACTACACGAAGTAATAGCACATTATTTCTTATGTGGTAAGAGTTTCTAAAATATTTTGCACAAACACGCACTTGCATTGTTCCAGTTTGAAAGAATCGATAACACTGCCAGTCTTTTCTTTCAGTTTACTAACGATTACATCATCAATTAACTGATACCTTAACAAATATTTGACTTGACACGAACAATAATTACTTGTAGTCACCAGTTTCTAGTCTAATACGTATCACATCCTATATTATACAATTGAATCGAAGGTCAAGGAATAAAGAAGTTTCTAGAGAAACATGTTATATTTATTTATCATTGTATGTGAATTCTGAAACACTGTATTGTATATGATCCGGTTCATTCTGGTATATTACGAACATAAAATAAAGAACGTTCCCTTGCGTGCGTGAGAGTACGCCTCTTCTCCAAAATTTATTTATATTTGTGCACAGGGCTATGTTAAATTAAATAAAAACGTAACAAGGTTAGGAAAATTGTGAGGCCCGATTTGCCGGCGGATACCATTTTTACATTTGCGAATAAATTTATGCAGACAAGCAGTCTGAAATCAAGTTTTTTGTCTCTTTTATTTAGATACCTATGGGTATATTATATGTATCAGGTATTTTATGTACAGTACATACACTGGTTTTTCATAATGTTTGTAAAATATTATTTACATACTCATATGCGTAATAAATTCACTTATAAATAATATATTATTAAATATAATAAATCCAAACTCTCATAGTTTGTATATGCACAGAACAGTTATAAAATAGATAACATTTATGCAGTAAGTATTAGCGTTACTGTTTAATCTCTTTATGTTCGAATAATACAGACAGATGATACAACGTGTATACGATTTCTCTATCAATTGACAACAGCCGAACAACAACAATAATATATAATTAATTTACAGAATGTCACGTGTTCTTGTTGTTTCATTTATTTGCTAAAGTGTAAATTAGTTACAGATATTCTAAGCTTTCGAACTTTGCATCGAAGTGCACTAACGACATGTAAAATGTAGTCCAAGTAATTGCTGGCAATGACTTACTGCAGCTTGAACTGTAATCCCCTGATTTACATGAACATACAGGAACGTGCAGGAATTTGCACTAGATAAAGTATGCAATGAAAGTGTCCAATTAGTATGCTCGTCACTGCAGATAAGTATTCTGCTAGTATTTCTCTATCATAGAGCTAGAGAGACGCACTGATAATATAAGAAATAACATTCTGTACAGAAGATACTCGTATATTTGTTCAATCGTTAGTAAATAATGTGTATTGTTACTTTACAGGAGATGTGTGTGTGTGTGTATATATAGTTAAAAATACCAGTGTATATTGTATTATACGGTGTGACATATTAGCACTCGTATCTCAGAGATAGTACACGTAATGTTCCATATGACAAATAGTAGCATATGTTGTATTCAGTGCTTGTACACTGTTTGCGCTTGCACATAAAACAAAGCAAAATTATTCGAAACAATTTGCATTTCAAACAAACATGTTTTTTGAGAACAAATGCAACACGTCGTTATTCAAATGTGTTACGGTCAACGGTCATACTCGCCGGACGGAGTTATTAAAACTTTTCCAGCTTTTAAAATGGTTGCCGCGAATATGAATATTGCACACGCTTTTAACTAATGTACAAGCATAATTACACGAATTAATTATTTATGATTACACTTTACGTAATAACACACTGGTTAGTTTAAATATAAACAATTTGTGGACTCCATTTCACTGTAATATTTCTGCTATGTTTTATATACGAATATAAAAAACACATCCTGGAAAATATACTTTTCCGCAAATATTCGTTAATGCGTTTCTTAAATCATCACGTACAGTCGCAACGATGAGTTCCAAAGTTAATAAATGGCTTTAGAACTTTTTCACCGTAATGCGCATGCTTGTGCTTCTCAGCTAAAAGCTACCGCTTGAAGCTTTCAGAACACCTACACAAGATCGAGCAATTCCGGGCGTGAGTCAACGTTCAAAGATCAAAGAACCACAACGATCACTAACCGACGGTAATTTTATCGGAAGAACACAAACCTTCACACCAATTAATCGTCTCAATCAAATTCAATCTCACTATCATAAATGATTTTATATATGCACTCAAACTAATAAATGTTCTCCGTTGCATCTGCTTGTTCATTACAGCTATCTGATGTATTTTATTAACTCACAATTACCACAGTGTGAAGTTATTCTACGTGGGAAACTACTTCTATGCGCTGTACTTCGTATCTAGGTACGTATGATTGGCAAGTTTCATTAGATAAATACGAATTGCAAAAGACTCTAATGTAATTAACTTCTTATAATTGTTTTTGTTCGTTGTATTCATTAAAGCGAGTGCACGCCCCGTTGTGGAGCATTGCCTTGCAATCACTCACTGAAGAGCAGTGGGTGGGGTTGCGGGGGAGGAGGAGGAGTGGTTAGTGGTGGGGGTGGGGTAGTGGTTACACGGCATGTCCTTATTACCGAGGCGGGGCGTTGGTCCATTCTCTCGTTCAGAATATTTAACATTGTCGTAACACACTTGCGGCGACTGTATGCAAGTACGAATACATATCAGTACCGAAACCAATTACATGCTTGTTGCATCCAAGATTAAATTAAACTAACTAACTAACACCATACAACTCTATACTTTTAATTAACTTAACATTTTAGTTAAGAATATCAGTGAGATTACACATTACAAGTAACTACTACACCAATGATATATCGAACCGGGATTATTTAGCAAAAATAAAAAATTATTCATACGCTGATAACGTGATGTTAATGCAGATATGTAATGACGCAGCTATGCTTGTACTGTTACAGCTGGCGCCACTGTATTCCCACGTTAATCAGAATGGTGGCATCTCGATGGAGATTGAATTACCCCTGTATATTTCATCTGCTTTACAAATGTGTCAATCTGTTTCATGTCACTGAGAATAATGCATTGACATGCATTGATATATGTACATGAGCTGTAGTGAATGCATATATACGCACGTACTACTGTTCTATGTTAATATTTTCATATAAGTTAGTTATTGCAAATAACTGTCTATGCATATGTATGTGTCAATATTCCTTTATTAACCATGTAGAATAGTACGTGTGGTAGTATGTGGTAGGAAAGGAGAAAAGCGTAAAATAGTAGTAGTAATAGTAATAGAAGCAATATGTCAGACAGCAGAATATTTATGTGCAGAATGGGAGACTATATACTACAATATAAAAAGGTTTCAGATATATCATAAATAACGAAATATAACCGGCAGGTAAACCAGAATCGAATAGAATATTTACTTAGACAACCCGCAAAACATATATTTCTGTAATACTCTGATAGAAAATAAAATCTCACATCAATTTCATCCAACTTATATGTCAAAAGTGTGTACGGTTCCTGAATATACAAACTTGCTTACAGTGAAATATATGTACAATCGAATAAAATGTTCATATTATAAACATACCGTACTCCACCAACGTACTTTCAAATAAATAAATTAGTTAATTGAATGCGTGAAAGGTCATAGGACGTTTGTCTTTTAGTTAATTAACTGTGCAAAAGTACTTTGAATAAACAAAAATATAAAAATATATTTTCCATTAGTATTACATTTTAAAAGAATAATTAATTTTTCAGATATGTATGTAATGAAATGAAATAAGCAAGCTAGTGTACAGTAAATAGGAAAATAATACAGTGTTGGCAACAATGAATACAATGTCCATTTCTATTTGAACATATTATGCTGGTATATAGACATTTAGTGTTGGAGAATATAAGCGATACGGTATCTGTAGTGTGTCGAGTCTGAAGTGAGCAACAGCTTTTCAACGTCACAAGTATGCTTTACAGTAAAACTCGTCACAAATGTGAGGGCATAGCTATCTACCACCGCAGACATCCACGCCTGCCAAGTGATTTTAAACCATAACCGTGTTACACTCTGCGGTTGACGTAATATACAGTCACAGCCGCACATACACACGATTACTAAACTCATGTAAATGTTTGTATCTTTATTTTAAAATTAGTTCTCACGAAACAGAAACTTTATTCTTTTATGACCAATTATATATATATATGTCATTCTTATTGCTGTGTATTGCTGAACCATTTATATTTATAAATAATAGAAAAATCTATAATTCGATGTGGTACGATTGGACAGAAGTTATATTTAACGCACGTTCATCCAGAATGCAATTGAATCCATACATGAATAATTTCAATGAAAGCCTGTTTAATAATGCATGTTAATATCCTGAATGCATGCGCCTGTCACATACATGTATCGCGGTTTGTATTGGAATATTCAGTCAGCTCTTAGTTACAGACTCGCTTCATTTCATCGTATATTTATTCAGTTCCTCTCTTTCCAAATTCACTGTTTCCATAAATAAACAACATTTAATGTCATTAATAATTAATATAGTAAAATGTTACAATATAATTCGTGAAAAATCGATGTTGTCATGTTTGTTTAACATAGTAAACAGTTTGAAATAGGGTAGATGTAGTTTCATTTTGAAACGGATATTCGTGGAAGCGAGTACGTCGTGTTCCAGGTGGCTGTGTGCACTTTGATGAGACAGACATTTGGATTAAAGGACGCTGTAATCTTGCCTGTGAGGCTCAAGCAGGGAGCACACAACCGACAACAATGTAGAGGTTATATCACACGGTTATGAGCATAATGGAAACGTGCGTGCTATGCGCACAATGTTATCCTACATACATACATATATATCCTGAGCATCAAGCTTCTGTTGCAAATGTATTATTGTTGTACTGGCCGATGGTTTAAGTTATTCCTTTGTATTATGACTTTATGTATGTACATATATTTCATTGAAGATACACATACTACAAAGCTACTTGTCTATAGTATACAGGTACTGTTTGAATAAATATCTACTTTAAGAATCGCTAGAGAATTATATTTGACGTAGTCGAGTGGTGAATATAAGTAATATTACACAATTCTTTATCAGTGCCGAGACATTATTGCCCCCTAATGTTGGCAAGAGAGCATAACTCCGGGAGAAATATGGCAGATCTCTCCGGTCCCTGTCTTGATTAAACGAAGAAAGAAACGGTTTGGTTTCTTATTTTTTTCCTTCTTCCTTTACCGTCAGCACAAATTGAATTTGTAGAGGCAGCTGCGCGAGAATCCGAAAGAAACCTGATACATAAGAAAAAAAATGGAAAATATTTATTTTGTTTTCAATGTTTTCTTACGTTTGTCTCAATGTTTGTTCATCTTCGAAACAGAAACAGTGTAACGCCATCTGTGACACCTGCTGAAAGTGCTAAAAGCAGTTTGATTGTTTTCGACATAAACAATAGAACCATTATGGCCGGTTTTATGGCACGGAAATATTTTATTCCGTAACATGAGATCGTATCATTTTCTATCTTTTAGTTACTATCATACTCACATCATCCTGTGACTAATGTCACACTGTACGCAAATGTCACATCAGATATTTACTTCTAATAGTCTATATTCTATTACATAGTAACATGTATAAGTACATATATACTGGCATGTAAGAAATGGTTTATGATAATTTCTACAATTTCGTTGAGCAGGAATGAAATCTGTTGCTGTTAAAATACAAACACAGGGATTATGTTTAACAGCCTATGCTCCGAGAAACGATTATTGTGATAAATCGATATCAATTAACAAATATGATAGACTGTGATTAGGTCACATTGATACCTGATCCATTGTTGTAGTGAAACCGAGCTAATTCTCTATTGTTGCTCGGAGGATGAATGAACGGATGGTATTTGTCAATATTCTAGGTACATACGGCTAATAATCACTGTTATATCAGCTACTAATTCATACAGTAATTTAGTTATGAGTCAATCATTGCATCAATATGAAAAGTAACTAATACGTTAGATTCCGGGTGAGATATAATTGAGCTATTTCCAATACTTTTATAAATTTTCAAAACGATTAAGTGAGTATATGTTATTGAAAGATTTCGATAAACTTTTACAGAAGCCTCCGTGAAGTTTTAAGAAGCAAACTTCTTCATTGCGAAGTTAACTGTAATTTTGTTCTTGTTGTTGATTTACAGTATCGTTTTTTATAAGATGTTTCAAAGATGCCTGTGCTATATCGTACATTCACGCGAGAAGTCTTACATTTTAATTGTTTGTCGACACTTACAACTTAATAATTGCCGAGAAAAATAGAATCACTATTGACAACAAGCACTCACCCAACAACTAACATGTTATATCTAATTGTTCGTAACGTTAAATACAGAACAACTGTGTCTCTATTTTACATATTTCTTTTATATTTTTTCTTAATATATACAACAACAAAAAAACTTTGATGGAATACAAAAAAAAACTGAAAAGTTTTTTAAAAATAATTTAAATATGTATTTATGCATAGGTCCATACATACGTAACGCGTTTTGCAACCTTATACAGCGTGACCTAAATTACAAAGTCTCTACCGGGAACATCTGGAATTTGGAAAATTAATTCCTCGTAACATACTGGTGTATGAATTTCAAATATGTGCTTGCTGGTAAGATTCATGAGCGTGTATTTGTGTTGTTACATTACCACTGCGTGTCTGTGTTTTTAACGTTAAATCAGAACCGGAGTTTCATTGTCATTGTGAAATGACATCAGTACAAATGGATCTGGCTAAATATAACCCGTAACAAATATTTGTGTTTCCCATACAAATACATACCGGTCATTACTGGTTATTAGACAAAAGTCGTGAATATAATATCACACATTACAATCACGGAAATATCAACTTTATATTTCTCTGTTTGATTCTATCATTCCATACTATAAGTATTTACCTAATTTCCGAATTATTTGAAAATGATCTACATCAATACAATATAGTTATATATATATAGAATTCATAGAAGAATAGTTTTCAGGAACAATATTGGATATTCATTGTGAAATATGAATATTGTACTATTATATTTTATTCATACATGACATATATGTATATCTATTTATAACATGAGACTGTCTCAATAAAAAAGAAATTTTGCAATGTTTGTCTGGTGAGATGAACGTGTGCAGAGTTAAGATGAACAAGGGAAACGAGAAACTAGAAAACAAAAGTCTTATGAAAGTGGCCTCGGGGCAATAAGTAGTTGTGTTTCATATCAAGACCAGCTTCTCCACGACGATGTTTTGTATCTGAGTAAAAAGAAAACAAACTGAAATCTACCTCCACAATACATGTCTGTAGAAGTGTAGAAGAACAGACAGTAGTAAGTTTCTTCCTACTGAATAATTAAACATAGTTAATCATATACATAGTGTAAAGTTGTTATTAAAATAAATACTGAAATGTATAGTAAATCATCAGTGATACAAGTATATGTTATTAGTGTGAAATCGTGCAGAAGTTACAGTGTATACAATGTATTGCCATACATGTATCTCTATGAACATTCGGCATCACATGTGCATCTGACAGTTGTGTATTTACAACTAGTGGTCGGCGACGTAATCAATACTAAAGGGTGTATATGCGATGTTCGTGTAGTCATATATTTCAATTTAAAACTCGTACCGCCATACGGAAATTGCATGAAAATCGATTCATGCGTTCACATTTGTATGTGATTCTATATCGTATTTTATGTTTAATTTCATTTTACTTTTGTGGGAAAATTACCTGGTACTTTGTCGTAATAAAATAATATTTCTTGTCATTGGAGATATACATATGTACGTATCGTGTAAATCAATAATGAATGATGAATAGATGAGCGTGACGTTGTATGTTTGTAGCATGTTATGATGAGACAGGTCACACCACCCGTTGTTCGTCCTTTAGTAACATCTCATCATAGTATATCCTGTGTCTGTAACGAGACGTTAGCGATAAAAGGTAACCCTTCCGGTTTGTTGACGTTCGTCTGTGTTGCTGTACTTCCGATTCCGTGAACAAAACGAGGAGGGAATTCTTTGTCAGCGCGTGATTGGAAATGTCGATAGCGAGAAGAGTAAACAACGCTGAATAAACCTCCTGTCTACTGTAATTCTTGTATTTCGATTAACAAAGGTTTGAAATTTTCCGAAACTTGAGAGTACGGTGTGAGTTTCATCTAGGAAATTACGCACCTGCTTGTAATGGAGTGCTTGTCACGCAATATTCAATTTATCTATTTAACAAAACATGACATATTACGGTGATATATGCATACGTAAATATCTACATATAATTATACATGATTATCTACTAATGGATTTGACATATATATGTTCTGGAATATCTTCCAGTGTGCAAGTAATAACTCTAATAATAAAGATATAATAGTTAGTGCAATGTGGGGGGATAGATAGTTCTGTAACAATGAACTTCTGACCAGGATAGTTGTTAGCCTGCAGTGCTACAAGTAACTGTGTGTTCAAAGGATTATAACACTGTAACAATGATTAAATCTGCCGTAGGCACGAGAATTCGTAAAGCCGGTCGCGTGTTTATATCCTGCATACATTCCCCATGATGTTTTGCAAACGACGCTGTTCGTTACAAGTTCCAGTTTACACAGCCTAAGGCTCTTCCAAGTATCTCCGCGCACTCTCTCCATGTAACTATATAATTCTCCCCCTCTACTTACCCTACCCCCTCTTCTTGGACTGAAAATACACACCCACATACATACATATATACATATGTTCTGTTAGTCGTGCTATCACTGTTACTGTATTGTGTCTGTTTTTGTGTGAGCAAGAGATCGTGCTGCTATCCCGGTTAGTGAGTGTTGTGTTCAAAGCGTAAGCAGTATACGATTAGCTTATGCTCCTATCTCCATATTACCGGTTTACCAAAACAACATTAATCCTTTGTTTTTCGTCAGAGCGTTTACTGAAATATTATAACGAAATTTCTGCTCTGGACATTTGCGTGATTTTTAATTTTATACGATGCTTTAATTTTTATTTCGTGTCAACATATGCGAGTAGGTCAGCCGTCACATAGAAGTAAATCTGAATAATTTTCATTCATAATTTTATAAAATGACATGGTATTAAGCTGTCAGTTACAGAACGTCAATATTCGAGTATTCCTTATTAGAAATGTGAGAACTGGTTAGATACGATCGAGTTTGTGGTACTATAAAGTTAATTTGATTTTTAAATCTATGTTCACTTGATGCAATTACAAATGTTATAATTGTATAAGTCACGTTTGTATTTTAATTGAAATCTCTTGAATAACATTCAAGTAAGAAATGTTGGATATGGAGAGAATGAAAACAATTCACAAAATTCGCTTTGAGAGCATCCGAGATTCAATTTGATACGAGTTATGAAGATCAGATTGTTGGCGCGTTCCTCTGACCGTGGATAAACCGGAGCAGATCCGTCAGCCTGGGACTAGACGCACCCCAAGCATACATGCGTGTGATCTATCGTAAGCCCACGGGATTTAGAAAGTCGTTTTCCACGAAATTTAAGTTATTATCTGGAAGGGTGTGTTATCTGTACATATAGCATGCGTAGAGTGAACTAGCTAGCTAACCAGACAAGACCAGACTGTACAATACGTTATATATGCATGCGTGTATATGTGTGTGGAAGAGAGAAAGAAAGAGAGAACGATACACTAATCATGTAGAACGAAATTTCCCGTCGCATGCCAGAAGTTCATGTTTGATTCAAGAATCATTTGCATGTTGCTCGTTGACTCTCTCTTTTCTATGTAAACATGCTATTTCCGCAGATAAATCAGTTTCCGTACAGAATGTTGTTTTAAAAGCTATTCCGAACTAATGACGAATTATTTAGACAAATGTCCTTGAATTAATACTATAATCATGAATATTCAATTAGCTGTATTAATGCTAAGTGAATTTTATACTTATATTAGAAAGTTTATGCATAGTAAATGACTCTGTTACTTTAGTAAGTTTCTATACATACACTGTAAATTACTACTTGAAAATGAAATATGATGAAATATCTGTTACAGAAAACAAATCACAGAAGTGTAAATGACAGAGAAAGGAACACGCCTACCTATATTTTGTTTTGATGTGGAATAATACGATTCAAGATAAATGTGTTACAGCATGAAGCTGTGTCAGCTATACAGTCAAAAGAACAAAGTATGAAATGCGGTTGAAATTTAAATTTCGAAACAAAATTGAAAATCCACAATGATGAAGGGTAGATATATGTGTGTATGATGAAATGAATTGATATGACAGTTCAGTTGACTGAATGTAATGGAAAATATTTATCTCGTTTACTATATTATATAGTATCCCATGAGGATGTACAAGTTTAACTGCGTCATAAAACTAACCTGTAACTTATTCAGAGTGGATAAAAACAAACTACTTGGTCAGTGTAACTGAGCATTAGAACAATTTATGATAATGCACAACACGATTTCGTACTTCTACGGAACTATAGAATCTGTGTGCATGTACTCGTATCTGTTGTACAAGTACGTTAAGTAGGTAGTATCGTTTCACAATTATTCGCCTGGAATATACATGCATGCATGTAAATGCAACAACAATATTAGATATTCGAGTGTGGAGTAACACGTTGTGAAAACTAATCTTGGCGGTGTGCATTACAGCAAAGTGTGATATCTTCATCGATTACGGGGAGTGCTGGTTTCAATTAGCCGTTAGTGCGAGGCGAGACACTGCGCCCTAACGCCCACGAACACTCGGAGCATAATGGGGGAATTAGTTCCTGATTCCTGCCCTGTGATTCAGCAACGTACGATGCTTTTCACGCCACATTGCTCACCCAAACATTTCACATACAATGTACAGTTAACTAACCACCATTCCCTATCCAATTTTCCTAACAATATCCAACAATCTACATTGGCATACCAACCTACCTGTATATACCTGTTTCTAACTAACAACTAAACAACCATTGTGTTCACTTTGAGTACGCAAGAATTTTCCATCATATAATTTTAACTTGTATGATTTAATATTAAATTTGTATTATTG
>JAGJTL010003236.1:1390612-1418712 GCA_022063505.1 Calosoma granatense
AACAATG
This sequence comes from Calosoma granatense, assembly GCA_022063505.1. Lineage (NCBI taxonomy): Eukaryota > Metazoa > Arthropoda > Insecta > Coleoptera > Carabidae > Calosoma > Calosoma granatense. The sequence continues at coordinate 1,390,620 of JAGJTL010003236.1, forward strand.
TGAAACAAAGTAACAGGTTAAAGAACTCTGTGAAACGCGGGTTATCATGTGAGAACAATATTTTAAATCATTAACAGATTGAAAGTGAAGTTTCACTGGTACTAAATTTAGAAGGTTCAAATTTAGGCCATGGGATAAATTTTGTATTCTCTATTTAAAAATGCAATCAAAATTTAACTAGCTGCAAATGTTGACGAGATTCCGTACATTTCGACCCGAAATCGTCATTATCTCCACAACCGTAACTCGAATCGCAAAATTGAAGATAAATTATTAAGCTACATTTCAAACAATCTCTATATTTTAACACACCAATAGGTAAAAAATTCTAACTCGATACATTGTGAATAAGTTGTAAAATGTATATATTTAATATTTGATATTATAGTTTATATAAGTTGTTGTTGGTGACCAAGGTAGTGATCCTGTAAATGGCAGCTTTGCTGCAAGTAAGTGTCGATATTGGTGCGTTATTTTCGAGGAAAGCTATTTGTTTGCTTGTGTGGCTATGTTTGTTTGTCGGTACGTAACGTTGGTTTATCGTGTCAACCAGCTACGTGTGTGAAGTATCGTACAACGGGTGAACTGAAAGGATACAGGGTGAAGTAGTGTCGAGCGATGCTTGCCTAGATCAATATCGTAACGAGCCAGCTCAGAGACCAACAGGTAGCACAGTATTCTTATCACGCCAACAACCTCTTTCCTCTCAAGCGAATCACACTTCTTCCACCAATAAACAGACACGGCTACTGAATATTTAATCAGACCTAATCCCATAATTGATTCTCATTAGCTTTTATATTCTAACTAATGAAACAACATCAGAACAGCTTCCTCATATGCCCGACAAGAAAATATATTGGTTCATTTCACTGCTTAACATTCCATAGCACACCCTGCTAGATGAATGTATAATAAAATACCATGTTGTGTTCGGTACGACAATGAATTTCATGCGTTCAGTGGAATGTGTAAATACATACAAGAGACGTACATATCTATTGCAGAACGGGGTCTATGCTGATCGTTTTACATAAGTATTTGTGGTGTGGAAATCAATGTCCAGTCGTCCAGTCCGTGAAACTGAGTATTAGCATGTGAACCGAAAAACCAATGTGAGAGAGATACGAGCAGGGACGCACAGAGCCAAATATCCGTAAGACTGGGGCACTCACGTGTCTGTCACTCAGTGGGACCGCAGACATTTTCACCCAGCAATTGAAGCAATTCACTTGAAGTAGATGGGGGGCAAATGTTTAGCATTCCGTAACTGTTTCCCAAACTGAATTACAAGAACGGAATTTGCAATTTAAACTTTAATTGTACCTAGTTAATTTTATATAACATAAATATCAAACTAGCGGATTCACGGTAAGTGAAACGTGTGTCTTCATATCGAATTAAAATTAATGACAATACTATTATCTAGTAAATATAATTATATTTACATTCTGTGTCTAGCAATATAATTACATTGAAATGTTTACTTTCCATAGTCATTGCGTACTGAAGGAATAATAAATAAATCAGATGAAAATAAAATTTCGAACTATACAACTGTTGAAGGGTAAAAAGCTTTTGCCTTCCAGTAAAACGGCATTAGTTGCATCTGGTTCATGGAATTATTTGTTTTTTGCCATTTACTTCGTGGAAATGTAATAGCTCCTTGTTTCTATTTACACAAACTTATTTTCCGTCTGTTTTTCACTATATTCACATTTATACAAATTTATTTGTAAGCTCTGTTACTTCACAAGTTTAATTACAAAGAACGAGAATTTCAGTTTTTCTTTTTTCTACGTTAATCATTTCCTTGAAAGCAAGCACAAGATGTGAAATATAAAACATTTATTTTCTTCTCGGTAATATCATTTATTTTTCTTTTAACATCAAATTCCTCTATTCAAAACAGAGTCGCCCCGTGCGAGATAATTACAATTGGGGGATAAAAAATAGCAGTATCTCGACAACACCCAATTTTGACTGCGTCTTTGATGCAAAATTTCAACCGGACATATTCTTTTCAAAAATACAATCAAATTCGAGCTAGCTGCAACCATTGACGAGATACGGATATTTTTGACTACCAATTTGTCATAATCTCAACGACCGTAATTCGCATCGTTAAAGTACATTATTTCATATTAAATTCATAATCTACACCTCAAAAAGGGTAAATCGGACATTCTTTCTTCATTTTTGAAAAATATCAACTTACAGAATCCATGAGGTGTTTTGAGAAACACTTGTGTTGAAGTGTCTCGTAAAGTAGGTCAAAACCGGACGAACTCGGTTGGTCCTCGTCAAGGTGATGTGTACAATTTCGTTTTCGATTTAAACATTCATTACCGGAAGTTTTTCAAACGGAAAATCAATAGAGAAACCGCAACCGAGGCCGTCCTGGGGTGACAGTTACAAATAACTAATGCCATTCCGTGTCACTATAATTTACCTAGTCCGTTTTGGCTGTGTGCTTCATTTGTTCAACGTTCTTTTGTATCAATACAGCACAGTATAGCACTGTACGTTTACCAGAAAAGAGCAAAATTCAATTAAAGGAGACACCATACCTACACAAGGTTTTAAAGAATGAGTACAGATACTGTTACGGGTTTTTTGTGTGTGCAATATAATACAGGATGCTCCAATTTCCGTTCTCGTTTCTCGTATGAAATGAGAATCCACCATGTTTATTGCAACGTGTTTACTGCATATAGAGTAGTGAAAAATGAATTTCACACTTTATGCATACACTTTTTCTAGAATCTAGATGCACTCCAGTAAAAACTACATAAGTTTTGTCTACATTTGTATTCAAACTTACAAGTCGGAACAAGATTATTCAATGAATATGTAAAATGTCATTTTAGTCAGTTCGTACAACTACTTTAACGAAGAAAGAGAATCAATAGAATAATGTAAATAAAAAATGGTTTCGACACTTAACGAGGAACGGATTAAGCTCACCAGTACATCAAGTGGATAGAAAACAATGGGATAAAGTATGGGCAGGGAATTTAAAATTAAACGCAACACAAAAATGCCAGAGTAATAAATTCCTTGTGTCCCGTTCAGGCAACCGTATTCCGCCGGAAAAAGGGTGGTTTAAACCGCACGTGACCGAGAATCGAGCGAGCATCCGATTCTACAGGGCATAGGTTACACCTTGAACAAGTTTTTATTTTATTTATTTAAAAACAAACAAGCTTTATTACAAATATTATTAGTATATCGACTGTCGTTATCCATCATTTATACACAGATTATCGTTGCTAAAATTAAGAACTTATTTCACAATGTTAACGATAAAACAGATAAAAACATTTCTTATCGACAGATTAGCTTTGCGATTTTGTGAGAGATTTTCTGAAGACTAATGTTATTTACTATATTTCCATATAATACATATTTTCGTTTCGAATACGGAATTTTATTACAGTCATTGAATGTGAACCAGTCTTGTGGTTTTGAAATTTTTTTGCACACCAATCTAGAGAAATGTTTAAAACGGATTGTCGTTACGTTAAAATTGACGTTCGTTTTGCATAGGACTCGGTTAAAATCAGTTGAGTGAGCAGTCCAAATCTTCTGAGTTGCGAAAAGTAAAATGAAGTTCCAACGACGAAGTGTTCTTTATCTACCCAACAGCTTTATACGCGATATGTCACCGTTGGCACAGAAAACTATTTGAAACGTAAAACATATATCAGCGGCGTACGCTGACTGAATCGCGATCAGACCTATGGACTATCCAACTCACATCTGTCTCCCTGTCTGCCTACAGACCTACGTACTTCTCGTACAACCAACCAGCTCGACCGTCTACCCGCCTGGGACCATAGGCGGCGATCGAACACAAAACTATTCTATTCCGTCTAGCCAGCTGTGCATGTACGTACGCATATATATACATATATCCGCACGTCTCAGCTACTCACAGAGGATATAGTAAAATGCGATCACATTCAACGAAGTAACAAGGTACACTATTTCAGAAACATATCTACTTCCTGTATATTCGGTTGATCTGGGACAGTAAGATGGTGGTGTATGGCTAATGAGTTTATGAGATGGAAATTATATTATCGATAATGTAGACTAATTTAATGAAATGGGTGAGTATCACTAGTTGGAACACTAGACGGTCTTGAGATGTGCGCCAATGGCAGAAGATCTGGGAATTTCAGTATTTCCGATAAGTTCTTCTGCGTTCCCTAATTTATCCGGTTGATAAGTACCTGCGCGGCGCCTTCTCCAAACTTCAAAAGTTAATTGTCACTTCGGTTACTTCACTTTGTAATTAACAAGCTTCTAGTTTAATTTTAGCCAAATTACATATTCAAATCTATAATTACTTTAGTTTGTAACGAGACGCTAGTGTTTCATATATTTCCATTGTAATCCGCGTCTCAACCATCATCCAGTAAAGAAGAAAGAATATTGACATTTCTACAAATGTAATACATACCGAGGTCCGTGTGGATATGAAAGTTTCATCGTTCCTGTGCGTACAACCGCATGTTTAAAATGTATGACATTCGATTATCGGCGTTTTATCTGTGGATTCTTAAAAATTCTCCCAGGGAGAAGTAATGTTTAACATTCCATTACGAAGAACCAACGTTCTCAAGAAACTCCTCCTAAGGGACTAATGTCTCCGTGCCTTTGGGATCAATTCCAGTTAATTAAGTGAGTTTTCTGTGGTCACTGGCGACGCGCGCTCCTGAATCTTGACTTTCGTTTAAACTCTTGTTCTCGCTTTATCGTTTTACACAAACGCATCATATATTTTGTACAGAATGAAAAGAACTTAATCTGACAATTCGTTTACGCTGAGCATGCTGACACGGTAGATATTTGCAAGAAATTATTTTGTACATTGTGTGCACTGTGATATTCCATTTTCATTTGAATATACGTATGTAACTGTGTACACCATGTAAACGAATAATGTTAGGTAATAAGTTTAACAGAAGCCTAGGAAAAGGCACATATTTGCGGATTGCAGATTGGACATTGCATTTAACAAAGTTATCGAGGTCCTATACAAACACATATAGCGTAAGGATAATATTTACTTGGTAACCCAAAATATCTTAGCATTTCTTCACCAATTAACTAATAGCACTGAAACCTGAATTATGTATTATGTGTAAACAGCTATGTAATGACTAGCAGTACAAATATCTTGTATTATTCATTAGTAAGAACATATCAATTTTATACTACACTATAACATTGAGATATTCATACTAATCATTCGCTTACAAAGTCAACAGGTAAAATTGTTGCATTTAGTATCCAGTGTTTTAAAAAATCTGTTTACTACATAATTTTCTCATTAGTAGCAAGTATTTAATGAATTATAAAACTGATGCAGAATTTGTTGTAAAAATCTAAATGGAACAGAAGTATTTGCAGTTCTTCAAAAAACTACTGTTTATCTAATCTAAGTTGAATAAATATAATTTCGATCGTATTTATGAAAGAGTAACAATAAAAAAAAAAAACTTCACAGCTGAAATGACTGGAACATCAGCGATGTAACCTCCTGAACAGAGGTAATTTTCAGTAATGTAGAAGAAAGCGTGACGCGTGTAAACGCTGCCGACGCCTGATAACACTATGGTGCTATCTGCGTCGACAATCAATCAACTTCATCGTTTCACAACGCGTCTTTACGGGGCCGCGCACTTTGTTGATGTACGTAGGTATACACTGTACATACGTACGTACGTAGCTATAGCCGAACACGAACCGAACCAAACCGAACCGGGCTAAACAAACCCAGCCAAACACATCGACCAGTGAGAGAACTCTACGCAGCAGTATCTTCAACGTCACTCTGAACGAAATTCAATTTGAAAACTTTTGAAACTTTGGCAGAGTGTTAATATTATCGGCTGCACGTAACAGTAAGAATTGGCTCTTTGCTAAGGTATTTAGACAACAGCCATCTTTGTTATTTAATCATATTGATAATTTTTGTCAACTGACACATCTCTTCCAATTCGCACATCAGTGATTGAAATTATAAAAATATGTTCAAATATTACAAACTATAAATAGCGTAACAGTGTATTAAATATTATATAAGCCTGCTGATTATATTTTCTTATAAAATTAAATTTCTAGTACATATAATAGTAATAAATATTTAAAGGAGATTTTCATATTCCATACTGTATAACGAATTTTATATTAAAAAACCCTAGCTAATGGTACGTGAATTTTGAACAAAAAAATCCCCATTGCTGCTTTCATTAAAATGGAAACCAAATTAAAATTTGCATACTAATAACATTGCAAACTCATTGCATTTGCACCAAACCAAATAAAGCCCCTAGTAAGCAGTACGCCAGTTATTGGATTTTTATGAACATAGTGTAAAATCTTGTTGCATTAACAATAACATTTTCACTTCATATAATATCAGAGTAAATAATATCTACATATTATTACTGTACGTTTTAAACATTTAGCCAAAATGAAATGAAACATTTTATTATTACTTTGTAAAATGCTTCACAATTAATATTTATACTAATGAAATTGTCATTATATCCGGTGTAAAGGAATTAATTGACGTGTTATTAAATAGTCATTGTTCAGCCCGCACAAATGTTACCGTAATTTTCCAAGAATGCAAACAAAATTACCTGTTTCCCCACATTCCAGATATTCATTGCAGATGTAATTATTGCAACTAATTCCATTAGTTTCTAGAACAGTTACACTAATCTCCGTTAGTGATACAAGCTTACGTTATAATCAATGATGAAGTAGCTTCATCAGAACACACGACATAATCCACTATCAAATGAAATTATTTCCATATTTAAACATGCAGCTTTCCACAGCTAGTACCAATTCATATAATTACTAGCAAAAATATATCGATATAAATGTGTATATTTAGATATATTTTAAATTAATCATGATGTACCTACAGTGTGAAATGTTTGGTTTCTAAAATAAACAATTAAATTCACGCTGGATGAAACAATTATAAACACTCACCTGTCAGGAACAGAATTGTAATCATATAATCAATGACAGCAGATGTTATATCCACGAATTTGTTGTTATGTGTCAATCTAGTATTTTAATTAGCTTCCATTCACAAACGATGTATTTTCTCGCACAGTGTCTGCTGTAGTCTGGAAAATAAAAACAGAATGCAATCAACATCTGATATCCATCTACGTACACTACTATACTAGTCTCTCTTTAACTGTAATCAATAATTATATAATATCACACATAATGTTAGAAAAATACGGAACATGTATTCATTGATTGTATGTAATTCGTATTTTATCACCGAGCTAGGTTAAGAGTCGAGAATTAAATAGCGAATAACCTACATTCATTCATCTTTCATATGCAATAAACATTTCACAGAAAGATTATTCTTCCTTTTATGGTTGGCGAAAAGGTGTGCTCTGAAATGTAAATTGTTTTGCATTTAACTTTGTTCAAATGGCTTTGTGTACGTACGTACCACTATGAAAGCTACGGCCATAAATAGCCAGATCGGTCATATACTTTTATGTTTTAAATACCTTTTTTTTAACACAAAAATCAATATGATTAAGCTAAATTATTAATTAATGCTGCGTATGAAAACCAGACTTTTTATAAGCCTCATAAAAATTTCATGCCTAAATTTGTTTTCGAATATAAAATCTTATAAAATTCGTAGCTACGAGGCATGAAAAAAAAACCAGATATAATATTTCTTTTGTAAGTTTTTTGCTTCATAATTTATTATGCATATATTTTTCTAATCGATGTTTCTATAGACAGAAAGGAAATGAATTTTCAGTATGAAAATATTTTTATTATACATACATAGGTATATGTTTTGTCAAAATTTGTAACTGGAAATACACGCGTAACGGGACGTAACTTTGTTATGGAATGTTTATTCAACCAAAAAATCGACTTTTCATCTTCCTACACTTCACTGATCAACGGATACAGAACCATTTTCTGGCCAAACAATATAACTTATATGCTTACAATAAAAACGCCAACTTGAAAATTCACCATATTTTATGATATTTTCTTTTACGAAATTCGTCATTTCCATTTTATTATAAATGTAGGTTGTTTCATACAATTATTATACCGGTATATGAATTAGTAATAAGTAAAGATACATTCATTTCCTTTTTGCAGATAATTTATTTTGTTAGAATTCATCAGTAGATAATATTTGATTGTACGTCAATATTTTCCGGTCGCCAGTTTCAGTTGAATACAGATCATTGATGGGTCCATGTTTTATGTATGTACGTTCTTCATATTTTATTTATGAATGTAGCACATACACTTCAGACTTAACGGTAATCAATACTTCTGTGGCCAGACATTATAGGCAAATATTCCAAAAAAATGTATACAAACTCACCTTACTAACTTGTTGTTACATATTGTTACTATATGAAGCTGAATTTTCAAATCATAACAGTTTTTTTATTTTAGTTCCGACTGAAATTCAATTCACACGGGTGCTTATGTAGGTCATTCCAGTGTTCGTATTTCTTTATTCATATATTGAGGTGGATATTGGAGGAGTTATCAATGGTGAACAACGTAAATGATTTCATACACGCCGTAACATATAACATTAATTTAGTCATGATAAATGTATGGTATTGGTACAGGTATGTATGTCAGTTAAATACTAAATTACACCCACAGGTACACTCATTATTCCAGTGGTTGACATGCAATTACAATTATAACTGCTATAATCTATTCGACCTTCCGAATTTTCACAGAAATACAATAATTACCCAAAATAAAGCTGAACCACCTGTATAAATACATATACGAATATTGTATCGTACAGAGTGACTGCTATATGTCATATTCAAGATTTATTTTATACAATTTTCATATATTCTAATAATGTTATTCTTTATTTAAGTATTTCAATAATCTAACACGCCATTTTCACATTAGTAAATAATTTTGAAACATTATTAAAAGTACATATCTGTGTAACGAAAATCATTAGCATATATATACATTTACATAGATGAAATCCTTTTCTCTGTACAAATGATATAATTAACATATACAGTGTTTGTGACATTTAATTACATGCACATGCTAATTGGAACTACAATACTTTTCTTATTATGTATGTACATAACTACGAGTGCATATAAATCAACAGTTTCATAAATTTTATGGGAAAATTATGTCATATACGAGTATAAAAGGTGTAAAATTAGTAGTACATAATGCTGTTCCGAGATTATCTGGGATTTTATTGTCTAAATCTCTGTGTAGTATTCGTGCATGATAATATCTCGTATTCAAATGTCGCTCACACTAAATTTAAATATACATACAAATTTACGTATTTTACAACACTCTATGATATACAGCGTCATAAATCCTGGTTCACACACAAAAAAAACTTTTCAGTTACCGCCAAAATACATCAAAAATTTAATATAATATGACGGGATATTTAACCAATAAATAAAAGAGTGAGAGCTTCTTTTCAATAGACGATTTTATGATCATATAAGACCAGAATCTGGTAGTCCCTTTGAAAGGAATGGGATGAACAGTAGCTCGTTTCGTAAAGAATGCAATTTATGAAAGAGGCTATATGTAAGCAGGAAAGTAGGTCATACGTACCCCAAGAACATAAAGCATTACCTCAACGATACGCACAGTGTCCTCCTCCTATACGTACACTGGTTCCACCATCATTCCCTCTACATCTACTACACGAATATTAGTCAACTGAAGGATCATCTAGCAGACTCGCACATAACCTCTATAAACTACAGCCGAATCATATTTATATGCTAAGATTCACTTCACCAGTCGCAAAACTTACTTTCTATCAATAAACCATGTTCATATACTTATACATATATAGCCCTATACACGAGCATATAGGAAACAACTAACATGGAATGTTCTACGCAGCAAACATACGCAGTACACAACTGTAATGTGAAATAATACTTAGTGTCCTTACAGAGTACTTTGTGCCATAAGATGTATGTATTTACTCAAGAATACTACTGAAAAACTCCAAATATAAAGAGAATGAAAAGTCTAAACTTCTCGAGAACAATCTCGACTTTGTCACAAAGAAAGGGTAATTTTCAATGTTGGTTTATTTCCTCTGCTGCAGTAAATATAGACATGCCCTGTATACATTTATACAAGGAGATAACTATTTCAAATAATCTGCATGTAGGTTAAAAATCTAATATATGTAACAAAGTATCTTTAGCTCGCCGTTGAAGAGATGCAGTATTGTGGTTTTAGCATAATACAGAATAAAAAGAAATTCCGGACAGACTCTAGAGATCATGAAACTATTGTGTCAATCATGTAACTGTTCAGATTAGTACAACGTCAAATGAACAATAATCCAGTGAATATAACTCCAACATATTCAGATTGAAGAATACTTCTTGTGAAATATATATTAAATGATGTGCTTTTTTATACGAAATAAATAATCGTAAGAAATTGCATTACGGTGCTGATAGTGGAAAAGTTATTGAGCTGTAAAAAGATACAAAGTATATAGAAAACTAATGAAACACTCGAGGCATTTTGCTGTATTATCGATAAAAAGATTTCGCGAACTTCAGTGATATGAAACTTATAACGAATAAAGTTTTCATTTTTGATCGTCATTCAATTATGTTGTCAAGTGTAATTTATAAGAACACGTGAAATACACGATGTTCAGAGCTTTATATAGAATCTGTGTTTATTTCTATATATAATTCCATAAATACGAACATATATACAAGTTTATATAATCGAGTATAAAACATTTCGCTTTACGTGCAGATAAATATAAATTATTCATAACAGAGTTATGCAGAGAGCTTAGTAAGCGTGCAGCGAACTCGAAATTACAAAGTTACATCTCTTAAAGCATCTGAAATTCTGAATATTAATTCAAAGTCACATGTCCAGCACATGAATTTCAAATATGATCATATATCCAACTAGATCTGCTTTTACTAAACAGAAACTAGTTCAAATATACGTAGTTAATATACATAATTCAGGGATCACAAGAACCTAAGCGTTATTTTCATATAAGCACGCAACTAGAACTTGCAACTAGATGATCTGACATATCTGTACGTTGCAATGTAACATAGCTGGCTAATTTCACTATGTACGGTTGTGTTATTTTACGTTGGTGGATAGCTATATTTTATGCATAATGAAATAGTCAGTATCCTCTGGTGGTTAATTTAACATTTAATAGAAGAAATATATAAATGATTCAGTGTAAAGATTGCTAAGGAACGTACAGCAAATATACATTGGCGAGAGTAAAATTTTCACTCGCCGCTCTAATGCCTCAGAGCAATCGGAACAGATGTAATATATTACAAACTCCCTGCTATATTTTACTGGTGCAGCTGCAAACGCGCCGAATCTCATAGGGATACTTGCTTTGATACTTGAAAGCAATTCGGATTCCAGCGACGGGCAAAGTGGAAAGCAATGTACTGAATGTACAGACAGTACTATCATACTTTTAACCAACTACAATCAAACAAAAAACAAAATTACTCTTCCCGTGCTGTGTTTCACTGGAAAACATCATAGTCTAGACCAGCAGCAACAATAAATAATTGATCATGTTAAATACAAATACTTTAGGATGATATCGATCTGGATATTCATTTGGGACTAATTACTTCATTACAACTTACAAAAACTACTTTTTCCATTATACTGAATGAAAATATACGTACATACACACGGTCTAATATGTATGTTCACTGGAACATCTCGCTTTCATACAAATTAATGAATAAATATTACATACTATGAAAAGAAAATGTTCATCTTGCAATTTTAATGAAGTTCTGTGAAATAAAAACTGCTTATATCTACATGTACAAACTTTCTAAAATAACTATACATTTAATTTTTTATTCGGCAAATTCTCGCTCATCTTGCATGATGAAGATAGGCAGGCGAGCACGTGCACCTTCTAACAAACATCTCATTATAATCCAGCTCGATTTAGTAAAGTTTTTCATAAGCAGGACAAAGATTTTCTACCGTTTGCCTTATCAGTTCTTATCAAGGGCATAAAAGTAAATAAAATTAAGTGTACGTTTACTAGAGGGGAGTATATCTCGCATATTTAATGTGTGCACCCTGTTATTTTGGACCATTCATTTTATCTTAATCTGCATCTCTCAAATTATTCCTGTCATGTAATATGCGAGGTGTTTTAGCAGAGTTCCATGTCTCTCAGTTACCGTGCTACGAAGGAGCTTCAGCTATAAACAGATTTTATGAACGAATCATCCACCCCTGTACTGGTAAACTGTACACTGTAAATTACTAGCAGACCATGCTACCCTTAAATATGAGCTTCCCGCTACAATGAACCAACAACAAATTATCTCATTTTTAACATTACACCGAATGAAACATACATGTACTCTGTGTATAAATGTTTAATCCTAAATAAACTACTGTACATTACAGAGATACCGAAATAAACATTCATTTAAGCAACTACCAAGTGTGTTAGATACTAGATCAAAAATATAACATCCTCGGCACTTTGCAGTAATTTGTATTTATCCAAATAATTATATGACAACGATGATTTGTTTACCAAAATTAAATGCATACAATATTTCAGTTAAGCAAGAAAATTTTTAATTAAAATTTAATTATAAGGCCAAATTAAAATACAATTCAAATCCGTAATATATGGACTACAAATACATATCATCGTTAATGTAGACTGTATTACATATTAATGAAATAATTTTTTAATATGGAATTGTACATTACATTAAATGAAATCTCAAGTGATACAAAAAAAATCCATTACCACCAAAAATGGATGCGTCGGAATAATTTGCGCTAGGGGCAGTTTTAGTAATAATTGAATTTCAAATTTCTTCAATTTATGGCACCATATTCTCGATTTCAATTACAGAAGCGCGTCTTGACGTAGCAAGTTTGTGGTGAGGGATTAAAAGGTTTGTTCGTTTCGCTATCTTAGATTAACGAAAAATACTTTTCGCGACGTACGTTCAAATTTACAAAGTAACATGAGACGGAGTAATACCAACCTATAAACGTGTAACTTATGTTACAGAATATTGTGTGTTGTTAATATTATATCTTGTATAATACACATATTATCGTATAGTTAGGATCAAAATGAACGAACTTAATAGTTAACGGTTTTGCGTTGTTCCACTTCCAAAGGGATATCTATTACGTTACGATATGTTTCGGAACGAACTCAATAGATATGCGCAATGGGTGTTGATTCCGAATTGAAATCCTTATCATTTCCATCTCAGCATGCCGTTGGATATTACTGAAATTATAATTCGCAGATGGGATTTCAATAAAATGGTTTTACTCATGGCTAGGTGCTGTTAATATCATTTTCAATTATTAACAATATAGATTCGCATATTGTTTTACATTGAACATTTATCGTTACAGTCGTAAAGAATAGTTTCACACGAATCTAACATAAAAATGTATAGCGTGTATATGTATTAGTGTATAAATAATAATAATATGTAAACTGTCTACTAATAACCTAGAAAGTGGTCGTATTTCTAAATCGTTTTGATAAATTTGTCTAGTAACACGCGACATCGTGTTTACGTGTATGTACATAATAATGCCCGTAGAAAATCGGCTTGCGGATTTGCTACTAGAAAAAATATTGTCTCTTACACAAACTGAGCCTGTTTGTAGTAGCGGTAGAAAATCCCTAACAGGAAAACAAAGTCAAAGACCCGACAAGAAAGTTTTTGTTGGAAAATAGCTGGTAATCCTTTGGGAATAACAAGATTAAAACTGCTTAACACGTACAAGTGAAGAAACTTAATTCACCTTGTTCAAAACAATAGTCACATTCCATTCTATTTCACTATACATTTACAACACATGTACACATTAGAATAATCTCATTCCACAGGCATATGTATGCACGTTGTAATTCTTTTTTTCTAAACTAACTTTAATTAGTTTACTACCAGCTATCATTATTTTAACATGATATATCTATAGAATAACTGGTATATTATTTTATTTTATTATTATTCCATTTATATTCAGGCAAAATATTCAAACAAATAATTTGTAATATTGCCTCAAATAAACAATAATCAATTCTGTGTATGCAAACAACAAAAAAATTATTTAATTTTTGTGGAAAACATGGAGTAATTTAGTTTTGTAAACTAGAGGAAATGAATGCAAGCGTTACAGTGTATGCTCGGCACCACCAACACAAAATTTAAACAAATTACAAAAATTTGCACATGAAAACAGTTCACACATATTTGCATATAAAATAAACAGTAATTAAAACATATCTTCTTTCCAGCGCAACTTCAAAAGGTATTCATTAATTAATATAATAAACCTCTTTGATGTTACCAAAAATAATTATAAAATTTCCAATTGATTATTGTATGCAGGTAATTCAGAGATATTTGTAGTTTTCACAATATTATTTTAAAATGTATACATCGAGTTAGGACATGCAAACCTTTATTCGCTATTAAATGAATTATGTTTCAGTTTTAATTTCATTTGTTATTGCGTGCTTCTTATGTGACATAATTTTTTCTCAAATCTTTTAATGTAATCAAAACGTTATATATGTATAAACATAGAATTAAACTACATTTATATTATCCTGATATATAAAAATGTTCTAAACATTTACATGTGTATAAGAAAGTCGTGTGGTGACCACAGTAGATTTTTCATTTTAGTTTATATTTGTATCTTATGATCTCAGTGGGCAATCTGATTATGAAAAATTTAAAATCGTAGTTCATTCTTTAAACGCGTAGCAAATACTTCGTACAACGTACATTGGTGACAACATGGTAGATTCGTGTGACATGCAAATATTTCAGCAAATAAATGGTTTGGTTCACCTAAAGTAATATTCGCGTGTTTGACTTGTCATGACGATCAATTTGTGGTTAAAAAGTTTCACTTAAATAATAATAATAAAGTAATGTTAATAGAACTACAGTTAGGCTTGTATTTTAAAGAAATGGTCCGATTAGTTCACGTCAGTTTCCACAAAAAGGACTTCAATGATCTCATGATGAGGCAATCGTGAAGACGCTCTAATTACGTATCTACTAAGGTTGAACCCGAATAGATATTGTGGAACATCTGTTGTGGAACAATGCTTACATGTTGAAACAAGAGCAGACGTTATACGTCTACAAATAACAGATATAGAGTAGAGACATCTTGTCCATTATAATGTAAATATTGTATAGCGAAAATAATGAAATATTTAACAATATCATCAATCAATATAACTGAAAAGTATAATGAAACATATCACAAAACTAATATAATAAATTTTCCTGGATACTTAGTTTTTCATTAAATGCCTCCAATGAAAAGTTTGATGCAAACAATGGTATAAAAAAGAAATTTCTTTATTCAATTGCCAGAAAAAAACTGTTTTATTAGCAATATTTCTCATATATGAAAGGACTTGTATGTATTATAGCAGATATGAAGCAAAGCTAAATGAACCACAGAAAGTCTAAATTAACTTTGCGAATTTTGCGAGACAAAGTGGTAGTTAAGCAACGTGATAGTTCGAAATATGTACACTAACATTTGCTAACGTATACATTTGAAATGAACGTAATGAAATTAACAACAGAAGTTATACTGCATCATGAAAGGTAAGTTGGAAAGTATTTTGTCAGGTAAAATTCATTTATTTGTGTGTGATGTATGACTTCGTTAAATTTGGACCTGGTCAGGTCACATTTTATAATTTGCTCATTCATTTTGCAATGTGTCATCGCTAATAGTTAATGATCAGCCAGGAAAGAATTTCACGTGACGGAACGGTATGCTGATACTGTGTGATTCGCAGCTGACCCGTGTAATGAAAACCCGCTTAAAATGCTTTCTGACAAATGGTTGCCAAGCTGAGTTTTATACAGATTGTGATGCATAATTAAATAACCATTTTTCTTGAAAACACTCTCGTGAACTTGTACAACCTAACTTTGTTACGACGTTCAACTAAAATTGATGAATTTTTCATTCTCAATACAGCAGTCCATTATGCGCTTTCGGCCGTAATTGTAATTTTACTCATGAAATAATAACAGGCAAAGATGGTGTATACAAAATATTATTGATTGTTTGTATTTCAATGAACATGTAACTACGCAACATGAAACAGTAGCAATCATAATTGCAAGTAACGTCTAGCCCATATATGTATGATTTAGTTTACAAGTGTTTATAAATATATTGTAGAAAATGATTACATACATTGTGTGTGTTGCAGAAAATACAGTTTACACAGAACAATTTCAACCGACATTATTTCGATTAACAATGCATTACAGTCATCTACGTATTCAGTACTGTCATCAACATTGCGACCAAGCAGCACTTTCAAACAATCTACAAATATATTTACGCTCGACTCGGAACATGTTTATTCCGCAAGTAATTTTGCACACAATAATATACGGGACGTGTATGTACCCTATTGTATGTATATGTGGGCACGTGTAAATGTAAATTAGAAACTTGTGTATATTCTACAATTTCTCTAATTGTTGTTTAACATTCAACAATGTGGCATACTTGAGAACCTTCATGTAATTATAAACTTGTGCAGACGCGTAACGCACAATCTTACGTAACTGTTAAATACATAGTCATGTTCAAATATGTACGTTTATACTTACAGTGTACACAGTATTTAAATGTAATTACATGATATATGTATGTATGTATTCATTCCAGGGTAGTTGGGACAGTTGTACAATATTTTCCTTTCCAATTCAAATGTTACACGTTGGTGTATAAGGCAACCAACAGTTGAATCTCCATAAGATGTCAAGTTTAATTTCAGGTTCATTCAGGAATGCACCAGATAATCTAGTTTGGCGGTGGAGATATCAAGCTGTGTAGATCTTGAGAGACACATGGTCGACTTTTGCTGAAATACACAGAATCGTGCACAGCACATACGGAAATGCAAAGATGTCACTCCTGAATTCATGTATTCCGTTTCCCCTAACGGAAACCATCCCTTGTTATTTACGATTTCATATCTTTGACCTTCTTTTTAAGTTAACATATTTATTTTTGGGTTTCTGCTGACGGACACACAAATGCTACACTATATACATGACATGTGCTTGAAATTTTGATTCTTGTACAGATTTCTATGTATCATATCATGGTATTCTCTGTTACCAACAGATTTAGTGATAATAGTGATACTAGTGAAACGTAGTTTATTAGTGTAATTCTTGATAAATTTACCAAATGCAGAAGTTTAACAAACCTGACACAAGTTGGTTGCGATATCAAAACATTGCTCGCATTGATAATCAATCAAATTCAGGGCTGTCAGTGAACGTGTTTGCAACTGCTTTTATCTATTGTACCACACAAATATGTAACTGTTATAGTCCCTCATTGTCATTCTATACATTGTGAGTTACAATCAAATGATATTGAAGAACGACTTTGTAAAATTCAATGTTATCATTAATTTTACGCGACATTTTATCAGTGTAAAACTGCCTCTACTGTATTAATAAATTACGGAAAACTAACGATTTCTCCATGCTAGGTAAAATATTATATCGTGTCAGTTAAAACAATGTGTGAACTGGACAAATAAATTAATATATTCTTGAATTTTACACAAATCCAGGCTATAATAACATATTTTGTAGTCTTATTTACGATCTCATTTCAAAATAAACCTATTTGAATTGTAATAAAACTTGCTTTTATAGCAATAACATACGCTGTATTGTTTGAAATGTCGGTTTATAGGAATATTAACTTAACCATTATGAAAAGATATTTTTATATAACACGATAACTAACTAAACGTTACTTTCATGCATTATGAAATCTATGCCAAATAAAATTTTCTTTTTTAACGTCAATTACATTTGAAACTGGCAGAATAAAATGAATGTTTGTTTCTTCACTAATCGAAATAGTTTTACCCGAAATGTGAGAGGATATTTGACTTCGGAGTTATTCACGAATGAAATATCGTTTTAATTAAATTCTGCACCGAAATATCCGGATAGAAAATTTCGTTTTAGCTTTTTTTGTAATTTGTGCTGAGTGTGCAGTTCGAGAGAGCGAAGGGTTTTCGTACAAATCATATGTAAATGAAAGAAATTGATTGTTAGGTTGGAATACTTAGCTGCGGATATGGATAGCGCTGGTATAGAGAGAGGGAGGACAGACAGATTAGTGATGTTGAGGTGCGTTAGTGGTACACGGTAAAGTCATGTTGATAAATAGGCAGAGAACATGGTGATATTTTATTGTGAGTTGGCAAGATATACCGATCAATAGAACAACGAGCCACTACTGAGACAAATAGATAGCGTGACACCTTTAGTCTGCCGTCGTCTTGCATGCATACAAATTTAGTGTAGGTAAGGGGTGTGAACCTGTGCCTCGAATTCCTAACGAAACGACCAATTCCCACGCTACTTTAACATACTCTAATTTTCATAAAACTATGACGCAATATGCAAGTACTATATATGTGCTATAATAACCAAGTACATTCCGGTATCCAACACTGCTACCAATCATGTATATTATAATTCTATATATATATATATGATGATGTGCTTTCACATGAACTTCCAACTCAGACTGTACTACTATTTCCATCATTGAGGAAACCAGTAGATGCAAGCATAAATTCATTAAAATTCGGTACACCAACATAATTAACATTGGAAACTCAAACATTAATTAAAACTTTAAACACATGATCATTAGAACAGTACTTATACTGACTGCATTTATTTTCTACAATAAATTTTCCAACAAATTTAATAAACTGACAACGACATATTCCTGTTGATTCGGCAAGTACAAGAAAATATAAATATGTAGCAGGAGTAGTAGTTGTATTCTGATAGCAACATGATATTTTTATATTCATTTTTATTTTATTGTATGTACGCTAGTATTTGCAGCTGAAGAGAAAATACAAAAATAAATTGAATTTTGCGTATTTGTTAAACGAGAATTGTACATACACTACACAATTTATTTCTATTTACTCACTGTCATATTGCATAGTCAATGAAACAAATATACGTACATGTATCTCTCTGCTTCGTTACCATAGCAATCTAATTCTGTATTCATACATTCATTTAAACATGTAATACTGAGCTAAGAATAAAGAAGCAAACAGTAAGAAAAACAAATAACAATATATGCCCAGGTAATCCTTTCATATTTCCATAGTAAAACTTGTTGCGAATGGAAAACAAGATAATGATTTCATTATTTCACGGAATGTTTTGTTCGGAATTTTATTTACATTATCGAGGGCTTAAATGAATAGGTTCTAAGGTTCGGCTGTTCAAATTCCTGTGACCGTATGTATTCATTATTGTTGGCAGAAAGCTGTGAAAGTAATTCCAATAATGACTGGCTTGTATTTAAACGTTAATCACTTTAATCCTGTTGTAATTACATTGGCTTAAGTTATTTAATAATCAGTAATTACAGTACTTGGTATTTCATTATATTTTATTCGTGTTCATTTATGTTAAAGCGAAAAGCAGAATAGAAACTCTTTAGACATACATATTCTGCTAAGCATCCATTGCCAATATATTCCCAATAGTAATATTCGATGCAGAAACCAGTGACCATCAACGTACATTAAGTCAATTCATATTTAATTACTACATTTACAAATATACAAAGAAAATAGAATATTACATATGTAGTATTACAACGTTTTATTTTACAACTGAATCCAGAAAAACATTTACATTCTTAATGTTGCTATATTCAGGATAAAACCCGTTCTAAAATGTTGTCTTGCACCTGCACCAGGAACAGTATATTGTTCTACTTTACTTAAACTACAATGAAATATCATATTCACCGAAATACATTACAGTATACTACGTACCTTTATATTTAATTGTCTAACCTGTAAGAATGCTAGAACGAGTAGTAAAATATCCAATTAACACTACCAGGTAAATGCAGTTTAATTGCTTTTTACTATTCCGACGCCGGCAAGTTTAAATACTTTGTAATTTCACAGAAACTTTTATTAACTGATATTAAACAAGATTTAATACATTGTGTTATGCATATAAGAAATATTCCTATTGGTAAAATAAATGTAGACCTAATTATGGCATAATTTTCTAGACACGCAATTTTGTTATGAATTTTTGTATAAGCTCACTTGTCGAGAAACAAAGCACGAACCGTGAAACGCACATTCATGCAATAGAATTGTTGATGAAATGTCACATTGCTATTAAATTTTGAAACATATCGATGACACAGACTGTCACCGGTGCACGCGAATCTTTTTAACGACAACTTGGAAAAAAACGATGGTTGATTCACAAATAAAATGTTATCGGTAATAAAATATCTAGGTAATGTGTAGATAACATAGAACAATAAAACATCCATTCGGATATTACCTGCGTAATGAGAAAACAATTCTTTACTAATGAATTAGTCACAGTTCCAGTAGTAAATGTTTATCTGAACAATTTCACTGATATTTCTCACTACACGAGGATGTAGTAGTCGGCAACCAATTCACCTTAGTCGACTGGCGGGCAACAAGCTAGCTCGCGATTCTGGAGCTTTCATCTGTACGCTGCGCATGTCTGAACTTTCCCGCCAAAAGCTCTCTCTCCCATTCTTTCTTCAAGGCATTATACAACTGTCTTCATTACTGTCTTAATAATTATTTACATAAAATGTATTTTATGTAATATGTTTTAAGCCCAGAATTGCTTTATTAAAGAAGAAATATTCATAGCTTTATAGTCGGAAAATGACTGTATAATAATATTTATTTAGTCTTGTCGAAATTAATCATTTTAAACTATCGAACAGAATACCAATAGTTTATTTAATTAATTCACAACACTTTCAATGTTGTTATTATGCAGTGTAATAAATGTACATTGATATAAAATGAAATTGTAAACATTCACTATCATCCGCAATGTAATTAAATCTTCCGATTCATTTACCGATGCATTTACAAGCGGTAATACAAATTAGTCGATTGGATTACATGATAGCGTTTGGCGGGCTATGCACTACAAGTGATTTGATTTATTGAATACTAACTGTCATGTGTTAAGTTGGTAGAGAACACAATGACACTGAATTCGAACCAGTGATGTAGCACAAATGTGACCCGTGACAAACAATAAACGAATTGAATATTTTCTCTTGTCCTTGTCCTATTCGATAACACTGTTTTCTTTATCTGTAAAGAAATAATATTCTTTCAATGATGGATTTGCACATCTTTCTATAATACGATTATTTCTCTGTTATTGTTCAAAACATGTAAATTTCTCTGGACGTTTATAGAATATGAAAAGACAGTTATATGTAAGTTTCTAAAGATTGAAAATATCTGTAACACTGTATGTAGATTCTTTGAAAATAAAAGCAAATCCGAATACAAATATTAACTGTTGATAGTTTGAAGTTATCAGGCTATTCAAGTGACTACATTAAAAGTGTATAAGGAAACGTTTTAACCTCGGCACACTTTAACATTCTCATTACATGTGATTGCATTCTGCTCGTTGGAGAAGTTAAATCTTTCGTAAGAATATTGTACTTCGCACGTGGAATACCCGTTTATGAAGTCTCTCACCTGGTAACTGTACGGTAACGACACACGATCACTACCATGAATACATATCGTCATGTTACAACAACTAGCAGAGAATGTCTGTTCACAGCTTGTTGTTCATACATTTATATGTGAATGTGAATGTCAGTGTGTGTGTATGTTAGTTTAGTTTCCTTTCAGGTAATGACGTGCTTCAAATGTTCTACTGATTCAAGATAGCGAATGTGACGTAACAGAATTGTCCTATCGACACTACAGGGTTTGTCTGTTGTTTTTTGTTGTGAAATGTCGTTGTTGTGCATTTGTTACACATAAATGTTAGTTTCGACAAGTCCGTACTTGAATGTTACATTGTATAGTACGTTACAACGTACATTGTTTGTGATATAAACATGAAATGAATTTCGTACAATTCCAGTACGTACGTATACGATGGTTCATACATTCATTAAAATAAACAATTTATTTCTCTCCGGAATAAATAAGAAAGTATTTTTCTCAAAATACATACAATGTGCAATAAATAAGAAACAAGTATAGTACGTATCGACAAGTTATTGTTTTCAGATGAATAGACAAGTGTTCTACGCTTCGAATTGTTTTTATTATCTTGTAGTTTCTCGAGTTTAAAGTAACGTGAACAAAATATAGTGCATCCGGTATATCTGTATTCTGATCACGAGCATGTAACGATACAATTCGATACAGTGCAGTACCTCTCTACGTTGTCTTATTATAGTTGAGACAGAGAAATCACAGACCCAAGTTGTAAGAAAAATATCGTACTTCTTCCTTTCAACATTCAGCAGAGATTTACAAATCAAAATAATTCATTGCCTTACGTTACAATACCGTGAAAGAAAACACTGATTACATGATATAAAATTTTCTCTCCTTGACATCGATATAATTAAAAAGCCAAGGACTCCTGCGTGTCAACGGAACACGCGATCTATTACACAAACTAAATGAAATTATCTTTTTTATCACACATGTAATTTCATGGTTTAACTATTGATCTTATGCCAACAGCTAATACCTACTGACATCATTATTATTATAAATTATTCATTCATTTGCTCTTTCTGTCCAATACAATGCAAATAAATGAATTTTAATGTAAGAAGTTTTATTTCTGTTCCAATGTAGTTCAATGAAATTTGGCGCAATATCTTGTCCCGTAACTTACATGTTAAGATATAAGAATAATATATTTGTTTTGGGTGAGAACAGTGTTAATATTAGAGATAGTATTTCAGAGGTTTTATCAATATTTTTAAAATTATTTGCAACTGAATCGCCAGTGTAAAATATAGTAAGCACGTACGTATGTATGTAACGTATATCGCTGTGTTATATTACGGCTGTATATAAGCACGAATAACAGTTTCCGAAACCTAGGAATGATATACGCGTTGCTATAAACACATTCGTTGCCAACTGTTACTTGGGTTTATTGCTAAGGGACCACCGAACATTGTTGGCCCGTTCACACCCTGTCGGGATATATTATCTATAAGAGCAACCAAGGCACTTCAAGGTTAAACCGTGAAATAATTACCACTGAATTACAGTTGGACACAACATGCATTAACTGGTAAATAAATAACACAGTGTTCGCTTCTATCGGGTCAGATGGAAAAATAAGAACACTGAGGGATAAACATAAATGTAAACAAATTTGTAGGATTGGATGAGAAGTAACAGGACCTTGAACTTCGAGCTTGACGCGCACACGTTTGTTTGAAAGCTTGCGGACCGGATTTCCGTGTGAATCCTGGATCGGGCGGTACGTCACACGGCTGACGTATGTAAAAGGCTGCCTCGCTGAACTTTACTTCACACGTTAATGGTTCCCAAGTTAGCTATTTCACGATCCCCTGCATCTATCTTTCTTATTATTCGGCCGAAGAAGAAAATATGTTTATAGTTCACATGACCGTTTGTACACACATTCATCTCTCATAACTATCTGCAAATAACATCTGTTTTTTTACTTTCTTATACACAGTATAAAAGAAAGTATAGGAATCATGAAAAATTTCTAAGTGACTCTAGTCCCATTTTAACAATAAACCCAATATTCTCTAAAGGTTCGAGAAATCATAATTCAGACGTTATTTGTTGGTAAGGAAATATAACGTAATTTTATCAGTTGAACATATAAATTAAAACTTGTGAAATCGCAGAAAAGAAAATAATATTGTATGATGATAAAGTTTTGTTTAGTTAGATATAAACGTACATCGATTACTGCAGTGGAGTGAGTTGAATCGGTAAAGTTTGGGAGACGCTGTGATAATGTATGGAAGTTGTAGGTTGGTAGGTATAATACTGTGACAGAAACGGTAAGTTCCGTTATCCACCCCGGTAGCTGTCCTGCTCGATAGGTGCAGTAAACTCTGTATATATGTCCTGGTCTAACCCTATCGTCTAGTTTGCCCTCAGGTCACACAGTAGGGGTGCACAAATTACATAATACAATCACAGTTGTATGTGTCAAACGCAGTGACAATCAGTATACCGCTGTGCCAGAGAGTTGCGATAATTAACACGCCAACATTCACACACACACGTACACAATAACTTATACACACAATTCATTCACGTACAACACACATGTATATACTAATGGTATCACATGTATCCCACACACATACTTATACTGTACAAAAGTACAATTATCTATGTACAATATAAAATTAGACACTTCCTTAATCAGGCTCATGTCATTGACGACAGTTTATGACAGAGGATTTAGTTGGACATGTGAGAACTTGTATTTTACGAGTACAAGTTAATGATGTGCCATTTCAAAGAAAGTGGTTTCTACTTGTAAGAGTCCAGTTAATGAAAATAGCATCATAAAGAAGAACATACAGGTACTGCTAATGATAACCAAAACTACATGAAGAATATGGTGTGCTTTCTGAAACATTTGTTTTAGAACGAAAGTGAATTGATGGAGGAGAAGAAGAAGGTGATTTTTTTGTTTAAAGAGCAATGCAGTGTTTAGCATACTTGTAGCATTACTTTTGAGTGAATTCTATAAACGTGGAAAGTGAGAAACAGAGGGAAACATTCTGTCAGGATGTAACAATACATCGGGGACCGCTTGGCAAACGCTTACCAATGTAAGACATGACCATAGAGCTGGGTATGTACGGGCAATTCCAAAGTTGTTGCACGCAACAACTCCCCAACAGCGAATAGAAATAAAATAATTTTGATGTTGGTGAAAGTAAACATTGCACGCTATATTAACATTAACTTGTCTTCAACACTGAAAAGTTTCTAGCAAATCGCTCAACACTATCATCAATTTACCATGCAGTTACTGATGTCGTGCACTGTTAATTATATCCTAAAGAACAGGACATCATAGCACATAGTACGACGGAAATATAGAAGTTATACGTCATTTCTCTGAAACCTTAACCTAGCATTACATCTAGTTAACATACGCCACTAATAATCATAAAATAAAAGGTGAAGCAAATAGGAATTTTATTGTGCGTAAATGAAAGTTCAGTAAATAAATTATTTCTTAATCTGTATTTCTCAGTACAAGTACAAGTATATATTATCATCTTTTTATTTATGCCAGGAATAAAATTGTAATTCCAGCTGCTATTTCCTGAACCCATATTTTCAATATAATCCTTGCAACAACTTTGAAATTTATATTTTCAGTATATTATTCCACGCACGAAGGGGATTAATTCTCTATATTCACTTCGCTTGTACTCCGTGAACATATCTTCACTGTTAACCGTTCAACGTACAACGTACACCGGTATATCTGACGATCTGTAAGTTTTTTAATGAATACAAAGTTATGTATTCGTTTCGAATGCAACGTGCAATAGGAAAATCTATATACATTAGTCGGAAAATATTTTTACAGATGTCCGGAGATCGCGAGATATCTCCGTGGAAATTGCCAGGCAAATATATTACTTCCACTTACAGTAAGAAAACTAGTTTGATGAGATCTAGCATATCCAAGTCTAACAACGAAAAGTTCGAAAACATGTTTCATGATTTATTTCTCATTGTCATATCGTTGTATTTCCGCTTACACTACGGTTATTTCCCATCAAATATATTACAGACATGTCTAAACTCTCTCTACGTATGTATGATGTATTCAAACAGACACACAGACAAACATCTACCCATCTAGTTATATCAAATATAGTAACGTACTTGCAATAAAGTAAATTACCAATGAGATATAGTGACTTGACGTAAAGTCTAAGTGCTAACTCACTCACAAGTCGACGTGCCTAGCGCTCCTGAATTTTATATCCACGTGAACTTCCAGGTCACCAGGCCACGGCGGTCCGTTACAGTTCGACCGGAATCTGCGCGAAACCATACCCGTACTTGTACATCGCAGGTGTAACCAATGAAATCAGATAATAGCTAGACGCCATTCACAGAGCGAGACAGAACGAACAGTTTTAGAAATCAATTTGTTCAATCTGTTTCCTGATCTGCGCTTCACTTTAATGTGAATAAAAGTTTCCGCTATATAAAAAAACTAACATACATACACGATGTTTACATTGTCACTTATGATATTTCCAAGTAAATGTGCACTTTCTGTATGTGAACAGTGAAATGAACACTTGAGTGCAAGTGTTTGATATGAATAATGTCTCAACACTGAAATGTTTCACAAGTTTGACGGTTGTATTGATGTTGTAAAGCTGCTATTTATTAATGAAACGAGTAAGATTTAAAACAGTCTCTCTACTTATATATCACTTTGCACTGAAACACTGGCAGCAAGGCGTAGCATAGTCGATGAAAGCAAGCGCGACTGACGATTGTAGCGAGAGGTATGTATAAATGTCGGTAGATATCGGAAAGCAGTTGAGCCTGTACTCACGTTAAATGTGTGCAGATGCCAGTGCCGATGCCGGTGGGTGCAATAACAATCAACATTTGTCGGAACGGCCCGGATCATTAGTGTGAGAAGGGTCACCGAGTCGCAGATGGTGGAGTGTCCGGAACGGACCGTGCATGCTTGACGAAACACACATTCAGATTAAAGGACAGTATAATTTCTCGCTTTCGAGACCGGCCACGACATAATAGCCGCGACACAGGCGTAACCTTGTGGGTATTGTGGAACCATGCTCGCAGATCTGATGTTATTGTTCAGCGGAACTCTCGACATAATACGCGTTTTGTGGCTGTCCGCAATAGGTGGTCCTTGACCTCACTCACTCAACTCAGCTCCTCACACACACACATACATAAATATATAAAGAGGAGGTAAGAGTCCTAGACCTTGTGTGTGTAATCGTTACATACATATCTCTATCCATATACTATCCCTACGCTCAATTCAACCAATTACAGACCAGCTTTAGAAAATTTGCATAAGTACTAGTGATATACAACACTGTTCACTAAGAGTTGTTGGCTACTAGTCTGTACTAGTATCTTATGTGCATGTGATCCACACAGTTATTACATCCCGCTTGGCCCCTTGTCATAATTGATGACCAAGCAAGCAACAACAGTCGATGTCAGAATGGGAGAACGCGATGAGAATGGATGACGGAGTATTTATCGAAACGAACTGAAATTTGTTGTGCTAACCTAGTTTATCTTGGTATCTGTAAGTATAAAAACATACATACACGTTATACTAGTGTATCTCTCTCTCTCTCTATATATATATATAAATATATATAGTCTGTACATTACAAGTTATTCAGGTATGTAATATACCGAGTTGAGATGACTTACTTGTATCGGATATATATGCCAAGTAAAATATTTATCTGCATATTGAATTCCATGACGGCATGCAGTATAGAAATGTAAATATATACAGTAGATGTGGCAGTGGACTATATTGTAATATAGACATCAAGAATTCAGTTGCACACTACGAATGAACGCTATTTTGAATGTGGAATTGTATAAAGACAATATGTTTTCGTAAACAACATTGCAAGCAAGCACGGAAAGGTATATTGGAATATTGCATTGCATTTTCCATTTTCCATCGTACGCCTTCGCATAAGCCATGTGAATTTCACATATGTGCATACTACAGATTTATTATGAACTTCTTCTAAACGGTATAAATGCATTTTGCTTGTAACATGTACACCCACACACAGACACATGCCTATCTGTCACTCTTCTAGAACATTTGCCTATGATATAACACTACTTTAGAACTATTACATCTCTATATATTTACATATATCGTAACACATACCGCTGTCATAGTTGCTTCACTCACCGACAGATGACTTTTTATTAATTATTAATTTAATTACGAATTTTAGATTCTGTAGTTATTGAACGTCACAAGTTCGTATGTCATGTAATAACTAAACATGT
>JAGJTL010003236.1:1418786-1466949 GCA_022063505.1 Calosoma granatense
CGTGTGCAGTTCAGAGTACTACGTCCAAGTTTCTATATACTTTACTAATAAAATATACAAACATGGTTGAATTTTTAACATCTTGATTACTAACGCTACTATAAGAAGTCACAATTCATTATTCCTAGCTGTTTCATGTACAACTTTATCTACTTTGAATAGTCGGATATTTCAGTAAAAAATTAATGACATACATTTCAAATAAATAGACTAAAACACACAGATATAAGCTCTTTCATGACTTACTGTCTTTAACTAAACGATGAAATAAATGAATAAATGTGAGAACGTTACTTATAATTTATGCTCATTTCTTGACAGATTTAGTATTCTCATAAAGTAGAATACAACGAACTGGGAACTATACTTGGCGTCACATAATTTTTAAACATTTCGCCCAGGTAAGAGCAGTTTTAACGAAAACATAGTGCCCATCAGACACTGGTGAAGTGTTGTGGAAATTATATACTTGAATACATTATGGTTTCCTGAATAAAATTAACTGAATTTGACATTACGTTACGCCCACACACGTTACCTACATTTAACGTGCTTAATTACAAAGCTTAATTTTCCTCAAACAAACGTCCTTGAAACTCAATCTACAATCAAGTAATTAGTTTATCAGAAATATCAGAAACATAAACAGACTAATTAACTTAATTACTTTTTGTATATAGATGGAAATTAGAAAATCTTACTAATTGGAGAGTTTTTGCAATGGGATATAAGTAAATAATCAGCGTGTTTCAATTTGTATCCGAGGATCTGTATCTGACTCGAATTTGTGAATTTACATTTCTAATAAATATAGATGCCTCTCTCTCTATATATATTTACCTTTCAGCAATTAACGTTAATTTAATTTTAATGATTACACGATTCTGTTCGTTGAGAGAACAACAAAGTAAATATTTCTCTTTGTTTCAAACCTTAAGAAAAGGGATTTAAACAAACATAGCTTACATTTTCTTCTACACAATGAAATTACATTTATTTATAATTCATTTCTGAATAACGTAATTGTTAATTTAGTATCTTGTATTAATTAAAATATTGTAATAACGATTGTACACATTTTAATAGATTTTATCAGTAGAATTTATTGATTCGGAACAGTTGCTGAAATATTCAAACGTCAGTTTCATCGTTTCAGTCACATATGTATTTTATTGAAAGTATTTTATATTTCGGACACGTTACACTAAAAGAAATAATGTGGAAATTGTCAAATACAAATAGTAATTGTAATTAAATCATAATAAATTGTTGTAGTGATTTTCATTTTGCACTATGTGCCATGAAAGTACAACGGTGTAATATGTTAATCAGTGACTGATATTGTTTGATCAAATTATGTAGAACATTATGCGGTTAGTGTTGTGTGTGTTGGTACGTAGAGGTACACTGCACCCACTAATATATTAATATGTCTGTACAGTAATAATTACAGCATAACAGGTTCGGTATTTACATTTACGATATGCAAGCACCGAGTGGTTTAGGATAGATGTTATCAATTCTGTATGTATGTACTATAATGAGAATATTACAACGTAACGTCTTCAATGCACAAGCCAGAATAATTAAACCTCACCTTAAATCGATAAAACATCATACTGTAATAATAACTCAAAGGGAACACCTAATAGTAAGTTGAAATACAGAATACTGTTGTTGCTACTATGTTACTAGGGAGTCATAGAAATGGCATAAAATTAACCGACAACCCATTATTAATAACACCACTAGACATGGACAACTCTGTCTGTAAATAATATTATGTATGCCTACCAACCCAGCCCCATTCTACCATTACTGAATTGACAATTCCATTCAGCTGTACAAGTTCCCCTTTAACAATACACATTGTTCGTTTCCCAACCAAATATTTCAATATAACGCAAATCGATACGTAGTAATAAAATATGTTCATAGTCATGAATTATTTAATATAACTTCATACTTTTCAATTATTTCATAAACGTAGCTATTTCAAACAAATTTCTCTATAATATATGATGATAATTACAATGTAATGATATGTTTTAATTATTAATATATCGTTGATGTAATTGCTAGTAGTGGTGTATATATAGGACCTTTGCATGCTTTTTTTATAATTAATATTTTATTAGTTTTGATGGTCACTTTTGACGCTAGTGATTATTAGGAATGAAATTGTTTTGTTATTATTTGATTGTGTTATTTAATGGAACATATATGTATATTGTCTGTACTACAGTATGTTTATTTTGTGGATGCATACGGTTGTTTAAATCTTAATTGAGGGCTGAAGCTTGAGTTTACGGATGCAGGGACACGTATGTACGTAAGTGCGTGTAAAGACTAGTGGTGTTGGTTAGTGTCGAGGGGTAGAGCTTATGTATGTACTTAGTTGCGTGGATTCGTTTATGTGATCTTTTGTAATCCGAAGGGATTGAGCGAGTCGTTTCTCCGCAGAGTTACAACCGAACGCAAATGTTATCTCCACGTTCGGGACCCTGCCCCAAGTGCTGTTTCTCTTTTATCTCTGAAAATCTTGTTAGGTTCTTCCTTTCACGCATTATGTTACATGACAGGTGATTGAGAGTTTACATTCCAGAAGGCAATCAAATGAAACAAATACAGAGATACGACTATGATAGATATTTCATTCTTACAGAAATCAACATAACTTGCTTACATTTCAGGAACAATATGTCACAATCTCATAATGAAACATTTACCGATAATACAATTTTCTCCTCCGATAGCCAACCACAAACGCATTGCTTTCTCTATAGCTAGTAATTATTGCAAACCAACGTTTCAACTATCTATCATATTTTAATGTAATAATCATTGGTAGAAAATCTATAACCTTTTCATCTATATGGAGATTATATGATTTCTATTTGATACTGTGACAATGAACTAGAATTAACTCGTATTAAATTGTCCATTAAATTAAATCCTAAATAATGTGAATTTAAATCTCTCTCTGCTTGCCCGGTATCCGGTTTCAATGTAGCACTAATAACTCATGAAAAGAGTTAAGTTATGACTATTATATTTGTACCTGTCATTATTCGCCTTTACCATTTTAAAAAACTGTACTAACTTACATTGTTATACAAATAATATTTCTATGAATAATTCTTCCCGCTTATATAATTAGATAAATTCATTTATTCGTTGTTCTTTTTATATAAAGACTCCTTGTCTTTTTCAACGGATATTTATATTTTTCCCCAAGTTCATATTTTGAAATGAAAAATATTTCATGGTAGATATTCATAATGTATCCTTATGACTAATCGAATTTCAGCTCAACAAGTAAATACTAAAAGCACGTTTTATTTATTAATGGTTCCATTACAGTATTATAATGATTTATTTACAATTTCAAAAATATCATTTTTTTTCTTTATATTTTTGTAAAATACATATATATGCTAATATGGTGTAAAGTGATTATAATCGGTCATAGAATTATGAGGTAAATAATTCGTTATTATCGACTATAATGTAAGTACAGCGACACGCATAGCATCCTTGATTTATAATTTGAAACAAAGTTATCCCATAACTGCTTTTCCTGTTACCGGATTTAAATTAATCTTGCTATGCTTTCAAACTTTCCATTATGATTTATGACAAAGTTTGTTTCCTTGTGGTAAAAGCCGTAAAATTATAAATGTCTTCTTAATTACATCAAGGATGCGCGCGATAAATTATTTAAGACGAAATGAAAATAAACTCGTTCTCTTGTAAAGATCATTTGTATAAATAACACTAACCAAATGTCTAATCATATTTAATATTACAGTAATCTTTTATAATTATATAATAAGACTATCATGGTAGATTAACTGTACAATGTGTCTCATGAATTAATGAAATGTCTGGACAGTGAATTATGTGATATATCTGTCGAGCAGAGTAAAACAGATGTAGGTACAGATTGTTGCCGATTGTCAAAACAAAAAAATGAAAACATGTTCTAATGGAATAACTGTCTATGACTGGTTGGCCAGAACCTTACTATCGACGCATCCAATCACGTGCTGACAAAGAACTTCCTCCTCTTTTAACTCCCAGAGTCGAATATACAACAACACAGACAAACGTCACCAAACCGGAAGAGTCCCCTCTTAATGTTCTGTGTCGTTGCAGCAAAAGGAAATAAAATAGAATCTTCTATACGTTGTTACATTTAGTGTCGCCACCACCTGACGCTACTCGCTAATTATATTTCAAATATAAACATAATTACCACAATATTGTTTACTCTTGTGCTGCAGGAGATATTTCAGACATTAAACAAAACAATAACTTTCGTTCTAACAAATGTTATGAAAGATATTATTTTAGTCATAAGAAACGAGTTATAATTTATTTTATTCATTAAACAGGAATTGTGTAACTGATCGTTTTATATTGCGTTATGTCCATGAATAACAATGATTTCCTTACAGTTGTATATATCTATTTGAGTATTGCTATTTCTTTGTGTATAAATAGCAGATAGTTTATTTCAGAAGAACACTGCAATCGTCAGGATGCAAAGCAATCCAACGGGACGTTGCAATCGTCAGGATGCAAAGCAATCCAACGGGACGTTGCAAGCGTCAGGATCCAAAGCAATCCACCTTGACTCTGTCGTAAAGTTGACATGTACCACTAATACACCGTTATATCCTATGTGGACTAACCCTTTCAGTCATTGTTAGAATTCCCCAGATGCTCGTAAATGCAATATCTGCAGTACACGGACTGGAAGAGATATGGCTCTTAAGTTCCGGTGATCCAGACACTTAAGTTGACATCACCGTATCCCGCCTGCATTTATGCAAGTAAATATACTTTAACCACCCACTGAACATATTAATAAGTTCAATGAACCTAACTGTGAACATCAATCTTTTACACACAGTCATTTGCATTTGTAACTAGGCATACTTTATTTGTGCCATCAAGTACCAAATAAGTCTGGTTTCATATATACCCTACACAGGGTGTCGCAAGAAAAAACGCATTTGGCGTGTTATTTTTGAAATGTGCGAATATTTTTTCCCACTGCATTTTAGAGGAAAAATGTATTTGAGAAAGCTGTTTAGAATTATAGGAAAGTTTGTTCGCATCGCTTCGGTATCTATGTAAGTGCAGATAGCTTGCCAAAACTCGTAGCTTTTCTCAATAAATCCGTTTTAAAACAGTGCAAAAAGTTCCTCGGAAGTTCGCGTTTTGGATATTACACTGTAGCCAGTGTTAAAAATAATTGATCCGCGGTTTTGTCTAAACTGAACGAGATCCATCCAAAGGGCTCCAAGGAGCAACGTAGACACTTCAACATCAGTAAGTACCAGACATGGTTATCACTTTTGATAAGATTAAATTTTTTCACATTAAATTAATACCACCCATCAATTCAATTAACTAACAGTTGTTTCAGACAATCTTTCAGTTACGTTAAAGTAGCCTGTACCAACGAGGGAGCACCGGCACACTAGGTTTCTTTACCTGCAGAACGGTTTCAATGAAATCCGTTTGTTGTTTAAACAAGTCTAGGTCCAAGTACTGCAGGTATAGGGTAGCCTGCACCAGCAGGAAACAACGAGGGACGTCGTGGGTCAGCGTTGGATTCGCATGCAGTAGAAGATGTCCATGGAGGGAAAATAAATTATGCACAGTAAATTACACACAAATTAACAATTTTTGTTTTAAAACACACTTTGCTTTTAAATAAGTAATAAATTTTGCTCGAACCGGATTTTTGTGCGTTTCCGTGGAACACCAAATCAGTTATTATACACTGTCCTTGAAAACAAATTTTTGGAATTTGTAATACAAATACGATCCTATGAATTTGACTATAGATTCGAAGAAGCTGTTCATGTAATTTTTCCCGTCAGTGAAATATGTTGTTTCTTATAAAAATCCATGAAGTCTAATATGTACTTGGAGAGAAGTGAAATATGACTTTAGTGTTTAAAATGATAACTCACATTAATATCTCCATAATCTATCTTTCAGACGTGTTCATCATATAGGAACACACTACAGAGAACTTAATCCTTACGATTTTGCAGGGAGCTAGAATATGTATATTGCTACAGACTTGGAAAGAACTATCATTGAACAATATGCGGTGTTTATAGTGTTGAAGTTTATTATTAGCTATGATTGAGATATGGTTTTATTATGTGCATTGTTGCATCCGGGAGTGGCGGCCAGAAATTTGTCATAAAATCTTTATGAACAGTGCTTCCAACTTGGAATTATGAGGTCGACAAAATAGCAATTTCCACCGCGTCTTACCAAACATCTTCTATAACATCAAACGTGCGAATAATACGAATTCAGATAGAATTAATGACACAAAATATCAAGATAAACATTCTGTAAAGTTAGATTTCAGATAAATGCCCCTATAATTAGTTCAGTTTTTACTTTGCACGTGTTAAATATTTATCCAGCGAAAGGATTGATTGAAAAATGTACTGATTATATTTGTAATGAATATCCTACGAAAAACTGGTAAATAGTGTTATTTTCATATCTGAATAATATTATAACTTGTATCTTTGTGAAGATTATATTTTCTATTTATTATACAATCTATACAATGCGAATGCATGTGCCGAGAAATTTACTTGTAATCGATAACATCTGTTTGTTTATTTGCTAAGCTAACTGAGAAATAATGAATTGTAAGAGAATAAATAAACGATGAATGTTTGTATCTGTCGCTAATTGAATACGATTGGCTGTGTTGTGAAACTGTATGATATGCAAAAGGAATATTGAGACTGGAGTACCTGTTGGTATGAGGGGTTCGTTACGATATTGATCTAAGTGGGAACCAACAGCGCGACACGAACTCAACGTATGTACGTTGTGTCAATTAACCACTATATGGCACCCAACACACATATATATTCACTGAGAGACACACACAGATATATTACATGATATATACATGCATGAGAACAACTATGTTGAGACAAGTAACAGAGTCACTTTGCAAACGACGCATCTCAGATACCCTTGATTAATCTGCTCGTTATCTGCGAGTATAACGTCAAAAACAAAATGAAAAACTGTCCTTGGTAAAAAGGAAAAATAACAAAGCCATTTCAGCGCATCCCTTTTCGTTTTTGCAAAATTAAAAAAGCTTTGTTAAGCGACCGTGTACACTGTCTACTAGCTACGGTAGCATTCTGTTAATGAATTTAAAGTAGCACATATTTTTTTAAAGAGATTACATATTATATTATACTGTGTTTGTATTCAGAATTAGAATAATACTGACGCCCACAAATAACACATCATACCGACATACATACATACATGTATATGAGTCTGAAATAAAACCAAGTAGCAATTCACTTATATTCCATGCAGACAAAAGTAATTAACAATTAATTAAACTTGCTTTCGCAGTTCCAGATTCTCGCTAAAGTAACAATCCATTATTAGATATTTCCACTAGAAAAAATTCGATTCAAATTATACGGAGTTTTTAGTTATAATTGAATTTGAGATTTTCTCCAATTTATGACACCATTTTCCAGAATTCAATTAAATTTAGATGGGTCCTTTTATGTATTCTGAATTAAGATTCACTGATTCTACACTCAATGAATTCGAAAATCTTAACTAAGTTCTCACTTCAGTGAACAAATATTAGAAATAGAGGTCATTGCTGGCAGATTATCCATTTGCGACTCGCAATCATATTCATTGTTCTGCAGATTACTTCGTATTCACTGCGCTGTCGTTCATTTCAGTATTTTATAGCGACAAATCTACTCATATATAACTTATATGTACATATCTGCAACGAAATTAATTAATACAACCGTTGTTAAACTATTTAATTACATATGATTGAATCATATGTACAAGGTTACGTACATACACTTCGGTAAACGTTGCTTGAAAGCTTTTCAAGTTTCGAGGAATCTTCTTGTCATTAGTTATTCACGTGTGTTCAGTGCAGTTACAAGTATGTATGTGAAGATGTTTAACAGAAGTTGGTAACGTGTAAGATGTGTGTTAGATACATAGAAGTTTGGTATGGATTATCAAATGTAATAGGATACTTTGTACAAGTTTTAACCTATTCACAAAGCAAAATTGCGCTCGCGTGTTAATATATTATTTCATCTCATTTGTACCAGAATTGCCTGAGTCGTATAAAGTGCATTTGGTACGGTAACCGTGGGCCGGGCTCACATTCAATTGAATTTTATATCCCGGTCATTTCCTGCACTGCACGTACACTTGACTTGGCTACTTCAAACAGGCCAGTACCCGTCCGCATACAACTACATATGTCCGTCTGTCTGTCTGGTTGCTGCGCAATGCAACTGGTATCCACTATCATTTCTACTGAAACCGTCCATCTTGACCGTAAAATTATACTGCAAGCTCATTTTCTCGCAGCTATAAGAAAGTGTCATCAATGCTTATCCGCATTTTACTTCTTTTCTAGAAAAAATATATTCAACAGCTGAATATGTGTAGCTACATGAATAATCTAATCATATTATCACTTTATGAATAGTTTAATAGATGAAAAATTCATGGGAAAACTATAATTTTAAAATGTAGCGTATGCGCTTCGACTAGAATATTTCTTACTGATGAATATTTTATGAGAATAATAGTATAATTTTCACAAATTGACACAAAAAACTACTATTATTTATTGTCTTTGTGTGGCACACAGCCTGCATACTTGCATGGGACGGTCCTGAATGAAACTAGTAGTGAATACATTATGTAAGTTTATAATTATTAGACAGTAAGCGGTGACACTATTGGTTTATATTTATCAGGTTTCAGAGAGGACATAGCAGAGTGCATTGCTCATAATATGTTATGTTAGAACTAGCTGTATCTTAGAGTCGGATGTAACATTCTCAACGAGCTCTTTGACCCATAATATAATACAGTATACTATATACGTGTTATTTCCGGGGATAAAGTCAACTGAACTCACGGTAATACTTACTGCTTAGTTCTATAAATGACAACCCGACAAGAAATATATACATTGTCTCTTATTCTTTTATACAGCAATGGTTAGCAAAAATGATAGGTACGTACACGTCTACTATCATCACAGTGGATTACTGTAATTACTACTTGTGTCTTTTAATTTAATTAAATATAAGTATATATAGGTTTTATTGGTAAACTTTAATTTTTCAAAACGGATCTGATGTGTTTTATTGTCATACTAGTAAATGTATATACTTTTAAGCTTGCAACATTACTATATGTAAGAAAACAGTTTATACTGTGCAACAAAATAATCAAACTGTCATATATCACATGACGTGTTACAGATAACACGAGGGTAATTAAGACTAATTTTATAGTTACACGAAAACATAGGTTAGGTGACGCATTTACGCACTATTAACAAAATTTATGACCAAATACATAGACAGAAAGCACAAGAGGGTTACTCAAAATTGTTACAATTTATTATAAGAAAATATACGTTGCAAACATTGACGTGGAAAGAAACCAATTATATTTATTTAGGAAAAGTCAAGATTATATCACCTTGCGAGAATATTATAATTCAGAAAGTTTAAATTAAATGTCCAGTACAGAAAATTTGTAAACTGCATATATGAATATAGTTTATAACAATTTTACTCAAAGTTTTTATGCATCTATTGTAAGTGGCACACGTGTATACAAATTTGACAGAAGTTTTATGGAAAATCAAAACGTTATGTCAAGCAAAGAAGAAATAAATATTATTCATATTGTATAAAGAATATTATCGGTTATTTGTTCCAGCAAATCATTTTCAATATTTACTTTCAATTCACTTGCGATGTCTCCAGGGCAAAATGTTTGTACGCAAGTGTCCGATGTGTATTGAATTATAGAAAAAAATATTTGTTACTTTTTAAATTCCTGCACATTATATATAATTCTGAAGAATTTTAGAACATCCATAGATCCAATCATCTATACACACACACACACACAGACAGACATCATTGAGATAATAGTCAAAACATATTCAAGGGACCTCAAAACATGTATTTTTATCAAAATCTCGAAATCTAAATTTTTCATGATTTCGATACTTTCTTTTATGCTATGTATAAGAAATTAAAATTACATAGTAAATAATTAAATAATATTGATGCATTAAATTATATATACATAGTTATATATACTCGTATATAGAGTAAGCGTACTGCGATTAAAATTGAATCGGCCAGTTTGCTATTTAAACTTTCATGTCAGATTCCAATTTGAAAGCAATCGTTAAATGTCTACTCACGTTTTGTGTTACCATTAAGTTCACTAGTTAATTGGTCTTCAACAGAGAGTAGATTCTGAATTAGAATTTTTTGAATATGTTCGTTAAAACGTCTGGAACATGAAATTAATTGATACATGTTTAATAGGGAGATCGATATATTCAGCAGTCCAACCACGACTCAGAAATAAGTTTTGTTTGTAGAAAGAACGTGGGTGGGAGAAAGAGAAATGTTCAACGCCCACAATCGCACATCGGAGAAAGCCCTAAATTTCACGTAGAAGAAACTACTAAAAGAGTTAAAAGAAATCACCAAGAACCAAATCCCAAAATGGACGGAAAAGTTGTTGACCTAAACGCGAGTATCAAAGTTACGAGCGGGAAGATATACTTGGTGAAGAGTGAAGGGTTGTGTGATGTGGACGCACGTTTTCATGACAGAATAAAAAATCCACCGGACGATATTCACCAGGACACTAGCGGCACGTGGCGGACATTTCCCGAACTAAACAGACAGACTAGATCTAAGAGGGTGGCCCATACAAGTGGCTCTGTTGAATTCGCTTATTCCTTTTTATGACTGTCATGTTATTCACTCCAACATGTTAACACGCTTTTATGGAATCCTTACACATAAAAAATTATATCTGATCACATTTACATACTCCATATTCACCATAACAATTACTGTTTTACTTTGTTTTTATGAAAAGCATAACATGCAATAAAAACGTATCGATTTTCAACTGTTGCTTTGATGTCATCGCTAAAATGTTGTGTGGCAGTATTGAGTTTACTCTTCAATATTGATTCGTGAAATATTTATGTTGGCAGTGGATGATACGACTTATATATGAACGTCAAGTGGGATTCTTGTTGTCATATTTGTTTCTTCATTTACAACAAGCGGTGTATTGAAGTAACTAATAAAAATCTCATGTTCTTTACTTCGTATGCATAATATCTTCAATATATTCCGTGGTGGAAAAAATATGAAGAATATTCGCTTCATATTCCAGATGGAATGTATGTCGATAAACGCGACAGTTAGTTTATATTTAAGATATATAGGTATGATTCCCTATAGTCGTTTTAAATATGAATCGGATAAAAGGCATTGCAGAGGTGCACAGTATTGCACGAGGTCGCAGTGCATGGTTCGCCACATTGTGAAGACCGATCAATATAGCAACTTGAGATCCTGCAAGACCAACAGGTAGCGTGACGCCCCGGCTGCTCGCTAACACCCTTGAAAACAACCGTGACCTGGCGAAACTTGCCACCTGAAATTAGATCGTTTCAAAAACTGATACGTGCTTCTTGCTACGGCCCGATAAACAACATGCACGCAGGCCACCTTTATACGTTAGCCGACCGACCGACCGACCGACGATAATGTCTTTCAGCACAATCACAATCAACCATGCAGCATTAAAACATGCTACACCAGATTTCCTTCTTCAAACCTTACCAGAATATAGCGTATATATACGCACATAATATGATCGTGAACCATAGAATTTACCATGAAGAATAACGTGCCCAAACAAAGACTGACTTGTTTGCAGCAGAGCAAGCAAACATTGCATCGTAAAATAGACGCACAGTACATTACACGAAAAAACTAATTATTCAAGTGAGCGTAAGTGAGAAGCAAAAAACGGAATAGCTTTCAACAATACTTAACGTGCTTGCTTAAACATGCAATACGTTCGCAACCAGCGGGCGGAAGGTGGCAGGTAGCAGCTGCATAAAACAGTGAAGAGCGGCTTCGTAATAAGAAAGTGGTGCGAGACGCCACCTCGAGGCTCATCTAGCGTGAATGATTGCGCGAGAATGCTATAGTGCCGGCTGCTCCTTAATGAAACTCCTGACAGAAATAATTAAAGCCAGTTAATTACGTTATTGTTGTGGACTTCTGACTTTATAGTTCTCCTAACGAACACGCATTTTTATCATGACAACCGGGAATATTCCCAGCAAGCGGTCGAAACTTTTACATCTACATACATACTGCAGACAAATACTGCTAGTGACTAGTTGGATAACTATGTTCGTATATGTTACACTTTGTTCATTGGAATTGTTAATTAATCTTGTAACCTTTAATATTAGTAACGTTCAGCAAGTTATTATATTATTCATTTTCTTTAAAACAATATCATATCATACACAACTTGAAATTTAACCATACCGTAAAAGCATGTCATTTTGTCATTTTTTTTCATACATATTCTATATGAGTGTGTATGTCCTTCATCTTTTTGCTTTTAAATAATGCATTTTACATCACACTCGTTTTACCCTAATTTATTCATGACACAATAATTAGTAGGTACAGTTTACTGCATAGAAATTATTCACGTAATTACTACTTGTCCACTACCATTTTGAAACACTGATAAATTTCAAAAAAATGTACAGAAAAAATGAATAAAAAAGAAACCGTTTACAACCAGTAAGCACAAATATTTTCTCCAGTCTAATTCGGAAAGATTTTAATCGGTTTAACAAAAATAAAAAGTTAACCGTAATACAAGTAAACCCCTTTACATGAATTACCTACATTTGCAAATCTTCGTAAAGCCGATTACTGGACATTTGACGTTAGCGTATTATTTGAAGTAGAAATCCACCGACAAGATATGCAGCCGAATTCATTGTATCAAACCTACATTACCGGTTACCAATAAGGTGGAAAATCAATACGGAAACCGCGACTTGAAAATCTTGGACGAAATTGTAATTATGTTTCCGAGGGTAAGATTACTAAAACTTAATTCTTAATCTACGTCCTAAAAATACCTTTGAGCATATATTTCTTGTGTGAAAAGAATGAAATAATAGTTTCGCGATACTAGTTACGGATCTAGCTGCTGATAAAAATAAACCTGGTTACGCTAGAGTACCGCGGAAAGTACTGGTGCCTGTATCTAGTTCGACCGATATATATGTCATGAAACAATCAAAATCGCGTGCTCTGCACATCCCGCATCTGATAACCAGGATGTAATTAAGTTCCTGATTTTATTGTTACATGGGTGAACGTTACGTTCTACGCACTATCAGAGTAATTTATGGTAATGCTCGTTGTTTAACAGATAACACCAACGAAAGGTGAAAGGCCATTTTCGGTATGGAGTCTATTTTACAAGCAAAGTGAATGGTTCATCCATGTTTCACGCTTCAAGCTAGGACAAGAAACTTTACTCCGAATATGGAAAACACTATGAACATGCCAAGAACTGATTTAATTAAATAATACCTCCTTGAATTTAAACATTTACATACAAATGTGTCCAGTGATTTAAATATACAATATCGAAAACAAATCAGTTGCAAAAGATTTAAAAGCAATTTAAAAAGTAATTTACGGTAAACAATTAAATGGTAGATAGAAATTTTATATTTCACTGGAATAACAGTATTTTTAGTTGAATTTCACGGCAGTAGATAACAATAAAATTTGGTCACTGGTGGTCACAACGAAACGATCGCATCGTAACACATTAATCATAGTATCGTATGTCATTTTTTACAAGAAGTAAAACGAAATCTGAAACATATGGGTTCCAGTACTGTATCCGATATTGATAGTTTTTTTTATCAATTTTCTGCAGCGACCATCTAGTTTTTTATACGAATATTAATGGATTAAGTGTTAGCAAAGGATTAGTCATTTCAAGCAATCCTCACATATTCATATTATTTCTGTTTGTACATATTTAAAGTAGGGAAAAATTTGTAACATTTTCTCTTTAATCCCACTTCACTATCTGTGGAAATTGTTTGGGACATGTTGAAAGGCATGTCTGGAATTCTGAGAATTTGCCTGTATTATTTGTGGAATTCATTCCCACATTTTATTATGTTGTGCAGGTTAACAACCACTTGCGGATCCTCAGTGTTCGGCCTTTGATCTTCATATTATTTTACGAATGTAATGCTGATAAACGTATGCTGAATTCATGCGTGATTTCATTGTATCTTATTGCAGTGTCAATTTTAGTAATTTTAACTTATAAACAAGAAGAGATATAACATTTTATCGTACACCATTGAATTTTGCACACTCTAATTTACTTGTATAGTAATTTTCAGCATAATCAGACGATATTTGAACAAGATATCTGCGATCAAAGTTGAGATTGAAAAAATAGTGATCTTTACAATTTTTCCTGATTAAATATTATACTAACCTGTTAACGATTAGTGTTAGCTCAATTTTGACTGCATTTTTGAAAGGATCATGTCTCATAGAGTGTACATGTTAAATTTCAGCCGACTAAGTCCAACAGTAAAACTACTATTTCTATGAAAATTGTATGTTACAATCTAGTTGGTCTAACGATATTACAGAAAGATTTGTATTTGCTGTTTCTAAGAAATCACTGGAAACAAATTGCCTTCTTTATAACTAGAAGCGGTAACATAAGTTAAATCTAACATCTCTGAACACGGTCATTAGAGATAAATTCTTTCCATTATTTTCAGAGTATACTTGACTTTCAACCATAATTGTGTGTTTTTTAAAGCTTTTTAAGTGCTATTACAAGTTGAACAGTGTTAATAATACTCAGAATAAGGTAATAGTACTAATTATACAAAATATACGCTTGATTCTTTGTGAAAATATTGCAGCAATAAATTGGATCATTTACTTTGAATGTTGACTTTAACTTATTTCTGTTAGAACATAATAGAAGATGCACAATCATTGTCGGTTATTGTACTTGTTTCTAGCTATGCTTCCAAGAACCTGCATCGATACATAAGGTAATATTTTCGTAAACATATGTATGGTAAAACAACAAAAAAAGAACAAAGACCGGAGCAATGCTATAGACATAACGAACACTTTCAGTGACGGAGACTGGTACAAATATCCTGTCAAAGGATACGGTTTTGTGTGTGACGTCTACACACTTCCCTCGTCGAAGGGAAAAAAATCTGCTATCTGTAGGTATGAGTCGCTTTCATGTTCAGGGAGGACAACGACGACGACGACGAATTTCAACTTCTAAGGCGTCTATATAGGTCCGTATGTTGAGGCAGTGACGGCGGTGGACACATCGGAATGGGCATATCTTGAACCGCACAAAATCGCTACGACAAGCTATCTGACTGGAGACTTTCTGTACGAACGTCGTTCTGTCGTTCTTGAACGCCATTTGTGTCTAGGCTGGGTCCTTTCTGTTATTTACGATTTCATATCTTTTGCCTTTTTACGGGACGACATATTTCCTTTGAGGGTCGACTGATGAAAAGCAGCATACATTGCTTACGCTAAGCTTCTCCAACCATATTTTAAATGTAATGACATCACACACACACACACAAAAATGCAAAACAAATTTCATTCACCACTGAAGGCTATTAACTCTCCAGTTTCCGCTTATTATAATATTCGAATAAAAGCTTTTCGAAATGTCCAAAGGAAGAATTTCCTTATCTCTTGTCCGTGAATCATATCATATTTACTTTCTGTGTTTATTGGAGCAAATATCATATTGTGAAGGACAGATCTCAAATATAGTAGATTCTTATTTAGAAATCACATGTTCTTTTAAAAAGTTAAATGTTTCATCAGAAGCAAAGTTGGCAGAGAATGAATTTACTCCTAGAGTGGGTAATTACCGGCATGGTTAATTGATTTTATCGCTACTTTGCAGTGTATCATGTCACGGTTCTCTGTCGGAAACTAGTAAAGAATTAATAATCCATATCAGTGACATTAGATTGTTCAGCAACAATTAGCAAGTAGCTGCACTAATGCCGTGCACAACATTGCAGATCAATAAACACGCACACCTCCATAATGACACACAAACACACTAACAGTATTCTCTATACAAATGCATATAATATTACTCCATTCTAAAACAATATCTTACCATTTATTAAAATGTACTGTAAATTTAATAATAAATGCTATAATTTATTACACTTTTTTATATTTCCGCTTTATATATGTATATATACATAATATGGTTTATAAAAAAAACACACAGACAAATATTATAATATTGCAAATTCAGTAGTGAAATGTAAGATAGAGTCAGCAGCTTTATTTTACTCCCTGACATCGAAATCTGCTATAGTGACGTAAGCATATGTTAATACCTTTTTTTTAGGAATGTACCTTCT
Organism: Calosoma granatense; assembly: GCA_022063505.1. Classification (NCBI taxonomy): domain Eukaryota; kingdom Metazoa; phylum Arthropoda; class Insecta; order Coleoptera; family Carabidae; genus Calosoma; species Calosoma granatense. Next base: position 1,435,216 of record JAGJTL010003236.1, read on the forward strand.
GCCAAAAGAAACCTGTCTACGCCAGTGCAGTAATTGTAATGACTAGAATCTGATAAACAATTCACCGACTATTGAAATATCAATAGAACTGGATTGTAGTTTCAGCTCTCTTGTTTCAAGTATTTACATGATACAATTTTCCGTAGAGCAACTGTAAATTGAATTTATGATACAGAATACACCAGTGTTAAGCCTTTCACAGAAGAAATTCTCTTTTGAAAGTTTAATGAGATGTTATTTCTTTATTTGCCGAGTCAACCAGAATTTACACGAATTGTTTTTATTATAGAAAAACGCTTTGAAATCTTAATTATATTTTGCGGCATCTGTCTCTTTGTGTCAGATATTGAACAGATTGTTGGAAAATACGTTTTGTGATAGGGATTAATCTAATGCTTACCTCAGTTCCGCCGAGTGCGGATAACGTAGTTTCAATCTGAAACGATAAAAAAACGTATGACAATTTCAGTGGAAGAAAGCAATCATGTTTTTATTTAGAAATTTACAGACAGTTTTTTGTAGTAAACTCTTAAGAACAATTGCTTTTCATTTTCCGTCTGGAATTAACTCAGTTTTACTTGAATTCTTTTTATGATCATTGAAAAAGTTTTATAAAACGATGCTAATTTTACTTAACAAATGTTCTCTACACAAAGTTTTATGCCGCGGTCCGGAAGTTTTTGTTTCAGTTGGAATTTAATTTACGGAGGATTTTCTGCTGGTACGTTTTCGCAAAGGATTTATTTTGTTACCCTGTGTGTTTCGGACGTTAATTTTTAACCGAATCTACAAATCCTACATGATCTTTTATTTCCTTAACAGTTTATGCAGCGTTTTTACGTTCTATCCTCTGTGTTTGTTCACTAGCACAATGTACATGTATGAAATATTTGCTAGACAAATGATTGATAAATAATGAAATGAATACTGTGAGTATTGTGTCGACGAGTGGGTAGTGATCTCTGGAATGGGGAGAAATGAAATGGTGTGGGCAGGATAGGATTTGGGACTAGGACAGGATGCAGGATCGGCCATGTGTTAATATATTATTCCATCCCATTTGTGACGGGATTGCGTTGAGCGTACACAGAGTCGGCAGATCGGGGCTAGGGTAATCGTGGATCCAATTGAATTTTATATCCGGATCATTTCCCGGAACCTCACGTATCGCACATTCGACACGACTTCGTTACCGGCCCTGGAACTGCGGATATATATATCGACTATTGCAACCGTACAATCACTGATACCATCTCACCCGTACTCTTCAATTATTACTAAATACGTGCTCCCTTTCAAATTGGAAACCGACTGCCTAAAAGATTACTAAAAGGTCTTCCATAAGTGCTTCAATACGAATTTTTCTCAATCATCTCTACTATATTTACGCAGTGTATTCTTCATACAGATGACAGGATATTGTTTCACTTCAATATTCATATATCCAATAGTCCGAGTTGTATAGCAGCAACTCATGTAATTATATCTACTGAAATGTATTACTGTTTAATAGAAACTGTCTCTCAACACTCTGCCCGCATCTGTTTCCATGAGAGAACATTATATTATCTATGCATTTGTGTAGTATCTTTAGTTTAGTTGTTGTTTTATTTGCACTGTACAGAATGGATCCATAATAATACGTAAACAAAAGCAACAGAGTCTGACATGAGTTAGAGAACATTACTTGTTTTTCAATTTCATATGTCTAGAAAACATATTCACCCGCATATGTTCACATTTTTCAACAACAAACCTCATGTTCCTTAATATTAATGTTACATTGTATACATTCATTCATTGTGTGAGCATACATGAGCATGTTTATCCTCAAATATCTTTCATTGTGTTCTAGAAAATTAATGAAAATATCTTTTAGAATTTATTTCTTGGAAATGTAATATTAATCTATATGCAATATTGCATTTATGTATTTTGTTAATCGAGACCACAGTTTCAAATACTTGAAAGCCTTTCTTAAAATGTAACACCATTAAAACAATATGCCGCTATAGGTACTTATTGCATTATGTGCTTACTACAAGGGCACTATAAATTATTAATAGTATGCGCATTGTACTAACTTGCAATGTAAGATGTAAATATGTACACACGTACATACATGCAGCTTGCACAAATTACCTTTGCTATATACATGGTGCCTGTATAAGACGAACAGTGAAATACAACTACAACATTTCCATATTATTGACTGAAATACGTATTTCTGCAATGTTTCATTAAAACTGCACATATTTCGACGGAAGAGTTTATGAACAGACAGTATTAAATGCACTGGAAAACAATCAGTGTTAATTAATTTCTATAATTGAAATATATCTGCATACAACAGTGTGTGAATATTATAATTTAACTGTGCAACCACTAATTATACCTACGTATGTACAATTACGCAGACATCTCTGGAAATTGTATGAAATATGTTCTTAATTGTATCTTCATAAGTGTAGTATAAGTTAACAAAACTTTTAAAATGCACATTTGCATTCAGAACGCATTTTAATTATGCAAAGCACATCCTATTATACTAGAAACACGCTCACAAATTAGTGTAATAAAAGTAAAATGAATGCATTTATGTTTGTCTTCTAGTACCCGCAGAAATGTATGAGCAAAAACTGCAACAAACTTTTATCAAACTACTTGTTGTTTCCGATTTAATTTTACACTATGCAGCTGTAAGTTCATTATTTGAATATGTTATATTCAAGTGAAATAGCAATAGATATTCCAGTATAGATATGGAATAACGTTAACAAGTAGCATCTTGTAATAATACATTAAACAACAGAGTTTGTATTCTTAAAGCTGATCATCTAACCTGTCCGGAACCTTAGCAAGGTTTACATGAAGCAACTTTGTTTCCTGTAGTGGAATTTCTGTACTTCCGTTTACTGCCTATCCGCACCGAATCCCCTCTCAAATTATCCGGTTGTTAAGTACCTATGCTAAACTTCAAAAGTTATTTGTCACGCTTATTCGATCGGTATAATCAGTTGCCCGAAATTTAGGGTTCCCTCCAATTACTCACGACAAGGATACCGTAACTTTGTGCCTTAAGGGATGAATTGTTTATGGATTATAATTAATAGACATACGCCAAGTCTCATTTAAAATATCCTAACTAGAGAGAAGAATATAGTTCTTGTGAGATGCCCAGGCTTCACTGAATAATGTATACAGAAAATATCATGTTGATGAATTTTAGAACACCGAAACACCAAACACTGCTGACGCTTATGAAGCAAACGGCAAATTTAGTGTATATCACGTGACAGTTGGTAGTGCGTGCAGAAATGTTTCAGACAGGGAGTCCTTGCAACAGCACGTGCAGAAAATTCAACGAACCTACACAAAATTACGACAGACATGCTTTCTCCCCCAGGAACTCTAAAGAACGTCACTTCTGAATTCGTTTGTCACAGTGGCCGGAACGTGTAATATAATTTTATTGCAGGCAATATCTTCATTTAAATAAATATATTATAAATTCATTACTGTTGACATAAAAAATCAAACTGCAAGCGAATGCAATTTTTTTTAAATGTGATTTGAATTTTAATTCAAAATTAAAACAACCTGTTTCGGCCTATATTTATCAGCGCGCGAATTATCAGCGTTATCTAATTATTTTTTTGTATTTTATACACTAACAATCATCGAATAATGTATAAAATCAGCCAACAAATCGTAATGTTCGTGGTTAAAATCGATTTAATTTATGTACAATAAATATAAGATCAATATTACGTGTACTTGAAACTGTTGTTAATAATAATACTTGAACATAAAGTAGAGGGATATTACATGAACAAGACTTTAACAAACGGAGCAACTAGACACATTACTGCTATGTTCACGTATCGTCCAAATACAACATTGCGCCTTGCGCATCATCTGACATACTTGACGTTTACTATAACCTCACTTAAACACATGTCTCAAAGCACATTATATTTTAGCAACAATAATATTAAAATAGCTTAAGTATGTCAAAATTTGATAAAAAGTCTAAGAAAAAGAATGCACCAAAAAATCGCAAAACTCTTCGCAAAGAAAAACGAAAAGAAAAGAAGCAGCGAAAATTTGAACATTATGTAAATAGAAAAAAGCCAGGACAATTTGTCTTGAATCCTGATAAACTAACTGAAAAACTAGATAAAACTAATGCAAAAACTACAAAAGTGCCACCAAAGACTAAAAATGTATCACCAAAAGCTGCTACTCTTGATACACAAATGAAAGAAATTAAAAAAGAGAAAGAGGTCCACAAAAAATTGCAGAAGGATATGGCTAAGCAGAGAAAAAAGCAATTGAAAGAAGCTAATTTGGATGAAGATCGTAACATAAAGCAACTGGAGAAACAACTAAAATTGAATAAAAGAAAAAATAAATCAATTCCCAGATCTTTTGCTTCGGATGGTTTAGATTGTATCCTTTTTATCTCAGAATCTTTATGTACTTGCATACAAGATACTAAATTATTCTTAACTTGTACTTAGATCTCTTAGAAGTTTGTGAACCAGAGAATGTGAAAAGCATAGCAGCTGCTGAACAACAATTTAATGACTTTAATGATGAATTTGAAGATGATTTTGCTCTTGTAACAGGGAAAACTAAACAATCTGTGAACACCAGAAAGAAAGAAGATAATGCTGACGGTGATTCCAATTTGGATCAGTCAGATATAGAAGATGTGGAACAAGATGACAGCGAGCTTGATGAAGATAATTTGGAAAATTCGTTCAATTCTGAAGATGATTTAAATGAAGAAGAAGATTCAGATGAGCCTATGGATTTCTCAGATGATTTAGAAGGTTCAGATGAAGATATTAGCGATGAAGAGATGAATGAAAATAATAAACGTAAAAAGAAAGATGATGGTAAAAAGAAAAAAGTTAAAAAACCGGGCAATTCAGATTTAGATAACGAAGACTATTCAGAGTCTGAATCTGAGAACAATGAAGATGATTCAGATAAAAAAGAAACTTGGGAAGATATATATGGACGCACAAGAAATAAAGATGGTACAGTTGTTACAGTAAGTGATTTCATTCTGTAATATTTTCGCTTATTTATTTGGTAATATTTGTTTGCAGAAAACAGAAGGTAAATATGTGCCACCAGCTCTTCGTGCGTTAAAAGAAAATAATTCGAATATGGACCAAAAACGTGCGGAAAAACTTGCAAGATTGAAAAAGCAGTTGAAAGGTATGATGTCGAATATCTACACGTGTTCCTTTTATATTTTAATCTCTGCATTGTGTAGGTTTATTGAATCGTCTTGCCGAAAGTAACATGCACAGTATTTCATCTCAAATTGAAGATATGTACATGGCAAATAGTCGAAATGATATGAATGAAACATTAACACAGTTAATATTTGAAGCTCTGATAGCACCAGTTACAACTCCGGAGAGATTATTGCTAGAATATGTATTACTGATTACAATCTTACACGCAAATATCGGAACAGAAGTTGGTAAGAATTGTGTTTAGCCAAATATGTGTATCAGTGATTTTAATACAATTGATTTTCAGGTGCACAGTTTCTACAAACTCTTGTTAATCAATTTGATGAATTATTCAAGAAAGATCAGCCTGTAGAGAATAAAGAATTAGACAATACTGTTCATATCATTGCTCAACTTTATAACTTTAAGGTAACAATGTCCTCTTTCTAGTTTGATTTTAATTAAGAAATATATATTGTATTGTAGGTATTTCATTCGCAATTATTGTATCAATTACTTGCAAAGCTAGCTGAAAAGTTTGAAGAAAAACATGTGGAATGTATTTTATTAGTGCTAAAAAATGTCGGATTCAGTTTACGAAAAGATGATCCTCTTGCACTGAAACAGTTGATCTTGGACTTGCAGAAGAAAGCCGCTACTGTTACTGATAATAGGTAATACATATTCATTCTGTTGTATTTATTTAATCTATACTAATTATTGTTTTAGTTCCCGTGTAAAATATATGTTGGATATTGTGCTTGCGATTAAGAATAATAATGTATCGAAAATTCCAAATTATGACACTACGTATTCGGAACATCTTAAGAAATTACTGAAGAGTTTTGTACGAAAAGGGAATTATGTTACGCAGCTTAATATATCTCTTGATGATTTGCTCAAAGGTAAAACACTTCGAAATTATCTATTTGGGATATAGTTACGTTTTAATCTAGTATAAGATATTGCATATAAATTCGTTTCGTTATGAAATATGATTATATAATTTGTACATTTTGATTTCAGCTGATGAAAGAGGTAGATGGTGGATTGTTGGGTCTGCATGGACAGGTACAGATGATAATAAAGAGGAGAAACATACTAGTACTGATACAGGTCCGACATTTAGTCAGAAATTATTAGAACTTGCAAGGAAACAACGTATGAACACGGACACACGAAGAAATATATTCTGTTCGTTAATGACTGCTGAAGTAATTCATTCATTCTACTGTAAAATTAACAGAATATTAACTATGGTATTTATTTCTAGAATTACTTAGATGCATTTGAAAAGTTATTGAATTTAGGCCTAAAGAACCAGCAAGAACGTGAAATTATTCATGTTATTTTACACTGCAGTCTTCAGGAGAAAGAATATAATCCATACTATGGACTATTAGCACAAAAGTTCTGTGAATATGATAGAAAATATCAAGTAAGGATGACATATTACTCCATGTGGAATTCTGTTATATTTACTGCTTTTTTTAGATGACAATCCGATGTTCCATTTGGGATAAATTGAAAACATTAACCGAATGTTCTGGCAGACAAATATCAATCTTGGCTCGACTATTAACATATTTGTTTTTAAATCAGGGATTACCTATTTCCATATTGAAGGTAAATCATTGATAATTTAATTCATTTTAAATGTCATGACAATTCATATTGAAATTTCTTAATAGGTTATTGAATTCAGTGAACTGGATCAAATAACACTTCGATTAATACGACAAGTATTAATAGGTATTTTATTACACGATAATGAAGAAACAAGTTTAGCAGTTTTCGAAAAAGTTGCCACAAGTCCAAAATTAAAAATGTTCCGCGAAAGTTTACGACTGTTTATTCATCACTTTTTATTACGGAATTTGAACACATCCAGCCTGTCAGACGAACATAAACAGATGCTTACAACACGAGCAAAATTAGCAGAAAAAGCGCTAACATCGTCCGAGAACAAAGTGAAATTTTAGATTTTTTATTCGTTGAAAGATTTCTGTTTCATTTATGTACAATATCATTTTATGTGCCTGCATTAAGGTCTATTATTTATGTAAATCAATTATGTGTTTTTATTTTATATTTCATTATTAAAGATATAAAATATGATTTTGTTTTATTTTATTCTTTCGTTATAATTTGGAAAATATGTGATAAATAAAATCCACATTGCCTAATTGAAATCAAAGATATCGGATTTAGTGGGCGTGCTTGTAACATGATATTTTCATTGCATAGACATATCCACATAACTTATATGTGTCAGTGTAAAGTTGATTTGACTGCGGTGCGGTTTATTTCAAATAATGGCTGAACAAAAAATGAAAAAATCTAAGAAATCAGGCCAAGAAAATAAAGGCAGAAGACACAAGAGAGAAGTACGCAGATCTGTAAGTAATTTTATCAGTATTTTAGTGTTTCATCTACTTTCTGCATGCGCGAACACTCACACATTTATATGAATATATCGTTTGTTGTTTAGAAAACTAGTTGTAATCTGATCATTAGTGTGTATGCAAGCGTAAAATTTACATCTGCATATATATATATGTATAATACAAATAATATTACATAATTATCAAAAATAAACAATGCTATACAACATTTTTCTCTAAAACTTCATTTATTTAATAATCTCTCAGAAGGAAAAACAAATTTTGAAAATTTTTTCTGTAAAATATAATGCTGATTTATTTCACACTGATTTACCGATTATATACAAAGCGAAAATTTTCATACATATTCTTCGAGAACTTTCCAAAAAATATAATTTTACATCGCGCTATACTAAAAAACAAAAGTTAAACCGAAATGAATCTTCCAAAACAGTAGGCAAGTAATTGATGTTATATTGTTTCATACATTTCTTGACGTACACAGCGTCTGTTGCAATTTTATAATTTTTAAATAATTAAAGACAGAAATAATAATAAAAATGAGTGACACAATTGTCGCCGGCATAGACTTTGGTACTACGAAGTCGGCTATCGCAGTATACCAAAACGGAAGAATCAAAATTGTTCCAAACGATGAAGGTAATCGAACAATTTCTAGCTGCATTGCATTTACGAAGACAGACAGGCTTATTGGGGATGCAGCTAAGGAACAAGCAGATACGAACCCCCACAATACATTGTACGATATTAAAAGACTGATTGGAAGAAAATTTGACGATCCAAAACTTACAGAAGACACGAAGTTCTGGTCGTTCGACATCTTAAATGTCCATGGACAACCGATAATAGAGATTGAACATAAAGATGGCATGAAAAGGTTTACACCTGAAGAAATCTGTGCCATGATCCTAAGTAAAATGAAGGATATAGCCGAGGCTTACTTTAACACAGAAATTCATAATGCAGTGATCAGCGTACCTGCCTATTTCAACGATTCACAGCGTCAAGCTACAATAGACGCCGGGACACTTGCCGGACTGAATGTGCTGGGGATTATCAACGAACCCAGCGCCGCAGCATTAGCCTATGGAATCAACATGGTTATTAGGGGTGGACGTTATTTTATAATATTCGATCTCGGCGGCGGAACTTTCGATGTGTCAGTAGTGCGCATCACTGATGGAACTTCATTCGAAGTAAAAGCTTCAGCCGGAAACACGCGCCTTGGTGGTGCAGATTTTGACAATCGATTGGTAAATTTCTTTGCAGAAAACTGTAGAAGAAAGTTTAGAACAGATGTTAGACAATATCCTCACGCACTTCGTCGGTTGAGGTCTGCGGCCGAAAAAACTAAACGAACATTAACCGCGAAGAAAGAAGCAACTGTACATATCGATGCACTGTTCGAAGGTAAAGACTTCTCTATTACTATAACGAGGACTCGATTTGAGCAACTATGCGCCGACCTATTTCGAGGTGTTATAGAACCTATGGAGACAGCACTGAATGACGCTAGAGTAAATAGTGCTTTGATTGACTACATAATTCTTGTGGGCGAGTCAAACAGGATGCCCAAGATACAGTCCCTATTGTACGAATTCTTCGATAAGAAGGCACTCGACCTATTCATCATACCGGAGGGAGCAATAGCATACGGCGCAGCCGCACAAGCAGCCATTTTAGCTAAAGTTAGTAACCCGAAACTTCAAAAGCTAAAATTGCTGGATGTTACTGCTATTACTTTGGGAATTGAGACGACTGGTGGCGTAATGAGCAAAATCATAAACCGCAATTGGAATATTCCTTGCCAGACGGTACAACAATTGAAAACTAAAGAAGACAACCAGGAAGTTATTACTATAAAGGTATTCGAAGGTGACAGTGTAGTGTCGAAATTTAACAGCTACTTGGGAACCTTCAATATCCATGAAATATCGCCAGCTCCTCGTGGAAGGGCACAGATAGAAGTAACATATCGTATAGACGCCAATGGCATATTACAGGTTACTGCCGACGAAACGCTGAAAGGGAAAACCAAGATGTTACCTGTTACGAATGACACAGGTCATTTCTCAGAGGAAGACATCATAGAAAGTTCAGCGGAACTGGAGAGCTATCGTTTAGAAGAACGGAAGAAGCAGGATAAAATTGACGCTAGGAATAATTTCGAAAAATACTTCCAGTCTATAAAGGAGGCAGCAGAGGACGCTGCTGAAAAATTATCTGAGCGCGAGAAGTCTGATATAATAAACAGTTGCGATAACTCATTAACATGGTTGGAAACCTACAGTGACGATGAGAAAGAAGAATTTGAAGCCAAAATTGAGGAATTTAGTACTGCTTACCAAGCTATTCTCACCAAATTACACGGTTCTGGCGACGCAGGTCCTACCGAAGAAAATGCCGACTAGTTTTATTCATAGTTAACTATTAACACACCAAAGTCTCGATATTATTTACAAACAATCAAAATTCTAGTACATATTTAACACATTCTAATTTATAAAATTTCTAAATTTCTGTATTATTTATTTAGTTACATTTTATATTACCTTCAAAAATAAACATTTGGCCTTTATCTTGTGGTTTATTTTCTCTGTAAATTTAAGTTGTTTGTTACTTTGAAATATATCATGATTTAAAAATTTGTCGTGTATACTTTGCATTATACATATTATTATTTTTACTTTGAATTTTCGATACTTTAGTGTAGCAGTGTTTAAAGTAATAAATTAGAACGAAATGAATATATTATGTGCTTGTAACAAATGGCACATGTGTTTAGTTCTAATAGTGCCGGCACTTTTAAGGTATCAAATTTCGTTTTAGTCTATTTTCAGAAGCAGTGTCATCTTAGTAAAAACGGGAAGCTATTAATTTTACAAATATAATGCTTAAACCTGAACGTCTTTAAATTAAATTAATTATTCTGAATTATTTGAAAGTAGCGACAGTTTTACTAATTATATTTCTAATGTTTGGTGAATATTATTATTGAACTTATGGTTAATAATCAATTATTTCGCCGATGTAACGCTAGACTGCGCTAATAATGAAAAGCGTGTTGATATTCTGGTAAGGTAATTCAATATTTGAAATGAAGAAACGAACGTTAGGCGGACACACATAACACTGCACAACGTACAGGTAAATTCATGTGCCGCCTACAGCAAATCTTGGTTTGCATTTGGAGGGGGATATGACCTTAGTCACTGGCAACTCTGGCAACGCAAGGCAAGCAGTGTATTTCTTGAAACACGCGGTTCAGGCCGAGTAACCGACTCGGACAAACTTACATACAATTTCGTATAATGGTGTGGCACGGCTTCGCTTTACTTGACTAGCAACAAACTTCTACAGAAAAAAAAAACCAGTGTCAGTTCGCGTTTATGCGATAAGGTACGAACGCGCGATGCCAAAATTAAAAACTTAATTCGGCATCAGAAGTTTGAAACGATTAAATCGCGTTGGGTATTTAAACGTTGTGGTCGAGGCTGCATCAACAATACACGTGCATCGTAGTTTTATTGTTGTGTAGTGCGGTTCCATCCTAGTGTGACCAGTGGATTTCATCTGTGATAACTCTTTGTTATAATAACTTTTATGCAGAAACATACGGAGAAGAATTATACAACTGATGAACGATGGAGAATATAACGAACAACATGACAAATCTACCAGAGGTAGGGAAACAGTAGATGGCATCTGATTGGTACAGTCGATGTCGTAAACTCGCGCAAGTTGCAGGCTGGACTGAAAGTTCAACTGTATACCTGGACACCGTTTCGAAATGCATTCATTCTCAAAGATTAATAGATCTTTATAATATTTCTACATACACAGCTGAGCAATGCATTTCTTTCTTTATTTGTATATCTCTCTAAATTACTATAAATGATTATGTTTATATTTTATATCTAGCATGTCCACTTGTTGCTCAGTTGTGTATGTTGTATACAAGCATTCTGCAGAAGTAATCTTATTGTTTTGGTTTCTTCAGTATTGTCGTTCATAAAATAAACTGTTGGTTGTTGTGTGCACGTATTAAATATTGGTAGCATATCTGTAAAAATCGGAAGTTAAAACTTTCTGTTTTGAAAGTTGTTGGACGTCTGTATGTTCTGTGTGTGAGGAAGCATCATGCTTGCATCTCCAGAATCTTATTTCGTTCCCAGTTTTTACTGTGATTAAAATTGGAAGTAGTTCAAAATTGAGGTCATTGGGTCTGAAAAGTGCACAACTGTCACCGAAAATATAAAGTTTTCACTTAACAATTATTTCTAAAAACCCGTGGGCTACTGATAAGCTTTCTTTATTGATCATAGAAATCAACATAGCAGAACCATTCAAATAAAAGCATAAAACTGTTTCATTATGCTCAATTAAGTTGTTTAAACATTCAATGAAAAGAAAATAGTACTTATTCGTTTGTTGTGTATGTTGTTTGTATCTTTTACTTATTGTGTATTTTTAGCTAAATTTCTTAATTTGTGTTGTGTACTTCTAAATAAACGCAGACATGGGCATTCTTCCAAAATATATAATCTACGAAAATTGTTTTCAGTTTACATTTTCATTGATAAATTTACGCAAGCCCACATATTTCATGTCACATTCATGATATGAAGAAATGTATTTAAAACACCTGTATTTTTCTTGTTATTATTGTAACGTTTTGGGCTCCGACGAAGTCAAAATGGAATTTAAGGTTTATCCCAAATCTTTTGTGCCAAGTCTTCAGACACGCACAAAGAATTCTTGGAAATGCCGGAACCATTTTCAACGAAATAAAATTTGTTAACTAAAATTTATAATTTTGGATAAGTTACAGATTTTGTGAGAAAAATTCATTACAGATTCTGTAAAATGAATAATTAATATGATACATATAAAATATAAAAAAGAAATAAGGTTGGTAAGATAATTTTCAATCAGTATGAATAATCTTTAGTTGGGTTGTTGTTAAAAACTAACTCATTTTTCACCGTAGTCACATTCTAAAAGTAGAAAGCTTAATGTTTGGTGTCGGTGCTCAGTCCCCGTATAAAGTCGACTACGGTTCTATGCTTAACTGGTTGGGGTGAAATGTATGTCCAGTGTTCATAGTGGTAGGTATTGCATGTAACGTTAACGTAAGGTTTCCAAAGTGCTACTTTGTACAAGAATGCCCAGGTATATACTATGGCTACATAGTAATCCGCGTTGCATTGTGACGTCACGCACTGTGCCGCTCCCCTTCGACAAATGCATTTGTAATACCTGCCAGTGCTTGTGTGTGTGTGTGTGTGTGTCCGCGAAAGCCATGTTGTTTACAGACTACACGGGACACAACAGTGGAAAAAGCAACGAGAATGAATACCCATACTATATGTATGTATGCACTATTAACATGGATGTGTGTGATGTCGCAACACGAATGGAATCGATATGATCCGAATGCAACAGGAGTACGTGTTTATTTGTTGCATGTTATCACGTGGTATACTATAGGGTTTAACGCCTTTTAAATCAACTAGCTTGATCCTAGTGTATTGTCATATGATTCACTATAAATTACTAATCTCTTCAGCTATTTCATACGGGGGTGATTGTACTGAATTAAACAGAGATTATATATTATTCAACACGCTACAGATATCATAATTCACAATTATCCTCGTCTCCCTTTCCCTCAACTAACGAACATAGCAAAAGTATTGTTATGGTATTCAAAATAATTCTAGTTGTTTAAAATCTAATGATATCACATCAAAATTTGAACTTTTTTGTCGGATTCTAGTGATTAATTTTTAACGGAAGTCCGTTGACCGGATATAATAGTTTACTCATGTCAATTTAAATAACACGCTGCACTTCATTTAAACGGAAATATATTATAATATTAATGATATAGTATTTTTAAAGTACTGGTTAAGTATTTTAAATCAGGATTCATATACAGATACTGTATAATGTACAATAGTATTTTTAAAGTCTGCAACAGTCTGCAGAATGAGATATGAGTTTTTATATATTGATACAAGATAAGATGAACTTCATAAATAGTAACAGAAATGTAATATATATATTATGCCGCATTAAACTGTTACATTTTCAATAAATAATTAAATATACATTCATGTTCTACATACACAAACATTTATCTTTCATCCGACTTTCTAAAGAATGCAGTTTTTTATGAATATAAAATGTTTGCTGCGAGACACAAAACTAACGATTTCCAGATTTTTACAAAAATGTAAAATACATCAGGCATATTTTGTGGTTAGAGTCTTTAACTAATTTAATTGTGAATAATTAGAAAAATGCTATTTTCTTCCATGTAATTGTATTTGTAATAACTGGTAATTTCCACAAATATTGGCAAAGCGTATCCATCGCTTTATATGACAAATGTTTTGATTAACATGTGATTCATAGCTTTCATCTTTATAAAAAATTTCGTGTACATTTCTTTTCTTTAAAATAAAATAATAGTTGACATTTGTCAACTGACAGCTAGATAATGTTCTTAGTTGTATATTTAATTACCGGTATTTAACAACTCTTCTCTGACATGCGAACACATTCCAAGATAATGGCGGCTAAGACAATAGAGTGAAAATCGCAGATATAATTTTTGTGGCCTGCGTTAGTTAGTAAGCATTTTTTATGTTCTTCTTGTTAGCGTATACATATTTATATTTTTATAAACAAACATGTTTTTTAGCTTCAGTGCGTTGAAATGGTTAGCAGCATTCCTGAATAGTATGTTTGCTTGCGCAAATGACTATATATTATCAAAATGGAAAGTGGAATATTCGTTTAGATTTTTATTTTATTGATGCATATAATAATTCTTTACAATCACTATATGTATGTATATGTACAGAATCTTAGCTTCTAGTATGAAAATATGTCACTTTCACTGGGCAAGGAATTTGTGCTCTTTAAATATTTTGTTGTTTTTATTGAACAGGTGGAATGGCTATGGGCAATATTTGATGTATAGCAATTACTTCGAGAACGTTATTTTAGCACGCATGCGCAATCATGATTAATCATGTAACAACAGACACATTTCTTTTCTCTCTCTCTCTCTCTCTCTTTCATTCAATGTGATTCGCAATTAACTGGTAACTACATCCGTTCCGTCGTTCAGGATAAATAAATATGAACGTAATGACTAATTACAATTTACTGATTTATTACAGAAACTAACAACATTCTTGGAAAAATGTAATATATAGTACTTACTCCCAACACAGTCTAGGAATTATTCTGTTTGTCGGTGTTTTGTTACTCATTTAACAAATATTTGAACAGTGATCATTTGTATAAAAATGTATACCTAAATCTGTTTGAAATTAGAACTTACTGACAAATTACAGGGTATCTCATATTGTTTTTCTCATTACTTCATAAAGCCTGGATCATTTTTTGTGCGACAAAATTTTTCTTGTCAACAGCACTATAAATCGTTATGCTTCTCGTCATTTCAAATGAAAAAAAGTTGCCTAAAAACTTATCTCTTTTCGACAAAAATAGACAGCAAGGACAATTTGTTGAAAAAAGTGTTGTTCTGTATCCAGTTTTTCTCATTAGTTTTTTTTTTTAACTGTAGCAACATATTTTTACAGAAAACACGTTAACTAAAAATTAAAAAATAAATTCGCTTCAAGCCTCAGCTTCTTACGTCTATTTCATTTAGCTGGTAACTTAAGTTTTTCAAATTTTAAATATAACACTACGAGACCTATTTATATTTGATTTTTTTTACTTGTAGCGCTTCTAAAATTGGCATCTAAAAGTCTTATGAATCATCAGTGTTTGACTTTCTTTCAATATCTATTTGTGCTGGATACAATTACTTAGATTATTAATTATTTCTCACGCATTTGAACGTGATATGCAGGTACTAAGTCAGAGTAACAGGCAGATATGTATATCAGTGCAGAACATTTTTCCCACGAGTGTCTAATCCGATACGGAGAGTAAACACATTTCATTAAAGTCAAAAGAAGGGTAGCATTATAATTAATCTAGACTTAACTTGCATTTATAATCTTGTCCAGACTTGTTTAACGAATTTTAAAACGACAGATAATTTAAGAGAAAATTTCGTACAGATGTGTTTTTACTAATCTTGGGATAAAATGGTAAAAGAATATTGTTTTTTTGCAAAACGATTACATAGTACACAAATAAAAATAACAGAAAATTAATACATTAATTTCATAGTCAATTATTATTTGAATAAAAAATGTATAAACTCCAACGTAATAATAAATGATGTTTAATATATTCATTCCTTCTAAATCGTTATAAATTACATGTTAATTTTCTGTTATTTGGTGTATGAACGCATTTCACGTTATCAATTACACGCAATGGCTATGTTTAATTGTTTAATCACAACAATAAACTCGCATTAAACACATCCGTTCTTAAAGATACAACATGATAAGTCATCATTACATAGATAAACGGCTAAACTATATATACAATTCTAACTCTTTAACTCGCAAACGAAAAGTTACAAATAGCTTGACATTTATTACTTAAGTTAACTGAAGCTACAGTAATCTATAAAATATGAAACTAGTAATTATGATCTACGAATGATAATGGGAACAAATGTGCACATGCGAGTATAATTAATTAAACGTTAGCCATTCATAATGGTAATACTGAATTGTAAGTTATAAGCGTACAAGGATATATTTGCTACATATATATTTGCAGTGTTGCATCATAAGAAATTTATGATAACACAAATATGGCTTGTGCTTCTAAAAATAACCACATGAAAATCATGTACAAAAATTATAAACATCGCTGATTACATTGTCAATTGGGGTCAATATAGTGGAAGCTAAGTGTAAATGGTACAACATATACATAGTTTATGTAAACACATACATATGTAAGCATGATCTTGTATTTTCATATCATGTCATCGTCCCATCTGTACAAAAAAATCTATCACTGTCAACATATGAAGACAAACATATAAAAAAACTAACATTTGTCTGTTTTACCAATAAAATAATTCAAATTATTTTAAAGTGTATTACTAGTTGTGTATATACATTAATATTGCATATACACATATAGTTTTCAAGTTACTTATCAGTCATGAACATTCCTTTATTGCAATTCCCATCAGTTCCAATGAATTCTTAATTTGATACAGCAAATTAAATATTACGAACTATGCACGCTTATCGTTGCAACAAGCAATCAATCTGTCAGAAACCAATATGCATGCATTTCTTTCATTACACATAAAATCGGCATTATCATTTATTCATTAACCTCTGACATAACTGTTAAATTCGCATAACTAACCGACCGACACGCTATAGATTACAGAACAGAATAGAAAGGGTTATATATGGGAATATTATGAGAGTGGAATTTGGCGGGTAAAATTTAACATGTATAACGTGTTCGCATTTGACACGCGCAGGTGCCTGTATCTTTTGAATTGGACACCTATATGCGACACATCATCGCCCACATGACTGGCCGTTTCCGGTCGAACCTCATCTACGAATACCAGAATACATGACCTGCTACATAACATATTGTAATAGTTTCGTGTGGGCCCGTCTCTTCATCTGACAATGTTTGCGTGTAAATATGATTTTAGCAGAATACGAATTGAATACGGTTAAACGATATTGAAATTCATACATTTTCTTTTCGATAATGTTAATTTGTCTTTTAATTCAATTTTCAATTAGATATTTTAATGGTATTATGAAACCTGGATGTAATTGTAATTATTTATGCATTTTCTTACAAAACAGTTGTTAGTAATGCTGCCTACATAATTCTAGAAAAAATCGTCAAACAGTCGTAACAAAAAGCCTACACACTCAATTGAAATAAAACAAAGAACTTTGATAATATTATGTTTGCATGAATAATGAAAGTAAAATATTATTTATTAGTATTTGAAAACAAGCGTTTAATATTTCAGTGTAGACTAGGTACATATTTATTTATAAATTTGAAATATAATTCTGCAGTGTATTGCTTTCTTTCTTGTACTGTATTACACATATATTATATTTCAATCTTGTATTAAATAAACAAATGTCATGATTAACTCTGACTATAATTTTATTATCGTAATACAAGAACGAAAACAAGTCGTTTAATAAAATGTGACTGCATAGTTGCATTTTATTACAGATTATACGAGTATATTTGTTTAAATAATACACGTTTTATTACACTTAACATATGATAAATAAAAGTAAAATGTTTGAAATAAAAACGAACAAATGTAACACTGAATTTTCGTTTCATGTCTGGAGTATATACCAGGTCTTGACTAATTTTTAAAGAATTATACAAATTTCTCATATAGTTGTATGCTGATATAATAATAAAATAAATGTAACATTGTATAATATAGAATATAATCTCTTGAGAAGCATGCAAGTGGAATGTAATAGATTGTTTAGATAATTAATTAGAACATAAAACACGGAAGCTTCTTTGTTTTGTTTACAAATGAATTTCTGTGCAATTAGCTGCATGCAATTCTGCTGAATGTAACAGTATTCACGCATAAGTGTGCGTTAAACATTGTTTATTTTTATTTCTAACAAGGAATCTGCAAATTTGCTTACAATATCACCTGACTCTTTGTTCGTTCACAATGAAAACAAAGGTTGCTGTACAGGATTTCCTGTATTTGTCATTTAAACATTTTATCGTAACAGAAAAACGAAAATACAATTGTTACTTGCAGACATTAGTTCCTAGAATCAATAAAAATCTAATTCCAATTTCGCTTATCGCACAATAATAAAACTACGGTTATTGAGAATGATTTGCGGAAATAATTGATTGAAACTTTATCACCTACTGTTTACTGTACATTTTAACATTTATGGATTCAATAACATTATTGTGAATTTGTACCAAGTTAATTTTATAATTGATTAATAGCTACTTTCATAAATTTAATGTAGCATGAATAATAAAACGTATTTTTAATAATTTCCAGTAATGTTTTCTTCATATAGTAACTTGTTGGATCATAGGAGGTGATAGTTGTTTGTTTGTTCTTTATATCTTTATCTAACGAACTAGTCTAAACTTCTGTCTGTGCTATATTTAATTTGTTTTGTCTGCCAATGGGACAACCACTGCAACATGTGAAACAAGATTACGTCAGAATATCTGACGGTGATTAGCACGACACGTACATTCAACTGATGGGAAAATATAAAACAAAAGACATTTTTTGACGAAAGGAAACACTGTGTTGAAAATACAGTAACAGCACTTTTCATCACCGGAAACTGTACTTTCTGTTTTATTTTCATTCCATTCATATTAATTTCATAGCATGTCGACTGCATTCTGACATTGCTGCTCAGTCTGTCAAAGAAACTGGTTAGATGAGGCAATGTATTGCATTCAGTTTCTCCGACAGCAGTCACTGTAACGTATAAAGGAGTCTAATGTTCTTGGATGCCGAGGCTTGCTTAGGCGCCTGCAACTTAATAAATACAAAAAACATTGTTTTTATGGACTGTTTCTTTAACATATAAATGCACTGCTGTGCAATCGTATACACTAGGCGAACGTGGTTATTTTTATCCTTGTGCTCTCTGTGTTCAGGCGACGTCTCATCCAGTTAAAATTCAGTCTAATGCCAGTTAAAACATGAATGAAATTTTGCAAAACGGTAATGTCAATCTACTATCGATGTACTATATCTTATTTAATTAGTTGTTCTGGGATTAGGAAACTCATAGTTTGAGACCATCACGTTTACACAGAAATTATCTAGATCTTGATAATTAAATTAGTATCATATTTTCTGCGCAGTGCTATATCAGTTACACGTTACAAGTAGAACATGAAACTATACATTCGTTGTGATAAATAAACAGTTCAGGTTAGAACTTGAATCATTGTGCTGTTATTCTACCCCTGATAAGAGAAAGTTATTTCTGGTATTGTATATATGTTATTCTCTGTGTATACTGTAGGGAGTGTGAGGTTTCTGTACCTGCAATGTGTATACCCCAAGTTAAGTTAAATGTATATGTCGGTAACAGGTTATTTATTCTACAGAAGTCTATGTTTACTAGTTTTCTGATCCATCTTGGCAAGTATAACTTTGTTTTATGTCTCATATATACGCTTATTTTTACATACACGTCATTCTAATTTTAAACTAGTTTCAGAAAGAGACCGCTCTAAATTAATGTTTTATTAACTAATTGATAAATGAAAGAAAACATGTAAACATTTATCAAGGATTTCAAGTTTTTCTTTTCATTTTAAAAATGGTATTTAAAATAATACTGGCAGTCAGATGAAACTTTCCAGCTAGGATGACTTAAATATCGCCATTTAGATTTATGGTTTCTTTAATTTGGTTAATTACTTGTCATTTAAACCAACGTCATTTGTCGGTTTAGTTTTGTATGTGGGTACCCTGAGAAACCCTTTGAAGGGCTTCCATATTTATTAACTGCACTTAGTAAGTAATTATCATTGTCATCTAAATGAGACAATAAACAGAGTTACACTGTAAAATATTATTGTGAACATTTCTTGTCGCTTCATGCATCTGTATTTATCCAAGCGCAAAATTGTAATCATATGTGGGTTGGTCAGTTTTTAATGAAAAATCTTAATCTGACCAAATGACTTTCTCTATCCGCGTATAACAGCAGTAGTAATGAAAAAAAACCACGAGATGGCTTTGTGATAAGATGATCGTAATTTAAAGATTTTAATGAATGGAAAAAGTGTTTTGGATTGAAACTGAAATGTTGCCAGAGACAGGTGTTGGTTTAATAAGAATAATAATGTTTCCGCTACTTTTGGAGACCACGGCCTTGAACCATCTGCCAACGGTTGCCGACAACAGACTACGGACAGGAGGGCGTATAATTGCAACTCAAGGTTACTAATTTTGATTTTTGACGTCCCCTCAGTACCAATGGTTAGACAAGAGGTTCCTTATCTAAGGTCCGGAGTACAGTTTAGAACAAAAATTCTTCACATTTCTCATGCATATGTATAGTATTCATTTTAGAAACTAAATATTATAAGTAAATAATTGCATGATAATATTAAAAAAAGTATCTTGTATATTATATCAAGATATTTATGAGAATCCATTATACTGTAATATACATATATAACACAAAGCCATTTCATTAAAAACAATTGCGTATACGCACACATTACAAATTCTAATCGGTAAGGATTATTATTACAATATAATAATATAATCAAACATGCATGTCGTAATCTGTAAACAGTAGGTGTACTTGTGTACATAGATTTTGTTGTAAATTACTTCATTAATGCTACACACCGAATCAATTTATTCTGATAAACTATGAATCAAATGTCCTTCATCAAGTATTGAGGAAAAAACATATATTTAGCGTTTACTAACGTCCATGTTACGTAAGATAGATGCAAGCATATTAAATGTTGCACCTGGCTTTGTTATATTCAAAGCTGATATAATATTTTCTGAGAGGTTCAAACAAGGTGCAGTGATTCTCAATATGTTTTACTATAAAATCCCTGATACATTTTTCCCTATATATTTAACGTGCTACCATGTGCACAATTGTATATTTTTAATTATATAAACAACTTTTTAAATTCTTTACATTTGGATTATGTCATAAACGTCAAAATTACGAAAAAAAGAGTTCTATAGAAGGATGTCTTGCTTCCAAATGGTATGTTGTCACGACAAAAAACGTTTAAGAATCTCTGACATATTTGAATCTCAAAAATGTGGGGCTTAGAAAATATTCTGAACTTTTATCTTCACGATAAAAACCTGTTTTGGAGGGTAGCGTTTGGTTGTCGTTTGCCACCTGTCCCATTCGGAATGTCCCTACCTGAGTGTGCAATGGAAAATCTGCAGTGTAACCAACTGTTACAGCACGTATCAATTGACCGAGCACATAATTCACTGTATTGATTTCTTATTACACATAAAGCAACACTAGATGCTTGTTGAAACAACGCAAATTGTTTATCCAAAAATGGTAAAACAAGTTATTGAATGCTAAAAGCGCAAATAATATTTCACACTACATATTCAAGAAATATATATTCAAGGTTAAAATTATTAAATTTTAAAGTAGCAGATTCATTTTTTTTTGTGTAAGTTGAACTCCTTAGCCTGATTCTGGAGTTATAATTAATGATTTGACGTAATGATTCTACTCATATGTATGTACATATGAACCTTGGAACAAGTAGTATTTAAATATGTAAATATATAAACACAGGTGATGTTTCATTATTCCCATTTGATATAAGCTGAGTAATATTTCATGCATAAAATAGAATAAAACTCTATTTATATATGTTGTCTGCAAGCAAGAAATGTAAGTGACATGATGTTAGTAAACATTTGAATATTCAAATAATGTGAATAATTTTGACGAGCGCACATTCCTTGCGACAGCCATATTTACCGTGTAACTACACTTCAAGGAAATCATCCATATGGCATGAATGCATTTTTCTGACAACTTAAACTAATTATGTCTCACGATAAATGGTCCGTACAGATATCTTTAGTGCATCAAGTACTTTTTCTACTAATTTATAATGATGTGTATGAACGTTTTACTCTTTAAATATTTCAGATTACTTCGAATTACAGACAAGTTTTTGTCCATAGATTTTTAGTACGGTTTTTTTAACGGCGTACATAGTGCATGTCATTTATTTTTTTATTTCGTTCTATTTCTCTTCATGTCGTTGTTGTCGTTGCAAATAAAATAAAAGTGTTGCAAGATGTAAGAGACTCTCTCTCTACCTGCTCGCTAGACCGTTTTGCGAATGAATTTTCTAGAAATGCGTCATGCGGCAGCTGCAAATAATGCTAAGTGCATTTCATTGTTTATCAGCGCAGACATGGTTTTTATTTTAGTCAATATATAATTAAAATTGGCGGGAGACTGATGGTAATTGTATGTATGTGTGTAAGGCGGCTATTTGAATTCCACAATGTAACTCCGGCTGTACTGAAATGAGGTGACGTATTTGTATTCATTCCGAATATCTGACTTGATCTCTTTTAACCAACTACACATTCCGTGCATTGTTATGCGACCGCAATAAAATCGTTTGTGATACATAAGGTTTTTTTTCTTGTTATTGTTCTCTGAATAAATTTATCTTGGCGTCAAGTAGAGACATAATGCTGATATAAATATATATTATTTATGCTTATGATTGTGCATTGCAACATATGATAACATGAGAAATGTTAATTATTTGCAGGAGAGAGGATGGGAGTATAAACAAATAACAGTGACTCGTGTTCCTGGATATGGATTTGGAATTGCTGTGTCAGGAGGCCGAGATAATCCACATTTCGCATCAGGTGATCCAAGTATAGCAGTCAGTGATGTTCTTGTTTCTGGTCCAGCAGAGAGAACATTACAGTAAGTAATTATTTATTTCTAAATTCAACTTTCATATATGTATGTGTAAACACAAATGAAATAGAAACATAAATGTTTCGATGATTTATTTGATACGATTTTAACTGCACTGAAATACAATTTCTAAAAAAATAATCCGTTTTATGTTCGGTGATAAAAAATACGAGTGTAAATATACGAATAACAAACAGGAAATAACTCGTTTTATATACATAGCACAGAAGTTAGATTTCGTATTTCGCATATTTTATCTAGATATATGTTATATATTATTTTAGAGTGAACGATCGCATTATATCAGTGAACGGCATCTCCTTGCAAAATGTAGATTATGCAACAGCCGTCCAAGTTCTACGAGATTCTGGCGATACTGTTGTTCTAGTAATCAAACGTCGAACAAATACTCACCAACATCAGCACAGTCATAGTCTCAGTGCGTCTTACTCCTCACCTCCGACACTGACAACAGGCATTCAACCATCCAAAATCACCCTAACGAAAAATTCCAAAAAAGAAGGTAACCGTCATCTCAACAGAAATTATCACGCCAACATGTATTGTTGTTGGTTTTAGATTTTGGAATTGTTTTGGGCTGTAAATTATTTATCAAAGAAATATCATCGAAAGCCCGTGATCAGTTATTATCGAGCAATCAGTATCTAGTGGAGGGAGATTTCATAACAAAGATCAACAACACAAACTGCAATGATTTGATGTCATTGAAGGAAGCTAAGAAGATTATTGATAATTCCAAAGATAAGTTAAATTTGACAGTAGCCAGAGACATTTCTAACAACGCGACGATATCACATCAAGCTCAGAGTTCTGTGAGCACAACAGGTGCAGTAAATAATTATTACAAAGGTATTTTATCACCTTTCCAATGCACATCAATACAGTAATTATCAATTACGAATTCTGTTTGAAGGTGACGATTATCTTATGAACCAAAGTTACTCCAATCAGAATTTATACGTTCAGCCACCGACTAGAAATCCAAATTTAAATAGTAATAATGGCTTTATGGAAGACAAAACTGATCCACCACCGAATCCATCCATGTTGGATGATAAAAGTAACTTGGCACCCCGTGGTAGATTACGGGGACCATTGTCCGATGCAAATCTCAGTCAGCTGGACAGAGCCAGTAGTATTGGTGGATACGGTAAATCGAAACGGGTTGATGAACCTCCCAGGCCACCACCTCCTAGACCAGAAGGTAATATTCATTCATAACTGACATGACTGTTAGAGTATATCGTATACTGTATTATTTATAGATTATTATAGCAGTAGAAGACAGTTATATGAAGAAGATCCCCTAATACAGAAAACGAAACAGTCAGTGTAAGTAAAATAAATGTCCAGTAGTTAAACGTATGCCCATCTAATTGTGCGCTATTTTCTCAGGCCTGACGCCAGGTTTATTACATTCCAAAAGGAGGGGTCTGTTGGTATTCGACTTACAGGGGGTAACTACGTGGGTATTTTTGTAACAGCCGTGCAACCTGGTAGTCCAGCATCTTTGCAAGGTCTTCAACCTGGTGATAAAATACTGAAGGTACACGTATTTACATACTTTCACCAGTTCATATTTAATTATATTGAATAATATATCAGGTTAACGACATGGACATGACGGGTGTCACACGGGAAGAAGCTGTTCTGTTTTTATTGAGTCTGCAAGACAGAATTGAGTTAATTGTACAGTTTTGCAAAGAAGAATATGACAATATTGTTGCATCCCAGAAAGGTAATATTGTAACTTGTTTATATAACGTAAACTATTGCTATATGATGTGTTGGTTTTATGTACAGGCGATAGTTTCTATATTAAGACTCATTTCCACTATGACAATCCGGCAAAGGGGGAGATGACGTTCAGATCTGGTGACACGTTTCATGTTATCGATACGTTATATAACGGCGTTGTAGGCTGTTGGCAAGTGTTTCGCATAGGCAGAAATAATCAAGAAGTACAGAAAGGAATCATACCGAATAAAGCAAGGGCCGAAGAACTAGCGACAGCACAGTTTAATGCTACAAAGAAAGAGATGTCAACAAATGAATCGCGTGGCAGTTTCTTTAGACGTAGAAGAAGCAGTAGTCGTCGATCAAAGAGTTTAGGAAAGGTATATCGTACTGTCTAACATGATATTTTACGTAATACTAATTCTACTAATGAAAACAATTTAAAACATTTACATTAAATTACTTTAAATAGAATTAAATCATTGTGAAAACAGATGAATGAAGTGTAGTTATTTTTATTTGACACAGAATCGTAAAGTTTCAGTTTTATTTCAGGAACACTGGGACGATATTTTATTTTCGGACTGCGTGTCCAAATTCCCCGCTTACGAGCGTGTTGTATTGAAGCATCCCGGTTTTACTAGACCAGTTATTTTATTCGGACCAATCGCAGATATTGCAAGAGACAAAATGCTCAAGGATTTCCCAGATAAATTCATATCACCACGTATGTATACTAACAGTCTTGTCTTACATATGATTAAATATAAATAGATTTTTATTAGAATATATTTTCTTTAGAACTAGAGAATGGTTCCGAAGAACCTAAATCCCAGAAATCATCAAACATAATACGACTTTCTGCTATTCGAGATGTTATATCTACTGGCAAACATGCATTACTGGATATCACGCCGAATGCAGTTGAGAGATTAAATTATGCACAACTTTATCCAATAGTTATATTTTTCAAAGCAGAATCGAAAATAATTATAAAGCAGCTGCGTCAAGGATTACCTAAGTAAAAATTCCGTGTAATTTTCTCTCTCTGAACTTAGATGTAACATATATTTCTGTCTAGGTCTGCTCATAAAAGTTCTAAGAAACTCTTAGAACAGTGCCAAAAATTAGATAAAGTATGGGGCCATATATTTAGTTCTACAGTAACACTAAATGACAATACTGAAAACTGGTACAGGAAAGTTCGAGAATTAATTGATAAACAACAAACGGGAGCTTTGTGGATGAGCGAATGCAAGGTTAGTATTATGTTAATTAGTTTCGTATACTACATAAAATGATTAGTTGATTATTATAATTTCATTATGACTGTGTGATTTGTAGAATATTAGAAAATATTTAACTTAAGTTTATATAATTGATTGTGAAGAATAGTTATAGAAACAGATACGTTCTATTGGTAAGATTTTCTTGCTGACAGTTGTATGTATAATAGATGGGTGCTTGGTAGTAGATCATGGTAGTTGTGGTTAATGCTGCTGGTATATGGGTTCTCTTTTCTTTCAGTTTGGCTCCACTATGTACTCAGACGTCACTTGTCCTAAGTATAATATAAGATCGTACAAGACTAAATCTTTACCAAGTTGTTACCGTAATTCCTCTAACAGAATACGTTCCAAACGACCGTCACTCTCCATGTACAGCAGCCACATGCAATCTCCCAGTTACATTAACAGCTACGACTATTATCCCTATCAGATATCCGATTACTATGTCTATCAGTATCAACCTTATCAACTATACACCACTGCAAGTAGTACACGAACATTGGGTGACAATCACACTAACCCGCATGCTAACTACAATCCTAACATCACTAACACCCGTACAGGCAATTACTACACATGCAATAACAATAATGAACCCATTTACTACGATTACTTGGCACCTAATTCATTGCGGTGCAAGAATCGATCAAATGAGTTCATCAATCTGTCAAACACTAACCTCTCCATACATGAAAACTGCTTTGGCGACATCTGAACATACCGCATGCTTATCATTATATCATTCTTTCATTTCATTATTTATTTTCTGTAGTTTAATTAGCTAGTTCATTTTTCGTTTTATTTTTATTGAGCTTTTTGTTTAACGTTTTGATTGTTTGTGTTTCTTTATTTTCTGTTCGTTTTATCATTTGTGTTGTTAAACCTGCGCTTCGTTATAGCCCGAGGAATCATTGTCCGATGATTTCCTATTCCCAATGTCTACGCTGCGATTGTCATACGCGAGTTCGCCTGAATCTGACTTAGAACACAGTCCTGGACCACCTGTGTCTTTAGGTAGCTTGTCTGGCACAGGTACAGGTTCTGGGGGCAGACTGGCCAAAGCCAGTTCTGATCCTAGTGTCGTTATGCCAGATAATAGTACTACAGATGTGCTGCCACCTTATCAGGTCTGTGACACGCACCCGTATAAGTATAATAATTTCACCAGTAACATGCTCATTTCTTTTCTCTCAATTAGCCCACTTACGATAGCAGATATGGTTTCTCAAACCAAGGCAACGAACCACACAGCAATAATATAAGTCCGGATGGTAGCAATCATAACAGTAATTCCAAAGATGCAATGTTCATGTCGCAGAATCAACTGCACATGACACCAGAGAATACAAATATCAACGATACATCGAACAGTGCCTACAAAGGCAATCATTATAACCAGAACTCTACGAATATGGAATATCACAAGAGCGAGAATCATAAGAGACAAAGCAGTAACGTGCATGGACACTTTACTAAACCACATAATTCCAATGAGAACAGTGGTTCAGTGAGGAATTCTAAGGAGGGTTTGTATGGTACTGCACCAGATTTACCGCCAAGGGTAGATAGGACAGCTAAACCGGCATCTCTGTCTAAAGCAGCCACGTCAAGTAGGCAAGTATACATTCTATTTCGTATACATATACTGTTGTATTATGTAATTTTTACATTTCCACTGGTAAAATAGATTGTATTATAGTATTAATTGTACGGAAATCAGATCAGATCATTTATAAAGTTGTTTTGTAAAATTGTGCCTATAGATCAGCACACGAGAGATTGTTTGGTACAAAAGCCGGAGCACCCCCGGAAGGCAGTGAACAAGCAAACCCGAACAGTGACATGGCAAATAACAAACTAAATTCGTTAGAGCGGCGACAAAACTCCAAGTCTGTAAGTATCCATTACTGTAAACAAGTCGTGCATATATAAGACAAGCATATAGTAGCAGAATAAAAGCAAAAAATCAGAATTGAAAGAGATAAATGGATCATTTTTGGTCATCTATAATTTCAGGACTCATTGTCCAGCTATGATTCATTTAACAATCCAAATTCTGCTTTGAACAAACAAAGTCTTACCACCCAAAGACTTGGACCAAATGCACACGATGATCTCAAATCAAGTATCCCTAAAATTGATACTCCGGAACAGAGTCCATCCAAGTACCAAGGGGGACGGTGGGATCAGCCGGCAGGACTCAGACACGACCATGTGAACAGGCATGGCATGAGCTCGAACTCCATAAATGAGGGACGCATGAGCGAACTTAATCCCGATATGAGCCCGCGTAACTCTAGGGATGTTGATAAGAACACGGACATTATGACACTAGATCAGTTGAGTCCACGCATGCCCAATGACAGTAGGAACCATGACATGTACAGGTAATTCTTACAATATTATACATAGTATTCTTTTCTAACTATCATTCATTTAGATACACCAGATCTCCATCGAAACCTCCGCCACCGAAACATGTGGAAACTAAAACAGACTACGGCAAATACAGGTACACAAGTGTTATATTCATACTCTATCGTCCATCAGTTCATTATTCAATGTTTTATCTTTTATCTAGCCGAAACAATAGTTCAGCTCAGGATTACAGTCGACATTCGCATCAAGATTTGACTCAAGCGCATCTGAGCATACACCAAGGTGCTTCGTACCACCATGCGCCCATGAAAAGTACCAGTGGAATGTACGGCCATTCAAACGGCTTAGACAACGGTCAAATGAGTCCATTGTCCGGTCCGAATGGACCACCGAATACATACAAACCAGTGCCACCACCAAAACCAAAAAATTATAAACCACCTTTCAAAAACCAGTCGGCATATAACGATGCACCCAATATGAACAATCCTAACGGAGCATATCAGCATGGCAAGAGCCACAGCAATCCAGTGGTAAGAACATAGTATTCAATCTGAGTATCTTACTTGTTGTTTGTTTGTATTATCCCATATAAACATGTGTATGTATGCTTGCTTCATTGTAGAATGATCAAAGATCCGCAAATTACTATTACAACATGCCCACATCGAATGACTGGCACACAGAGACAGCCGTGCGGTATAATAGTAATATACACGGTCATTATGATATGTCTCCGGGCGGGTACGAGTCCCGCAGACACACAAGTATCAGTTACTCGAGTCGCAACGATGCCATGATGCAAATGGCATCGCCAGACATGTCGTACGGACGCATGGAGTCCACCGACAACATGATGGATCCGAGAGCAATGGATTCACGACCGAATATAGTGGACTTGCAAGGTTCACGGGAACAGAGAGGATCAGCATTTGAACTGTACAGAAAACCCGTGCATCATAATATGAGGTAAGCTAGTTAGAGATGTATGCGTATGTACACTGGAAATAGAAAGCACTAGAATTGTAAAACTGTAATTCACTAGTTACTAATTGAGTAACAATGCTTTTCATATAGTTCCATGGAAAATATCGAAAGCAATGTATCCGGATCACAAGTTAGCATCTCGACAACTAATCACACAAATAAAGACTTTTCATCAACCATATCGCTTACTAACTGTCAGACACCTAACAACAATACTAAACAAATTCCCGATTTGGCAAATAACACGACACTTGTTGTACATAATGATGACTGTAACGAGCCGGACGTAGACGAACATTCACTACACTCTGACCAAGAATCGCACATGCAAAATAGCAGAGACGTAACATCCATGGTGTTGGATCACAGAGGTGGTTTGTTGGTTAATAAATATTGGGGTGTTTCTTTGGAAGTGCCCGAGAATGCTTTACCTTACGGCACACAACAAGAAATATATTTTGTCATTACTGATCCTCGAACTTCCGAAAATGCACCACCGTTGGATTTAGAAAATGGTACATACATACATGCTTTATTTTAACCATTTTGCTACATACATTAGCAGTTGGACAATATTCGATTATTTGATACTTTGTCCAGCTCTGACATATATCTCGTTTCTAAAATATTAAATAAATAACACACAAGTGCATTTCCTTCAGTGATCGCGTACGTATATAACTTGCTTTGATTATCAAGAATATAGGGGTAAAAATAGTACATGGAAATATAAGTTATATATGTTTAATATTTTAGAAATCAGATACAATTCTATATTTAACAGACTGGCATGAATTCATTATAATAAATGCTTCATTAGAACGTAAAGCTTTACTATATTCACTGTTAATACCAGTGTACATACGAGTTAAAACCTGAAAGTACGTTACAATAATACTTGTGTATTTGTAGGTGAAACCATGCTGTCACCATTAGTGATGTGTGGACCACAAGGTAAGTAAATATGGATATAATCTATCTATATTCTGTATACATGGCTTGTTATTCTAGGTATTGAGTTCTTGAAACCTGTGATTTTGAACATACCACATTATGCAAATACTTTACCAAGCATGGGAATAAGTCTGAAGGCGACTGACTCGGAAAAAGACCTACATACAGCTTGGGATAACATCCTGTTACCTAGTAACCATGCTGCCAATAGTGTAGCCGTGAAAGTGGACCATTTCTAATTACTTCAGATGTGCAATTTTACATAAGCAATCATATGTGCATTGCCATAGAATATATACATTATTCATACTACAACACATTTTTACAGAATATCTTAGGAAGTATACGTTGTTTATAGTTTTTAAGTAGATTAAGCCATATTATGTAGCAATTAATGTGATCGATAATTATTGTAATATCGATTTTGTATATAAATATAACATTTGTCGGAATACCGAAACAGGTATTACATAATTTTGTTTTGTTATGTTTAAATTAGTTTTAAATTTGCCGACAATTTCAGATTATTTTATATGTGTATGTATGTATGATGTGGATGTGTATTTGAAAAATTGTGATCGAGATATTTTGTGCCTTACATTATGAATGAAATATTTTATTTGATATCGCTATTGTAATTCTGTAATTTCATAATTATACTGTATTTTACATATCATAAATATACGTGAATCATTTCAACGTGTGCTTATTTATACCCTTGTATATTCATATTGTATCTTAAAATATTCTATGAAATAAAACAGAAGTATACCATAAATATACAAATATAATATTCCAATATGGATTTACTTGTTCCCGGAATACAATTTATACACGGTGGCTTTAGGACTACAGTCGAGTAAAATTAAATTTCTTATTTTGCAGGAATAAAGAAATTGAATAAGACCCTGACGTCATTTATTGGGAATACTCCTGCGGATATATCGCATTAAGAATCTGTTTATAAAAATGTGATTTTCTATATTATATTTTTAACTTTTCTTGCATAACACCGTTTTACAATATTACTTTTAATTAACACTGAATATTATTATTAAAAAGAAGAATAATGACAAGAAGCAGCCATTTCATGTCGATTCAGAAATGTTTTAAGGTTAGGTACGTGTTAAGACACCTGTACATATTCGTAAATGTAAGGATATTATTTCAATTATTTATTATATATTCGTAACGAGAACTACATTTGAAAAGTTTTAAAAAAATCTAGTTTCCAACTAAAAGTGAATTATTAAAAAAACTTTTT
>JAGJTL010003236.1:1466994-1503787 GCA_022063505.1 Calosoma granatense
TTTCATATTGCTTTAACACATAAGTAAAATGATTTCATTCTTAATTATTGTTTATAACAAAATACTGAATTTCAGAGAAAGCACTTTTAAAATTCTAATTGTAGTTTTAACTAAGCAGAAAAATAAAATATTTTACCGAGCTTGACCCAAACACATGCGTGTAGGGACGATTGCATAACTTAAGTGGGTATGACAGGCTCAGTAACGTCATTTTATAACTTGAATTTACAATTTTACAAGGAATGTAAACTGTTTACTTGTTTATGTATTCAAAATAATAATTTTCGAAACATATTTTGCAATATGCAGATCGCGTAATGTATTTATATTAAATACGGGTATTATTATTAAATTTGCGAATAAATGGTAAATTAAAATTTACAATAAAGTGGCGTTTAGTTACTTGGCATTGTATACTGATATTATGTTATTATTATTCATAGAACTGTACGTTCAATATGTTCAGTGTTTTCGTGGCTGACATATGTGTTGTTGATTCACATTTAAGATTCAGTGAGATTTTACTCAACTAAGGGTTGTAATTGTTTACGTAGATGTTACAAAGTGAGTGATGGTCGGGTGCACGTGCTGCGTGGCGTTACCGCGGATCGTCATTGACCCCGCCGTCCCCGCTACTCGAACGCCTGTTCAGCAATGGCATGTCGGCTATTTTGACGGGAAGGTCGGTCACATGACTCGAACAGACTGCGAAAGGCGGAGCGTGAGAGGGGAACAGGCTAGACTTTCCAGTAGCCAGGCGAGTGTTCCTTCGGTCTACAGCCATGGTTGCGGTGTATTCATGTAGCTGTGGTTGCCCGGTTTTTGCCTCATTTTAGAAATCTGTCAGCACGAATTCAAGTGGCAAGGTGACTTATAATAACCAGAGACTTTCATCGTTCAATACAGTGTGCGATATTACATATGGAATAGTGATAAACATTGGATTTTTCATGCAGAATGTGTAGTTGTGTTTGAGAAGTGCGGGGAGTGTGCGCAGAGCGAGTCGCCTCCGCTTGCCAGCCAGACCGGAGTACCAGACAGTCGCGCCGATTGGCAGACATGTTTAGCCAGACGTGTGGGTAAGACACGCTATCGTTGTTGTGTGCGCCGGTCAAGTTCTCACTCGAATTCCGAGAAGTGCACAGTGATAGGATATTGACAGGTGATATGTACGGTGCTAGCAGTGAACTGTCGATCCGTTTGTCGATGTGCCGTCCGCGTGCACTCAGTGAAACGCCAATTCTATAGCCGGGAGCGCGTGTGTGTACGCACTATATGTGAATGTACGTCGTGCATGGTGTTATTGTTGATCATCATCAGCGGCCCAGTGTTCGTTAATTCCGTGGCGGCAGCGACGGCGGACAATCTGTAGAACACACAGCACACGGCTACATCATGGAGCTGGTGACACCGCATCTCAAGTCTGTACTGAAGAACTATCAGCACAGTGCGACTAAGAGTCTGCACGGTCCCGGCATGTCACTTGTACAGACAACCAAGAAAGAACTGTTATCACCAGACCTAAAGGATGAATGTGAACCATTCGTACAGCCGCCTACGTTGCCGTTTCCCATTCAGCAGCTGCCGATATTGACAACCGCCGACACGAGTCGGAGCGAACGTACTGAGACCATCCTCGAGGGCGAGTCAATCTCGTGCTTCGTGGTCGGCGGCGAGAAACGTCTGTGTCTGCCCCAGGTGTTGAACAGTGTGTTACGCGAGTTCTCGCTGCACCAGATCAATCAGGAGTGTGACCAGTTGCAGATATACTGTTCCCGATGCACTCCGGAACAGTTGAACGAGCTGAAGAGCACCGGCATCCTGCCACACAGCGCGCCCTCGTGCGGTCTCATCACTAAGACTGATGCGGAACGTTTGTGCAGCGCGTTGTTGCACTCGTCGGCGGTGCCGGCACCGCGACCGCACAAGGGCGCGCTCTCGTTCAAGGTGTACCATGAGTGTTTCGGTAAGTGCACGGGCGTCTGCACCCCCGTACTCTACACAGACAGAGGCGCCCGGTGCATCGAGTGCGTCGAGTGCCAGGGCATGTTTAGCCCGCAGCAGTTCGTGTGTCACGCACACCGCGAACTTGAGAACAGAACGTGCCATTGGGGGTTCGACTCGAACAACTGGCGAGCATATTTGTACGTGTACAAGGACCAGCCGGACCACGACAAGTACGAGAAGCTGCTGGACGTGCTGAAAGAGCAGTACGACGCGGGACCGCCCGCGCACGTCACCTGCGAGGTCAACGGAAACAACAATCACAAACGAAAGCAGGTGGGTAGACTGACGCCAATTTATATACATACATATTTCTATTTTCTATTACACATTAACCTATACTGTGAGTACCTATATGTTCGTGGGTGTCGGTCGCCAACTCCTGCTTGTGTCTTTAAACGTTTTGACCTCTGTTCAATTAACAAGTTACGGTGCCGTGCCGTCCGACTGTGCGTCCATGCAACGAACGGCACAGAACACTGACTGGCTGCTGATCGCCACTTTACGACGACGTGCGTTTCGCCACTTTCCGACCGACGAACATACGTTGTTGATTCGTTTATTACACGTTTCTCATTCAGAATACATCACGACAGATCACAAGGTCTTTAGGTGACGCCAATTTTACGGGCGCCGGCCGTACTGTTTCTCATGTTTATATGTATGTTGCTTGCTTGTGTGAAACTCAAACAAATTTATTTATTACATATCACTTCTGAATACACCCAGTCCAGAAGCTATGCGTAATTGGAATATAACGTTCTAGAATTATGTTCACACATACCTATAACACTGTATACTGTTATTACAAGTATCAAATTCATGAAGAATTTGCTGACTTCAATGTTTAGGTAATATCGTGTATGTGTTTCGTGACACGAGCTTATTTGTTCATATTGAAACTTATATTGTTGTGTCTAGATTCATAGTTATATTTAAAACACGAATGTTGATATAAACTTTGACACTGTTAGTTGATAGTCGTGCTATTTAAAAAATATTAATGTAGAAAATAATATTTACTCTGCATATGAATTGCTTTGTTTTGAGGTAGTTTGAATATAGTATATTTCAGTATAATTATAGTAACACCTTTTAATACGTTCCCAGTGCAATCTTTCATCAACGTAAATCTATTGAATATAAAAAACAATGTATTTTGTAATATTTTCATAGAATATAGGTTCCCATTGTTTGTTAATGAATATTTCGGCCTTGCGTGTTCTATTAGAGCAAAATTTGTTGTAACAAAATGTCCTAATATTGTAAAATATTCTGTATTGTGCAGTAATGATTTACTTATGGAATTCACTTGCAATAATTTGAATACAATAATGAAATGATTAATAGTAAACAAACATGCTTCATTAATAACATGTGTACATACCGCTTTCCATCGTAGATTAATGCAATGTTTTTTTACATTAATTCATATATTAACCGTTACATAGTCTGTAATTAAGACTTGTATGGTGGTAAATGTATAGATTTGCAATATCTCTGCTGTTTAAGCGGGGATTTGAGCACATTTACCAGAAGTAGGGTTATGTTTTGCTAACATATTCATAGCATGTATGGATTATTACATTGTATTGTATAAGTCCGGACCTGTATTGGGGCGGGTACTTCTCCGTGTGTGTGTGTGTTTGTGTGGACGGACTATTTCTGTTCGTACGCCGGTTGGCTTGGCATTCTGGCACGTAAATGCAGGACGGAATACAGCGTCGTGCATTCACCAGGCTATGGAGAAATCTGCATACCTTACTTTATTATAATAGTTCCCTTATAAATAACACTCGCTAATTAAAATAAACGTGGCTGCCGTAAAATGCACAGCGTCACATATACATAGATAGTTGAGCATGAAACTAAACGCACTCGCACTACACGCATACTATACTCAACTCAAGGCTGAAAAAACTGTATGATTTAATGCCGCTAACTCTATTTTGTTGAAAGTCTAGTGCATGTGTGTTGAGGACATTAATTCTCTCGAATTATTTGTGCCTTGTGTTTTTATGTTTTTTTTCTGTTTCGAAGGCTTTGTTAACGGGACAGAAATAGCAGGAATTATGTTGAAAAATGGCCCTGTTTGTCTTACACGTCAACGTGGCTCGGTTTTTGTTGCCATTTTTTGGTTTGTTTCTGATCACAAGATAATGTTTATTTTAAATATTGTTACTAAGTGACACTATTTACGAACAACATTTACATTTGTCCGAATGCTAGATTTAACATTTTCATTTTATAATCAGTTTATATGATAAAGTAGATTTTTATTCAGCTGAACTTTGCAGTAAAATAACAACGATTTAAAATTAAATTCTTAATAGGTATTTATTCGGACAGTGTCTATTCGAAATAGTACTGCAGGTCATATCTCGTATATATTGTAATATCATGAACTATATTTTATTAAACGTTAGCATACAACGGTACCTGGAAAAGAAAAGTTTTTGCCACGCAATGTTTTTTTATGTAAAATTGTATGGCAGTTATTTGATATGTAGTAAACGTTAATTGTGTATAGAAAGCATTTTAGTTTCTTTTGTATTAGTCTATGATAGATGTTATAAAGGAGATATGGAAAACAGAAATATTTTTCACAGATTGAAAATTCTTGTCAATATTAGTTAATATAAATATTTCTAGCGACCGGTACTTGTTGAAATTCGAATGGGAAAATAGGAGCGTAGGTTATAAATTATCTTCTAGAATTGCAATTATTTTTAATTATTTTATCTAGTAATATCAAGAGATATAGCTATTTATTTTGTCTTTGCCACGGGTTCTTATCTTATGCGAGACGAATATATCGTGTCGTGTTTTTATTTGACCTTGATTTCTATAGCAAATTAGGTTTTGTAACAAAGTTTATATATATATAGAAATGTTCTATTAGATGTATTTATTGATAGTTTATTTACTATACTGTTACGGGCTAAATAGTGTCAAAGACTTGTTATTCATAACAAGGAACAAACTTTGATGTCACCAAGGTTATCTGTGTGAAATCGTGCAAGGTTTTATAAATATTTTTAGCTAAATTTACAGATAAGAATATATGCTCAATATAGTATGTATTCATTTATTTGTACCTTCATCGTACTACTCTATTCGGTATTTGTTGTAATAATATGTTTATTGTTTGGAGTCATTTCACATACATATATTACAAACCAGTTACTTGAGAGAATTATGTTGTTGGTAGCCGTATTCAATAAAACTGTCTGCACGTTATCAATGCTGTGCGTCACAGCCAAATAGTATGGACTCATGTTTCCATGTGTGAGTTTATATATGAATTAAAGATGTCTACTCGTGATAAAGTACAGTGCGCATTAAACTTTTGATAAAGAACTATGAATATTTTCATTTACTACTACTAGAATTACAAATAATAGTGAATGTTTATAAACATTAAGTATTGTTGATATATTTATATTGCTGATTAGTTTTTAATAACTTAGTTCCCGGTATATTTTATTAGTTTCTTTTGTAGTACGTATTATTTGATAAAGATCTATTGCATTCAATATAAAAAGTAATTTAATATTTTTATTATTGATAGTTAACGAGAAATGCAACGTATGTAAATAATATAAGTAAGAATCTAACTATCTGTATGTGTTGTGCAGCGTGTGTGTGTGTGTGTATGTGTCTGATTTGCTTATAGAGGTTATTGGCACGCTGCTTCCTCTATGGATTCGGGTTGTTTTGTTCCCATTGCACGCGTCACATGACAAGATACCAGCGCCCTTGTATTGTGCGAGGTGTGGCGGGGGGGACAGGCGGAATGATCAGAGATGCAGCCGACATCACATGCTCGTTCTAACATTTACATATTGGCGTATAAACGACTCGATCTTAACTCGTACATTTGTTAACATAATTTACTAGTTAAGTATTACTGTACGTACTAAGATTCTGTGTGTTCTTGGCAAAACTAATTTCGTATAAATATTATTTAATGTGTTACGCTGTTACGGTATAATATATATATTCCTAGAATCTTTCAATTCTCGACACTTGAACTATAAAGGAAATCGATTTTGCTTTCATATTTATTTTTATCGTTCATTAAATTTAACGGGCTGCTATAAATTTCTACATTAAAACTAATCGGAATTTCAAGTACTTACACAAATGTACAATTTAATATGAAACATGATTAGTTTAGTAATAATGAATAACACTGCCGGTATATCTATAATAAATAAAATGAGATTTGTTAATCAAATGATGTAAAACAGGAATAATAGCTAGTTGAACAATGACTTGTAATTATTTGTCGATGTTGTGTAATTTGGAGTAATGGATTTGTGAGCGTCTGGAGGTAGGTAGGTAAATTAGACATTACGGTTTTACTTCGTTAACTGTGTTTGTCATATAGAATTACACGTACGCACATGTACGTTCGTAACGTTACATCCTATGAGACGTAACATAAAGGGACCTTAATTCTGGGTTTGTGTTCATTTGCTTAGGCAACCGATAAAACTTCTTAATTCTCGACTTTACAGCTGCCTTGGATCTTCTAATTTCATGCATGTGTGCCAGCATGACACTGAATGTGTGTGTGTAATAGTAGTGTTTTGGTATTGTTGTACAGAAACCAGCATGTTAGTGTTGCGTTTTGCTAATAAGAACTTTTGGGCTGTTTCTTGTTCTACGACCACCATTAACCCGGGGGTACTTTGGTACTTGAGTGACCAGTCTTCATTTCGGTAATGTTCGTAATGGTTCTCTGTGTAAGGTCACTCAGATGTGTAACCGTTGTCCACTTTTCCTCGATCCGCGACAATGAGCTATATTATGTACCTACATATGCGTCATTTTCCTATATTCACAAAGAATAGTTACCTCATATACTCTTTACATACAAACTCACATACATACTCAATATATGCACATTCTTAGAACCTACATAAGTCTTACTGATCACATACATATTTCTTATTGAAAAGATTTTTTGCAAAATCTGCATCTATATTTCAAAGGAATATTTCGTTTTTGCAGATATTCATATATCCATTGACCATTTCAGTTTTGCATAGCAGACATAAAAATATGATAAATCTTCGAGTTAACAACTTGCAATTTATATATTAATATTTACAGAATATTTATCTTAAATTTGAGAATATGTATTTTGTTATCTACATGTTAATTATTAAAAAAAGGATTTTTAAAGAAGAGATAATATTTTATTTTGTTAATAATAACTTTTCACGCAGATATATAAGTTTGTACGGAATTATGGAAATAATACAAATTTAAGACGAATTCATAGAGGTGACAAATTTGATATGTTACAGAAACAGTTAATAATTAGTGAGTAAACATAATATTAATTACAAAAGTTGATTACCTGCATAAAAATGTCACAATTAATTGACAAATTTATTACAAAACTGACTTCATAGAAAGCAGTAAAATGGAAATTCCCAGATAAAAACTATTGTTATCACTCGTGAGATATGATAATATTATTGATGATCTGGTTATAAATCTATTGATTAGTTCGTCTAATCTCATTTGTCACGAAATTAAAATTAACACAATAGATTTCGTTTTTTTTAAATATGGAAAATATATAATTAGTTTTAAATATATAATCGTGGTTTCATTAACTTTGCGGTAATCTATATTATATAAATAAATTATTCAATTAATTACCACATTCGTTATGGAAATGCAACGCAAGTTTCGTCATCATTGTGACATTGCCAGGCGTTTAATTAATAATTAGTTTTGTATAATTAGTTTGGATTGAGACCATTAGTGAATTTTCTATTTGCGGCTACCATATATGCCATGCATATTGATGGCATATGTTTGATAAAACACAGCGCATTAGAATTCATTGTTTTGATGTAAAGTGCATCTAGAATATAATTCGCTAATCGCACTAGCTCGGTTAGCTGTTAAGACCCGGAAGGAAGGTGTACAGTGATTAATACGTGCGTACAATACAGATATGTGTTCAAGTCTTGTCGTGCAATGCACACAAGCACTGACAACTGGTCAGGTCCACGTACCATACCGCATCGCATCACATCACACGGCAAGTTCATTGAATCGATGTAAACTATTGAAAGCTGCTGCTGCTGTCATTGTTGTACCTTCTGTTAAATTGCACACACACACGTGCATACCTGCGCGTTGTTCCCTTGTAAAATGTTCAATTTATACGTTGTCTGTTCGTTGCATTTACGTGATCCTCATTTATTTCATTCAATTTGAAAATCATCGTCAGACGAATGCAAATCTCTGTGACACTATTTCATACACAACACAACACCACTCTCAATACGTATTGTATTTCGGCGACGGTGCACAATCAATTATCTACAATCGAATGTTTGAACAGCGTAAAAAAGGGGAAAATATTGAACCGGGCATGAATGAAATGTGTGTACCCATGAGGGATTGGAAAGGGCTCGCGTAAGCTTGAGCCCCGGTATCGATTTCAAACTGAAAAGACCTTTCTTTCCACAGAATTAAATCTATTTTAGTCCTGTGTGCTTTATTTAAAATTCTTTTCTTATTAAGTACTTTTGCGGTTACATTTAATTTCTTTCATGTTGGGTATGTGTGAGGCCAGAGTACAAGCGTGAATACAATACGTACGTAGTGTAATGTGCATAAAGGAACACGGTCGTCTGTTCATGCAGGAACACATGTACGTACGTGAATCTGGCCAAACTTACATAACTCTGAAATGTATTTAATTGTTTACTACTTTATTTTCTGTCCATATCCTTGTTGCATCAAACACTACTACTTCTGTTCCGTTGCAATGTTGTTGTTGTTGCAGAATTTATGATTTGTATATTGTCATAAATCATGTCGTAACAAAACAGTATAAAATATACTCCTTGAGATGTCCGTTAGGGGAGACATGCTGCTAGCAGGCAGGTCTATACAATGATAACAATTGTTACATAATTAATAGTGTAGTGCAGGGTTTTAGTTTGTACTGCGCCCCACTAACACACAGCACTGGCAGCCTGATGGATTAAACCGTGAAGACATATGTACCGAGAGATATATGTAGAGAAGAAAAAAAACATGACAGCGAAACTAGCTTGCTGATTTAAATACGGATTATATTTTATAATCTGCTTGCACATTATGATTTATGAAACATAAGTTGCCCCTCGATTGTACCTGTACCTGCGCCCATGTTGGGGAGTGTCACACTGCTCCGACGTTTCGAAAGAGCTCGCGAGCATTTTGTTCTGGATTCGATAAAGATCTGGGGGCCCGTCGTCTCACATTCACCACGGCACATACATGGATGCAGGCGAACAAAGGCGAACATCTGCATGTGGAACGTTCTTTTCACTCTGCACGTATCTTACTTGTTCACGGGAGGGAGTCACGTGATATACACACATACATACGCGTACTCACTCATACATAGTTAGATAAATACACTCTACAATATTAGCTTGTCTCTGATGTTCTTTATTTCTATATTATCACAACAAAAATATACTGAATAATTTCTGTGTCGAACGATGGGCATCATCTTTTAATTTTTAACAACGTTTTTTATACAAGAAAGTTATACCTTTATACAGCAATATAAATTCAAATCATAGCATAAAATAATTATGAACATAATAACATACGAACATACGGATGAAATTGTTCAAGTATTTTGGAGGTAAATAATCATTTTACATAATTGAGTAATCTTTGGCAAGTGTAATAGAGGTTTTTTTGTATTCGTTGTTATTTTAGGTAATGAAGTCATTATGTGTGTCTAGAGTTTGAATGAAATTCGTTGTTCGTAGAATAATATTTAAAGCAACGGTCACTTAAGACTGAATTGTTAGGTTAGAACGTGTTCTTCTATAATATATATAGACATCTAAGTGTAGGTAATTATGTTTATACATTTGAGTAGTGAATTCAGAGTTTACCCAATCCTGTTTGGATGAATTGTAACGTTATATAGAACTACTCACAGCTACTAGAATAAGATATGTTAGTTGACTATTGTAACGTATGCCCCTGTAAATAAATCTCCCTACTCGTCATAGGACCCGTAGCTACTTTGTTTTTCGATGGTCCGTCTGTTATAACATGTGTGGAAACTGTAAAAATGCAACGAAGGAGAACGATTAGCATGGTTCGTGTGCGTATTCAAGATGTGCAAGGTAGCATCCGTATGCGGTTCAGCAATTTCAATTGGATGTTACGAAACCGGACAAACGGGTGCATTATTTATAAGGTCAGTTGCGATATGCAAATACATGGAACCTGATACCGAGATGCCTCCCGTGCACACACGCATACATGTATACTTGAATAAACAGAAGGGAATCGCGACACCGGTATTCTAGTTGTGAACTAAATACGGTGACAATTCTGAGCGCATTAAACGTCCAAACTCTCTAGTAGCTCCGTGAATCTTTGCTATATTAAAATATAAATAATGCGTAATGTCTCTCCTTTATGTGTGGCGAGACCAACCCTACACACACACACACACACACACACTGACCAAAGACGCTCCGAATATTACCAGGGGGAGGTTGTGCGTTGTCTCAAACGGAAATGAAACTCATATCTTTGCAAGGTATTGTACTTTAATGGTGGGGTTTAGTACAAGTACGTGGGAATAAAAGTGCAAATAAAACAGATTTACAAAGTTTAAACAGCGGATGTAGCTGTAGTACCTATATACACGTGTATAATATGAATATATCCAGTACCTATCTATGAATGATTTTGTACAAATGTCAAGTGTAAAATCATCACCATGACACAGCAGATGTTCAATTTCCTCCATTAGTTTACGTTAATATAAATAAAATAATAATAAACATATGTAAACACGACATGGTAATGAAACAGACTACATGTCGCATAATATTAAATGTCATTTATATAGATAAATTGCGATATTACCTGCAAACGATACGTCAGCAACATTCTATAAACTATAAAATATATTATTCATAAAATTATAAAAGGAAGGTCTGATTACCGGGCAATATATTGTGCTGTATAAAATCGTACAATATCGGACGTAAAACATTCACTCTTATACCGACTCTAATTAAAGAAGTATTTCAACCAACCTATACGCGCTGCTATAAATAATCAATTTCATTTTGGATATATTCATTCACACACTATATGTGCTGTATTTATCTGCTCCAGCACTGACATACTTGAGGTCAAAATACAAAGATTAAAATTTATATTTTGCGTTGTTTATGAAAACAAGTCGCGACAAATATTTAAGAATATATATCTATATATAAAAATACAAGTTTGTCATATTAAGATGCGTAAAGACTTGAATGCTGTTTCAGTTTATAGATAGCGCTACTAGCAACGACTAGAATAAGCATGAAACTACATAATTCACTACAATCGTATCGGCAATTATTATTCACATTCGTTCTGACGTGTTTACAAGCATTATAACTATCCTATGATTTTATTGATTGTTCACGCGTAATCGATAACTTAATACAACTGTTATCTGCTGTGTGTGTGTGTGTGTTGTATAACATGAAGTAGGTACAAAAACGACTGTTAATTATGAAATGTTTTATACAATATTACATACATAAATCCGTTGTTGTGTGTGTGTCATATTCTTTATATAGAGAAAGATAGGTAAATGTAAACACATACATTACCATATTGGTTAAGTTATATGTGGGTTTATACTTCTGTTAAATCATACAGGATATATGCGCGTCTGTGATTCTAGGAAGGTGCACTAGGTTACGGTTTAGCAAGAAGGAAATTGATCTGTACAAAATGGTTGAATAAATAAATTGAAAGGTGGACTGGAGTGTTGTTGAAAGATTTTCATACGTTTTCATAAAATTGTGACGCAGTCACGGACTATTTCCAATGAGTGGGCGTACGACCCACGGAAAACAGAATGCCACTAAATGTTGAACCTCGACCTCCAACGGATATTCCCCTCTGAACGAAAATGGGGAAGACCTGAGAAAAGAGCCAACAGATTTTTGGCGTGTGGCCATTGAAGACAAACTCGAAATAGAGTCTCGTGCATTCCGACAATATTCTGTCTCTATATATTTAACCCGAAAAGTGCACCTAGTATATGCAATGACATAAGAAAAATAAGTACAGTTGCAAGCTGGTGAACATAAATTTCCTACGCCATCACGCTTCGACCAGAGAGGCTCGACATGCACACACACACACATACACTCGGACATATGTAGATGTGACAAGGCTAACTTAGACAACTCGATAGATAAACCAATCCTGCCCCTCCCCCCAATGACATGATACGTGAAGTGCAACAGTGACCAGTACTTGGACTAACAGCTGCACATGCACATCATCTCTTCCACTTGGCACACTTCAAAATGAAAACAAAATTCATGCACCAGTCTTCTGAATCAAAATAACGAGCATGTACGTCAGCGTTCCGAACAACGCTGGAACATAACAATAAACTCTTTAGATATTTTTAACATGTTTACCCAAACTTCATAACAAAATATTATATTTAACTAGAAAATGTAAACATAACATTGTAATAAAAGAACTACAAGCCCTTTATGCAATATATTATATTTGTAGAAATATTTCATCCACTTGTATCTATGTGAAATGGTCTGGTGTATTTGTCCGTAGTAGAATTTACTTAAACTTGCAAATAGACAGTTGTTACACGTATTCCAGTGGTTTACAATCAACGTTTTTGGTTCAGTATTGTTTTATTTGTATATATCTGTTATCTGATTTTCTTGTCGCCATACACAAATGATAAAAGTTTTTATTAGTCGTTTCATTTTAACCATGTATCGTTAAATCTTGTTAAATTAGAGATAAAGATCTGTTGGCCGCCTAAAAAAATTGAATATGTGAAACGTAACACGTTTAGAAAAAGTTTATAGTTGTTATATGGCGCTAATTATTATAATTCAGGTCACTATTAAAGTGTTTTCCA
This sequence comes from Calosoma granatense, assembly GCA_022063505.1. Classification (NCBI taxonomy): domain Eukaryota; kingdom Metazoa; phylum Arthropoda; class Insecta; order Coleoptera; family Carabidae; genus Calosoma; species Calosoma granatense. The sequence goes on from JAGJTL010003236.1 coordinate 1,479,962, forward strand.
ATCAGTATGTAGCCGAGTGTAATAAATGCAAATTATGAAGCGATTATTTACGAATAAAAATTAATTAAACATTTGCCAATCAAATAGCTATTTAATCGTTATAGTTTCATCAATTCTGTCAAGTTTCGTATTTGTATTGGGAACTGGAATATTTCTATCTTTATATTATGATTTGAAATTTTCTGATAAACACAGGTCACAGAGAAAAAATCGTCAAGGAAATTAACTATCCATAATGTTTGTTATTCTTTTTGTTCCGATATAATATTCTCGGATGCAAGTATGCCGTTTTCTGTTATATTTTATGTTTAATTTAACTTTATGGCAGTAGATAAAGCGAGCGCTTTTTATATAAAGATTATTGCGCGGTTGTCATAAAATAGCGATATTCATAAAAGCAAGCAGCATTTATCTCTCCGGCTAATATACGTACATAAAATAACATAAAAAGATATCATGTTACCTTTCAAGTATATGCAACACAACTTCTACACCAATTTTCATTCACGTTCATTATTTTTATTCTCTTCCATCTGATAAGCACAAATGTGAATAAATGTCGCTTGCTATATATGTATGTATGTGTGTGTGTGTGGTTAACCTGGATGTTTCTGGAATACGTAATATGTTTCATTGAAATATTTGTAAGCGTTCCCGTTAAGGAAAACGATTATGCCCGTTGAATTAGAGTTTGGGTGACGGTGTGCTATGAATTAATCGTGCCAACCCTGGCAACTATAACAATAAAAAAAAGGCACTTGGGCTAGGTGTAGAAGTACGTTGTAGAACTCGAAGTTGGTTGGCAGTAGGCCACCGTATGTTGGTCTAATATTTCTAGGTCTAATGTAATGTAACGTGACGTAATGTAGGGAATGAAACCCGGAACCACTTAGAGGTTGCGGCCATTCAGAGGAGAACCAGATGCCCAAGTGTTTGTATGTGTGTATGTAACATGTGTGAATGTGCGTACATGCATTAGATGTACACATATACACATCGAGACATACACTGATGTATAGATGGGTGTGTGTGTGTCGCAGCATTAATGTGCGCCTGCGGTGTTCAGGCAATGATGCACTTATCACACCACGATACGGCTCATAAACCTTCCTCACTCCGTGTACTCCATACTCTCATGTGCATTTTATAGTTACCAACCTCGGCTGCAGGTGGTGGCGGATTGAAATTATTCAACCGTGCTATCTGCAATATTGATGGCATTACTGGCTCACAGCCGCGCGTGTTCTAATGTCGCACGCAAACACATTCACTCGCCTATGTTCGGCTCTCGCTCGTTCACTATAGAGCTCACGCCCATATACATACATACATACATACAGCAAGCGTTAACTGCTCACTCCTATAATGTACTGTACTTGTACATACAGGTATATTACTTCCTAACCTTCTATCCATGGCCGTACAACTAGGTCGGACATGTGAGACACTATAGTCCTGATTTCGTCACTCTATCACTGCATAATATCAACAGTACATTAACTATTCATTGCACTGACACTGCCACTAAAACTATTCAGTCTGTTATGTATTCATTTCTGTACATTATCTGCTGCAAAATAGCACTGAATCAATTCCCATCTTTTAACAGATTTGAAATAACAGAATATTCACAATATGTCTATACTTTGTATTATATTTAATTCTATTCCCCGTGCGCACGCCAATGTGTAACATCGAAATACAGAGGTTGGGTTTGGCTTATAGATATAATACACTCTTATTGTTAAATATAACTGACAGTTATAATATATGTTCGGTCGTAATGTGGTTAGAAACAAATTCGTGTTAGTTGCACAGCTGGTGTCTGTGCACCTACTCTATCATCAACTAACTTGTACATTGATTCAAATGCCAGGCTAGATTACGATTTATGTACTTTGTTTGGCTTTCCTACATTACCCGCATAAATACAGGGGGCGTGCTACATACATATTTCCGATTATTCATTACACTCCTTATCAGATACAAACTAAACACTATTTATATCAATAATAATAATAATCATTTATACGTTATTGTTATATATGTTAGTTTTATTAAGTAATTTTACCCTGCATTGCGACGTTGGAACAATGGACTCATGCCGCGATTTATAATTGACCTTTTAATTGCAAAGACAATTAGCAAATTTGTCCAAATTAACTACTAAGCCTTCAATGGTCAAGGGCACTGGATGAATATGTAATTTTTTCATCGGCTAGTCTTGAAATAAATTAAGAATATGCATGAAATTCATAATGTCCGATGTCTGTTTAATTTTATACATTTGCACATTATCATCATGTGTCTAATCTGTCTAAACAGACATATAAATATTGGTTACTGAAATTTTCACACTGATATTCAACAGTTTTTAGACAATATTGCTCTAAAATATTAGTAAGTAAATAATGGTAATAATGAAATTTGAAATAAGCCCACAGACAAGAATTATGTTGCTACCTTGCTGTTTGTCCTGTACATTTGATAACTGAATACATATATTCATAGTGTATTGTAAGAAATATATAGTAGCCGGTATGAGTGAGTTGAGTCTGTTTAGAAGTAAAGTTTCACTGAATAAATATACAGAGTTGATGATAAACAGACAGAATAGCAGCGATATGAATGATATAAATATAGAAGAGTCTGTAACGGCAGCCTCAAGCATTTACGACCTAACATGTTACAAGACAATGATATATGACTAGTTGCTTCCTACGTGTCTGGTCTGGTCTGGTCTGGTCTGGACTTCTCTCTCCAATTTATCTGTACTCGTACGGTCGTATGTTAGTGAAGAAGAATCTCTACATGTCTCCCGTATTATTTAATCGTTCCGTTTATCTTATGACAGTTAGAAAAGAATATCAGGTAACATAATATTAAATCTGTTATCGTGCGTCCTTCGACGATATCGCGATTTCCTGCCAGTAGCTGTATTAAATTAACTGCATGTTACACACAGATAATGATCATTTTTTACTCTCGCTGTTTGAACTGCACTCTAAGCTGTCCCCATTAGATACATTTTCTATCCCGTATTCATGTATTGTGAGATAATCATGAACATAGTAACTAATCCTCTGAAATATATGTATATACAGTGGTACAATGCTGTGTACATATCTGTGTTATACAGTGTCATCGTATAATAGTATGTCAGTCAGGAGAGAGCTGGACACTTGAATGTATTATGCCCAAATCAGGAAAAAGAAACAGCAATGTTTGATGACTTGGTGTGAAGAAATTGTCAGTTTTGCGCAACACATCGCGGACTTGAATTCTTCCTGGATCATTTGACGACATTCCTGTTGTTTTCCTTTGAATCGACTTGGCGGGGATCACTCGACACCCAGGTTTTATATCGAAACATCAAAGGGATATGAGTTACATGTTGCATTTGGCCTTCGTTTATAGTTGGTCGGTCGGACAAGAGGTTTTGCAACCACTCATTATACGTTATATATAAATCGTGCATCATAGGTATTCTTGGCTAATGTTAGATTATGCGAACAGTTGTGGCACTTGTATGCTCTATGTATGTGTGTATGCGTGTGTGGACGCTCCGTGATGGCTACACAAGCGACTTGGACTGGTTCGTCTTGCTGCCATAATTTTCCGGGTTTGTTGTCTGCAACTCGTGCAAATAGTGCCAACATTGTGTTCGCGTCACTAATTTATTAGTTAATTAGTTTACATTGTTGCTTTCTCGTTGCAACATTCGTAAATAAATAATTTATCTACCAAGGGCTAGTTGTAAACAAGAAAATACATTAATTAGTGATGACAAACAAATAAAAAACATAGAATTCCAGTTAAAGTGAGCAGTGTAGGACTGAAATACTAAGAATATAAACTAATTATAGAAAATGTTCGTTTTATTTTGAATATATTTCGAGAAATATTTACTTCAATGTAATCTGTTTAGAAACAGAGATGAGACGAATGTTGTATATGATGAGTAATGAACATAGTTCTATCAATAGTTCTTGAAAGATTTCCACTAACCTGGACACACGATTTATTTTGACAGCTCTGCAAGACTAGCAGCGGACGTAAGAGAAAAACATGAAAATTCATCGGTCTTGTGATTTGTCAGTAGGTTCGTTTGTCAGTTCAGTGGTGTCAACATACCTCAAATGTCACCAAATGATCGTTGACATCAAAAGAGGAATATTGAAAAATGAATGGTCTTGATAAATTATGTTCTATTCCGACGTTGAGCGACTGGCATTTCTTTAAGTGAGTAACGAAGTTTCACTTCACTCGCATGTGTTTCAATATGTTTGTATAATTAAAATAAATGAGCCTAGATCCCGGACGTATTATCTATGAAGCGCTTTTACATCATTCCATTCGGTATTGATTACTTGCAGGCGCAAAAATCTACTGCATATACGCGCATATATAATTAGAACACTCGATTCATTAAGATATTACGTAGCAAATATTGCAATCGACCTAACCACTGTTATGACTGACACGGATCAAAATAGATCTAGTATTAGCAAATCATACGTGCCCACATCGGTATCGGCTGGATTCAGTCATCAAATTGACACTGACGTATTACTATAATATCATAAAACTGAAAATTTACAACTTCCATCGATCCAGCTTGGAGACGGTAAATCTTATTCGGCATTTGTATGTGGGAGGATTGCGGGGTGTGACAAACCTAGCTAAAAATACCTGCAACCAACGCACACAAATATACTGTTTGTGTTACAGTTTTGTTCAAAAATATTACTTGCTATAGTCAAAAAGGTCATGTCTACTGCATGACAAAAGATTATTTTTGTTAGCTTTGAAATTAGACTGAAATCGTGGGCTTACGTCTTAAAAATAGAATTATCTTTTCCATTAAAAACATTTTTTTACCGACTGAATAATGTATTTTGTCTGCTGAAATTTCGCCCACATACCGTGGCTCCATTCTTGTTTTGATATTCGTTTATATTGTCTGTGCGTTGTTAGGTAGGCTGTTGTGTTGCGATTGTTAAAATTTTCAATTGTATGTTGGATGTAAAATTGATGAAGCTATGTTGTCAGGTTAGTTCGAGCAACACTTGACAACCCTGTCGCTTTATGTGTGTGTGTCTGCATATAATCTGGCGGTAGCAGCGAATAATTACACTCTGTATGCACGAGAGTACAGCATACACGGTGCTTCGTGTACATCCTTCTCATAAATTATTAATTTTTATTTTGTACCTAGCGAATAACCGCACCAAGTAAAAATAAAAACCTGCCAATAATCTCTGTTATATGCTTCAAATATACAACAATACACATAAATAAAATAGTTAGTTTCACTTTTATATATCGTATATACGTAGGTATAAATTCACTAGTAAATAATAGCTTAACGCTCACTTTTTTTTTTACCGTGAAGAAAATGATGAATTATGAGCATGTGTTAAGTTAGTTTGCGTGTTAAATTAAGTTAATTGTGAATCATTAGTGCTTTGTAATTTGTACATGTGAATGAATTCATACTAATATGAAAGTAATCTAAATTTGAAGGTAAAACTAAAGTTGAGTAGAGATGATTATATGAATTAATAAACAGACAGCCGTTCGTTATTTCTTTAATGATCTACTTACTCCTTCACGATGTTGTCTTCAATGAATGAATAACATACCACTACATATTATATTATGTATATATTGTAACTTTTGTTTTTCTATAAAACTTCAAACTGTTGTTATATGTTTATTGTGTATTTATTTACAATGACTATGTTGTTATGTAGATATATATATATATATATAGTTGATTGTCCCAATAATAAATACGAACATGTAGACATGATATTTTATGTGCGAACACACGGGGCCCATACTATAATACAGTAGTAGTGAATTAATTTGAATGAATGTCATAGTTTTGTGGTGACACAGGGCGAGGGTATTATAACTGAGCGCACGTGTGGAAACGAATTTGGTATTGTAATGTACCTGATATCTCGCATTATCTATGGATGACTACAAATATTGTATTCCTCTGCTAGTAACTGCTATACATGTATCATTCACACAATTCTCTCGCTCTAATACTTACTTGCTAATCATTTCTATAGTTTGAAGGTAATATGCAATCAGTACTGATGGAATATATACATAGATTTATTGTATAATTATCATAGAATATGCATACTGCAATGTGTACATATATTTTTACATTTATGCGATGCTTTTCCACTATGCCATGCAAATCATTTACGTATATGGTATTCATTATATGCAATGAATTGCATTTCTAACACTGAGTGTTTTTTTTTCAGGTAAACATAATCACTGTTCATTTAGTCGATACACTTGACAGTCTTCATTAAAACTATATACTTCAAAATAATAGAGATTAATTAAAATTAATCATAACACATCGCAGTCTTTATAATTAAAATCCATTTGCTAATTTACATTTTATTTTTCATAAATTTTAGCAAACACTTTGTGAATAGAGCGATTTTTTTACGTTCCTCTATTTTAATAATAAACATTATTTATAGATATGTTCCGCAGAGATGTCGTCCAAAAAAATACCGTAAAACGAAATATTAATGAGAATATAAAAGTTATGGGCACCCCTTAAAATCGAGGAAGCGTTCGTCCCGAGTTTTTTACTGATTAGTATTAATTACCATCGGGACATAAATCTGTCTGCAGTGCAATTTAAAATATTCTAATTAACCTTAAAAAGTCTTTTTCTTTACCGCTATTTACGAATTACCTGTTCAAGCGGAACTTCGACGCGGTAAGATCTTTTAACACATTTCAGTTATCTACCGGCAGTTCTCTAACGAACTTCGGGCGAATAAAAAAATACACGCTCATCGTTGACATTTTTTCTCAATTAAATGTGACGATTTACTTTTTTTCTCAAATAAAATGGAGAATCGTAAATAGCATCTTTGTGGACAGTAATGAATTATATATGGCATATTTCAGATGATTTTCATGCCTTCTGGAAATGACACAATATTTGACGAGACGAGACGAGTGTCGGTATATTACGTAATATCTACTGGTATTTATTCTATAATTTCTCACATTTTTTAACTGTTGCTAGATAATTTTGAACATCATTCATTGTATTAATTTCAAGATACTATATTTTCATCCTTAATTTAAAGACCACCCAGATATTTTTGAAAAATATCCGCCGAATGAATAGCACCAAATTACTCACGTAATTATGTGTTATTCAAACATAATTTTGACTAGAACACACCTGTAAAGGTAAATTTGACAGCATATTAAGTTTATGCTTCATAGCTCTTTCAGTATCTGTCAAGCTTTTTGAAATTTTAATTACTTTTTTGTTTCACACTTCATAGATTTTCCAACGTCTTGATACACAAACAAAAACGTTTTTAATGAAGAAATGAATTATCCTGATATCAATAATGATACATATTTTGTTTGATGTTTAAATCAAGAAATATGTATATGAAAATTAATCGTAAATTCACTGAAATAATGAAGTAAGTTTTATGAAATATTTAACTACGTTTCAGAAATAACAAATTGCTATTTGAACCATGTAAGTTACGGCAATTCTTGTTTCTGCAGGATAACACGATACCTGTACGCCATACATTTTACTCTTTGTTCATGACAAAACGTGTAGGTGTAAATGATATTGCTCGTTTATTGTTTTGCATCCTACTTAATGGTTTTCTTTTGAATTTACTCACTACGAACGTAATTTATGATAAAAATTTTTCATTAAAATAATTGGCGATTGTTTAAACTGATTTATGGTTACTAACATAATATATAATAATTATAGTAGTAGATGGAATTCTATAATACTCACATGTATATTATCTCTTTCTATATTTGATATTTTTCGTTATAATATTTGGGTTTTTGGCAAATGCGAATTTTATTTAAAAGTCCGCAGTTCTATAGGTCAATGTTAATTCGATAAACTATTTGATAAAATACAATTACGACACGTGTATCGTTTATTTTTTAACGCAATTCAGCGGAAATAATAATGCGAATGATTTTACTATAACGAAGCAATGGATAATTGATTTGTGAGTACGTTGTGCATAGTTTCCCGTTCATATGTTTTCGTTATGGAAACAATTATCTAATTGACTGCGGTTAATATTTGTGAGAAAAATTGCGCGCATTGTAAAAAATGTTAATGAAGAGCAAGGCTAACGCTTGTACTGGTGCTGACTGAGTATAGTATGACTCTGCTAGTAGGTACATCATCCTGGGCTGCATTTCGTATTGCACAATTACGCGATACATCATTTGAAATGGTAATTGCAGTTGTACACGTATTGCGCATACTGGGAACGGGTGGTACCAATGCGCGGCTTGGGCGCGTTTCTCGGTCGGGTTCATTAGTAAACGCGGTACTTCTTGCTAATTATAGTCATACACTAATATCACTCGTCGAGGCGGTGGTTCCGTGGTTATGTATACTGCGTTCTCTGGCACTTCGCACGCCCTACCAACATGCATTTCCATTGGCGTACCCCAGCATCGAATCTGAACCTGTATGATAAAAGTCTATAGAGAGACTTGATTATTGATAATTATTTCACAACGACAACAACCCTCTGTTTTGTTTGAAAGTTTGAAACAGGAACACTGTCATACAATGTACCGCCATGTGCTGACAGGAGCATACACTCTCATATGTATGTACGTACGAATGAATGTTCACAATTCTATGGCGGACGCCGATGTTAATAAGTCCACATATGCGGGTCTGAATCAAGCGGGTTTAACTTTGTAAGAAAGAAACAAATGAGGCTTCTGGCACTCAGTTATTTTGATTGATGAGAACACGTGCGACATAAGCCGTTTTCTGGCATAGTTAAAATGTTGGACCTCTGTAAATACTTCACATGTTTTCATTTTGGCTGAAGGATAGATTTACATTAATACTTGTAGCATTAAGTAATAGAATTTGAAATAACCAAGCTAAAATTCACTAACGTTGCCATTTATCATAGGTAGAAAACTGTGCTAACAAAGTGTGCTTATTTCATTTGCTACATATACACAACTTGTGACTGGTGCCAGTACCTGTTGTCATCGCTAACCTATCACTACTAAAAATTCCTACTGAATAAGCGCTATAACAATATTTTGCAATTATCGCCTCATACATTTTGGACATACAAATCATGATATCGACTGTACTTTTGAACACTACACCGAACGTGCGGGTACTTAAAATGCTATTAAAATTTCCTCGAAGGGCCCGCTTAACACTAACGAACATGTTCAGAATGTTTAATTTGTAACAGTAATCGTGTTTATTTTACATGACTTATCTGTGTTTTCATTGTGTTTCTATTACTTGTGTTTTGATTTATCTAGTATTAAATATTCTACGAGTTAAAGTGTCTATAAGCTAGATGTATTGTATTCGTATACGGATTACTAAAGTGGTCAGAATGTTGTACCTGGAAGGATACGCCATTTTGAATTGGATACACTTTATGGCTCCTTTTCAGATAGTATGAGTATCGTTGTGTCGCATTTGCTATGGCTGGTGACTGTCGAGATTGGTTTAGTTGTCGTAAATCCCGGCCTATAGATTTTTTACGGGTTTCGGTTTAAAAATTTGCTAAACTTGCGCTTGAAGATATCGACCTAAGGTGACATGAACCGTTTGCTGCACGTTTCAGATTGCATTTTGATATTTATTTTATGACCAAGAGTGGTCTTTTTTTATACATGAATCGAGAGTATTTGTTGGGTAAGTGTACGGGTTTTAGTTTAAATACAAGTACCTATAATTTGACTGGATATATTCTGTAGCGCGTGTTCCAAGTTGCAGAAGACCAACGTGTGGTACCTTCGCTGATCATTTCGTTGAGGTAACTCGTTTCGCGGGTTCAAGGTCACGCCCACAGAACCACAAAACTTTGCGACGACGATACGAGACGCTGCCAAACAACCTCTTGCCTCTGTCAGGAGTTGTATTGCGTGCGCGCGCTGTGGTTCTCCGCAACATGTTGTAACTAACTCTTCTTGGCTGTTCTGTATACCAACTACTACTACTACAACTACACAGTTCTACCTCCTCTCTTCCTCCCGGTCACTAGATGTGTCTCTGATGCTTGTATCATTCGCTCCTATGTATGAGTGTGTTGTCCAGCACTTACGCATACATATACAGTACACAGAATATTGGACATTGACTGGCGTTGTGTTAGGAGCAACGTTGTTCTATAGCTGGAGAGTACAGTTAATGTATCGGTCAGAAGATTGTAAAAACAGACACAGGCCAGACAGTCTTGCAAATAGTCTAATTATTTACATTCCTGTTCGGATTGTTTTTTTGTTCGTTTCAGTTTCGTTATGCGCCAGAAGTTCGTTATTATTTTGTATTGCCGGTTTTATAATGCGGCTTCTTTTTTCTCTGTGTGTAATTCTTTTCTTATTTAATTTCCCCTTAGTAATTATTGTGTACCGATATTATGGTAGAGTGTGTGATTCTAATGAACAGTTAGAATGTCATTACTGTAGCAGATAGGCTGCTCTCCTAGATGGAAATGTCAGTTATTACTCGTCGGGTCGTGCTGACCATCCATCCACTGCATTATTTCACTACATATATATAATGGTCTCTTTTTTACATCTCTACAACACATGTATGGATGTCTGTCTGTTACGTGCGTCTATGTATGTTCTATTTGCGGTCAACAAATTATATTGTTTTTTCTATTTTAAATTGATTTAATTACTGTGCGAGTTATTAGTTTTTTTTTTCGTGCAGTTATGCTGAGATTAATCATAATTTTATTATTTGATTACAATATATGAGCAGGTGCATTTGATTCGTATCAAATTTGTGCAGAATATTGTTAAACTGCTATACAGTTCGGAAAATGTGTTTCAAATAAATAATGTGTGTGTGTAGATAAAGTTTATGTGTAAGAATTTCTTATAGAATATTTCATGATGTAGTTATGTAAATTTTCCAACAATTATACTAATTTTATATTTAACTTTTCTTGACATTAATAGAATTTCTCAGTATCCTAGTTCTCGGACAGAAATATTTCTGCTGAGCTGTTAAACATTAAGAACAACAAAAAAAAACTAGTTTGTTTATGTCGTTGGCCACTGTCTATGTGTCTGACTAACTAACTATGCATGTTGTTTTAATTATAACCAGCTCTTCATTTTAGTACAGCTGAGAAGAAGAAGAAAAAAAATGACATTTAATACCGGCAGAAAATAATCAGTTCTGACTGTAACATATATTCAGAGAGCGGCTTGTTTAAAATAACGTAATGATTTTTGGCTTGGCTTTATTTGAAATGTGCCGCTCAAGATTTAGATAACTGATATATGATATTTACTATGATATATACCAGTTCATACGTGTACATTGTAAACTCATTCATTCACTAACTAAACAAGAACGTACAGGTAGGTAGCTAGTGACAGTGGTAACTAGTAATATGTTTGACTGGACGTTGAAGCATAGTATCACGCTTCCAGGAAGTCGGCGATGAAATTCGGAATAATAAAAATGGAAAAAAATAAAACGTTCGACTATGGTATTTGTGCGAATTGAACACAGGATCGTTCATTTATCGGGTCGAGAATTTATGTTCCGGAACCCATAGCGTCCAATGTCCAATAACGATTTCACTGCATATCTTTCGCAACTTCACGAAATAAAATTGTAATAAAATGTCACTTCTGATTTTATACTTTTGTTAAATGTGACATTTGAGCCGTATATTTTATTTTACGTTTTACGGCATAGCGTAAAATTGCACCCACGTAACATCCCCTCAAGCTCTCGTACGAATTAGAAAGGTCGATGATATGCTTTGATGTGACTTGCACTACACTGCACCATAACCTAACTATTTACCCAGAGTCTGCTGCTAACAGATTACTATGTCAAGTTTATAATATTACCATGTCGTTACTTGGATCATCCTCATTTGTAAGCACTCACTCACCTTTCCAATTTACCTATAACTATATATGCATGTACAATATGTATTCCATTCTTATTACACGTGGTACTCTGAAATTTATAACGATACTTATATCTGCAAAAATGTAATACGGATATGTGATACATACTTGCAGCAAACCAATAGAATGATACCGTCATGTTTTTGGTATTTATTTTTTCATCGACGCTTCATTTGTGGTCTTTCCTTGGAAAACCGAGGAGACCAGGTATTTACACTGAAACCATTAGTTACTGTACAATAAATAATTAGTTTGTGAAGATTTTATGTGAGAATGGTTAAGAGTTGCTTGAATATATGTATTTGTATAAGAACACATAAGTGTTTGTTTTTTTGGTTGATATAAGACTTGTATTTACAGGAATTCTTACAATTGATTTCTATAAAATGGCATGATATGCATGGTCGAGCGTAAAATTGTTTAAATGTAAAACAACAAAACAAGTTAATTAAATTTTCTTTCAAACAAGTGTTAAGGTCAATGTTTCATTTACAAGATGGAAATATTTTACAAACGTCTTGATAACTAGTTGCTATTAGCAAATGATGTATGTGTATGTGTTTTACTTTTGAAACAAACAAAAATAAAAAAAAAACTTTACACAATGATGAATTCTATACGATTTTGTTTACTCAAAGTTTTGAGCTTAAAGCTTCCTTTTATAAAAGTTTTTGCATATATTGGATCGTTGTTTAAGCCTCACTGAACTCTGAAAAAGTTTGAAATGAGGTTTTCCGTTGACGTCACACTAGATACATACCTAGAGATGAACCAGATCTCACATGATCCATGTATAGGTGTCATGTATATATGTGTCGGTACGAAATTATATAAATAAAATATTAGACTAACGAATGCAACGTGACGAATGGAAAATGGTATTAGGAGAACGTACAGAGGCTAGAGGCGTATCGATAGAATATACCTGTACATACTAGTATAGAGAGAAGGTACACCGAAGATGAACTCAATTTGATGAATCGCTTAACTAATGCATCGCCTGCGGGACCATGACCAAGACTTCTGATTAGCTGACAACAGTAATTATGTGGAGAACGGCGAGTTTAACATGAAATTTTATTTAATTTTAACCGTACTAACGCCACGGTGAAACACTACCTCCAGACATATTTGTATCCGGCTGCTTTATTCCAAGTACTCATACCATACCCGCACCCCTCCCATCCTCTCTCACTCACTCACTCTGTCTTGTCTCTCTTCCTCCTGCATTTCACGTAATAACGGGCATACGTTATTAACTATACGCCAGATCATTTATTAAACATACACGGAAATACGAATGCATACAAGTATGAACAAATCTAATTTCACAGGTTACACAAATATGTTGTTACTAAATAAAATAGTATGGCACAATACTAATACAATAACTGACACATTTCTCTTTGTAAATACAAATATGTACTATCTACTTTAATTTTTATCATATTAATATTTTCATTTTTCTTTTCAGGTAAGAATGACAAATCTATTTTCAAAGGCCGATCATGTAATAGTCACTACAAAATTTATCATAATTTGTAAGTAAAGCATCATATATTTAATTTTGAATATCAGTAGTTTCAACAGTATATTTTGAAATATTATTTGAAATAAATGTGAAAACTTCATGGTAGAGTCATCATGGCATAAGAACTGCCAAAAGTGTTTATGTTTATATTTTGAGGGCATAGGAAATACTTGACATATTTCCTAGAATAAATTTTTGAATCTGTTCAATGAAACAAAAACTTCGGAGAATTGATCTTGTGGACGATACTATAATGATTTTATTTTTATCCGAAATTTTGGTACAGTCCATTTTGAAGAGCCTTCAAATAGTTTTTGTAGAACGATTGCAGTAACGCCACACTTACCGATTTGTTGCGCTCAAATGAATCCTTTTTTCTACGCAGAATTATCGATTTTATTTTTATTGTGCAACCCGTCATTGTAGAAATATCTTTACAATTTTTTAATGTTGTGAATAACCTCATTTATTTTTTCCATTTCATTAAGAAAGCACATTGTTATACAATAATACGTTCAATGCCATATGAAATATTTACTTTATTTATTTCACTTGACGAATCTGTGTAACAATAGTCATTTAATTGTAATTGCTAGTAGGTATATAAATAATTAATAAAAAAACTTCCTAATTAGTTGGGGTACACGTTCATTGAAGTAATGGTAGATATGTTATTAATTAACTGGTCATACATATAGCTGTATGAATAAACTTCTACCTGCTGTGAATGCTCAAACATACAGAAGTCATGAGTAGTCTTTGAATAATTTTAATTATGTAATAAATACAGTTTCCCCGACTTAAATTGATACTGAACTCGGCAAGAACTATGTGGAGAACGGGTATAGATATTATCTACATTACATGTGTATATGCGTGTGCGTGGAACTTCATAGTCTAGGTGTATTAATAATATTATTAGGCTCTTTTATTTTTATTTACACAAGTTTTATCATTCTGTTTTGGATTTCCGTGGCATTTCTGGTAATTGGTACATGTTAGTTCGCGTACATGTAATATAGAAAAGTTGTTCGCTATATAAATACTGCTTTGCGTTTCATCTTGTTATGCATGTAATATAACTTGTGAGTTTGTCTCATATTTTCCAGCACGTTATTACTTGAAAGCTTTTGCTGTTGCAACTATTTTCTGTCTTGTCAGAATATCCTGAGTAAAATATCATCATTTAACTTGTTTTGTATAAATACCTATATAAATATTTTCATTTCTATATTGCGTATAATATTTATGTACATGTGACATCACTATTGAAATGTTTCTGTGAAAACATGTTTTTGTTATTGTTTTTTTTATATAAATACTTATTTACTCTGTGTAAGTGAATGATAATAATTTAGACAAATATAACTAGCAAGTACTAGTGAATGCTTGTTACGTTTTCACTCATGCCCTGGCCTGTCTGTACAAGCAGTATTAGAGATGTTGTTGGATGGAAGGTAGCAAGTTTGTTCATGGTACGTTATTACCAGTGAGAAATATAAGACGCTGAATACTGTAGGCCATTCTCTTATCGGCATTGGAACCGATGTCCTCCGCGTTAAATTAGTACCGGTAGAACGACGTCTTTCGCTAGATAAATTTTTATTTATTCCACCAGTAATTACGTGCTGCTGTGAGCAATACAACAGTAGCACCAGTGTAACATTACATTTGTGCCGAGCGTTTTCCTGAAATCGTAGCATAGTAGCGAAATACGACAAGTAGTAGTAGTAGTAGTAGTATGTGAAGAAACGTGGACAGAGGGTGGTGAGGAGTGACGGGGCAAATAAGAGTAAAACGAAGTATATAACTGTTATTTGTGTGTGGAGTGCGGTGTGCGGCCATCGCTAGCTCGCATCTTATGATGCAGTTACTTTTCAATACTTCCTTAGAATATCACATTGCTTGCTCGCTCTTTTTACTATAAACAGTAGCGCTGTTGTAACAACTCCCGTTGCCATGGATCGGTAATTAAGCGTTGCGTGCGCATGTATATATATATATATATATACATGTATATGTATATAGTATATGCACACACATGCATATATGACCCCCATGCTTGTCGTCCACTCGTGATCAAACGAATTAGACCTGATATACGATCGATCAGCGGTCCTACAATGATGGTAACAGTGTCAAAACATAATATATACATTGAACTCTCATTAATTATAGTTCATTAACAGTTATAATTGAAACAAACATATTCAGAGAATACATATGATAATTGAAATTCACATCTATATAATATGTATGTATGTAGGAGTGTTTGAGAGAGATACACACATGTGTTTACAGGTTGATAACTACTGCATTGTAAACATGTGTGCGGTTGCATCCTAGCTTTATAAAATCTGTATCATCCAGATATGAATTATAATTGCCGGATCGTTATTTATAACTAGAGCAATTTTAATGCAGATTTTATGTTCAAGCTACGAAAGATAAAATAAAGTACATTAGCAATAAATAATAATGTGATATTGATACATTTCGTTATTAAATTATAAAAATAAATTTTTCATATGACCAACTTCTGGCTTGAAATATTTTTCGTTGGCCTCAGCTGTCAGATCTCATTTACTCATTTTTCAAAGATGAATTTTGTGTCAAAAAAAAGTTTGTTGTTTTGTATCTAACTTTATCTAAAACAAATATCTTAAATATTTTCATTTAAAAATTCAATTTACCAATTTCAGTTTAAGGGAAATTATATTTTGCTATATTTATTTTCGTCCATATACGGTAGCGGATATTGAATAATGAAATAAAAGGACATTCTAATTGGTTTATTTAGTTTCTTTATGAACAAAACATCAACATATGATAGTTGGAGTGATTCATTGAAAGTGTTATGTAGTTGCAAACTAAACAATGTCACATAAATAGATATGTATGTATGGATTGACAGTTCGGAATCTGCATTGCGCATGTGCCAGTTAGCTTGGAAAGAAAGTGTACAGTCGGTATGATCTAATTTTATAGATTTGACAACCGACAGACTGTTGACATGTCAGTGTCCAACAAACGTGGAATAGACATTCACAACAACCATGTCTATAAATAATCGACGACCAAATCAACTGGAACATAGCTGGGAGTACCTACGTTATACATGCAGCGTCACTTCAACATTCCAAATCAAAATTTCATTCTAATATTACATTTTTTATACATCACCAGAGATATACGAACTATAAATACGAGTTGGCATGCGACTTTTTTTTCCATGGCGCCATGGTTATTTTTTCTATCGGTCTATGAATGAAATAGAATCCATCCGATGATGACTTGCTGTCAGTTCTTGTCCCCGATATTCCAAATGAAAATTTCAAAGCGACACATTTCTTTAAGAAAATCTTCATAATAACATAATATTTCAACAGTCCTTCGGACGATCATAACGAATCAAATAACAAATTCTATATTACACTTGAATTATTTACTATGTCACAATCGTCGCTAAGCAAATCTACATAGATGATAACAGATAAACAATTTTTTGTTGATCTTTTTCACAAGTCTCAGTATGCAAAGATTTGTATTATGTTCTGTATACTGGAAAATATAATCTTAAGAATTTCCTTTCAAATATCACGATGTTATTGGAAATGTAAACAGAAAATAGCGTTGACTTATTTCCATGAAACTGATTTGTAATACTCTCAGTAGTAACGTTTCTTGTTCTCTTATTCTTTTGCTGTCAGACGCAGAGATATTGGGATGTTCGCAGAAACACATTGAGAATACAGTTCTTTTTCTTTTCCTTTTTCCGTCGTATGTACTTTGTCTAGGCTCCATCCTGTTGTTATTGAATGAATGTGAGTAAACACTTTTATTGAATAAGACGGTGAAAAATATCTATATTATCGGATGATAAAGTATAATCAAGCGATTTATTATCGTCTCGCAGCATGTGTAAAAAATGCTGATATCGAGTAGATGTCTGGTCAGGATGAGAAGCCATCTTGGAATTCTATGATTTAAAATTCGACGTTGATGTATAGCGCCCTGTTTTCTCGCCGGGATTTTAAATTATACTTTTGCAAGTAGAATTCATTTCATACGTGACTTTTTCTCGTAACGAACTATTCGGATTTATTGCAATATAATTCATCATAGTTATTTTTGTAAATGTCAAACAGTGTAATATAAAATCAATTTCTATTTGTACTAAATTTTAATTAAAGCAAAATTTCATATTTCAACCGTGAATGTATTCGTACATGAGGACATAGGTGAATGGTATAATTTTATAAATATCCATAGAATTATTATATAGAAATAATTAGAACTATAGTTTTATTCCATTTCTGTAACGAATAAACGTATTTGCATTTGCAATGCTAAATAAAATGCACACGTGTGATTATTGTATCTGGTATGTTGAATGGTTTTAGAGTGTTGACAGATATTGCTTAAGTCGTATGCAAGTCTGGAACATTAATATTTATGATGGGTAAATTAGAATTGTAAAAATGCTGTATGTATTTTTCTATTTAATGATGTAGTGAATTACAGCATCTTCCACAAGCGGCAGTAAGGAAATGTTGATCTGTTTATTTGGCGGTGTGTGTGTATGTGTGTGTGATTATTTTTAGCAGTTTTCTTTTTAAAGTAATAACACACTTTGGCACAGCTGGCATAGTTAGTTAGTTATATATAAACAAACATAAATGTACTTCCATGTGACTTAAGCATTTTGTCTTAATAAATAACACTCATTTATCATAATTAAGTAAGAAATTAGGATTTCATTTTAATAATAATAATACTTAATAATTCATTCGTTAACACGTACTTGACCTAATTAATTGTGATATACATACATCAATGTAAATTTTTCTAATTACTTGTTTTATGTAGATTACATATTAAAATAATAAATTATAGAAACCAGTAGAGTGTTTAAAGTAAATAGTGTCAGAAAATCATAATAAATATGGAACCATTTATAAATTACTTTCAACCAAACAAATTTCTCCGCTATATACCTGCGTATATTTATTCTATTTCATTATAAATTACTATTCTCACATTTATTTATCTATCTATTCATTCTCTTACATGTTATATAGACAGACAATGCACTGGATGATTCTATTTAAACAATCAGTACTAACCTGATTAAACAAGTCTAGTCATATGACAGAAAAGTCTACATGTGTGTATGATAAATATTTTTAAAATAAATATTAATCGACTACAACAAAGTCATGGGTCACTTGACTATTGTCACAGGGGGCAATGCACCGTGCCAACAGATAAATAATTCGATTAGTACGTACACATACATGTGTATATTTATTGACAATAATACTGAAATGTCTATATCTAAATGTAATATTACGGTAAATTACTGAACACATTAAGATGTAATGGTAATGAATTAGAATTGATTTAACATTTGTGCATTGGAGCATTGCGCATGAATTTACATGGGTAGTTCCACGTGGCAAGTTGAAAAACACCAGGCTAAATACTATGCGATATAGACGAGATAAAGCGAGTGCAACAACTAATAATAGCTTTTATCACATCACACGTCTGTAACTGAATTTAATTTTATGTGGAGTCACCGTTGAAGGTCAGTGCCATGCAATTTCGCACGTCAGCAACATTAACGCGCAATCATAAAGACCTGTAGCACATCACTACCTGCCTTACCTTACCTAACCTAACTCTACTCCTGTTACAACTACCACAACTACAACTACTGCACTTCGATATGATTTACATGACGCTTCCTGTTAAATTTACATTCATCACTTTTTCTCTCTCTCTCTCTCTATGTGAAATTTCATGCACGTTTTTATAATTGCTGTCAATACAAGTAATTGAAATCACTGTACTAAGTTTTATCCATGCATAATATCTCGATCTTTCATATGTACATCAACAAGAAATATTACAGTAGCCTTTGTATGTACATGACAATTTTTTTCTATTTTCTGCGCATAGCGCAGTTTGTTGTTTTTGTTATGGTAGTATTATTTTACTTATAATTGACATTTTGAGTGACATTATAGTTAATTAACATAGAGTAGAATGGAGATTCTGTGTTTGATAAAAATATACATTAGAATTTTGCAATACTAGATGTTTTGCTGTCTTCTATCTTGTGAGTAGATTCAATGCATATACAGTATGTTACTACAATTCATATATAACCTAAAACTTTAATAACCGTACTATTCTTTCTACACCTTGCTGTTATTAATAGTTTGACATTTATTCTGTTTGTCCAGTGATTCTTGATTAGGCTTTCAATGATAATATTACAGTGGTCATAACGGTTGATATTTCAGACACAAACTTTGTTGCCGTTCAAATAGATACTATTCTTGTTTAAACAGTATTCCATAGATATTGCAGTGAAGTGCTTGTGTTTCACAGGAAATATATGTATTTTACGTTAGGTTTTTATGAATAAATTATGTTTATTCAAATTTTTTTTGTTGGGTCAGTAAACACGAGATGAAAGAGTTAATGATTTTATAATTGCCTTCACTGACAATAACAAACTATTTTATGTATAGTAAGTGAAGCTCAACGGGAGCAGTTCATGCATTCCACTAATGATTTTTTTTTTTAGTTTTGATTTTAAACTGAACAATCCATACATACTATTGTATGTATTACTCCAATGTGAAAAACAGAGTTCTTTTATAATAAAGGTGACGAAATTGAATATAATATTTATGTATTTGGATTTGCCTAAGGTTAAAAGAATGGAATGGATGGAAGTTGAAAGAGATATAAAAACGTTATTCTCCCGTTGCTTGCATTGGCGCCAATCCGTTAGTTATAAAAAAAAAACTTGTTTGAAATATGATGAAATCGAAATTGTGCTTTGTTAGAAATTTATGAAGACATCGGTTTTCTCATAAATCACACAATACCAATACTTATAATAACTAGGTCCGTGTTGATTGTTTCACGATTTTTAATTTGTGTCCAAAGTAATTAATTATTGTATCTGTTTAATTTAACATACATTATTGAAAATGTTAAGAGTTCAAAACAGAACTCACATGGCTGTAATGTGTCAAGAAATTCTCTATAAATTTTATTTTGTAAACATTAAAAATTTTCTATCAGTTTAATTACAAAAATCACCGTCTTCATGGAGAACAAGTAACAATAAATTATATATGTACAATATTTTTTCACAGTGATTATTAAAATGAAATTTAATTTAAATCCATGTATTGATGTGTCAGTTAAATTGAGTGATAATCATAAATACATTATGTGTTTTATCTACATACAGACAGGCAGTTCATTGCTTGTCTTAAGTATTATTTATATATTATACTAATTCATTATGTTAAAATGTGTAACGAAGCATAGCGAATAAAAAAGAAAACATGTCTTGAAATCAAAGTACTTCCGAATAACAGTCATAAAAGAATAATTAAATATCTTATCTACGGCTTACAGCAGAGCAGAAAGCATATATAAAATGATTTTATGACCAAGATGCTTGGCAAAGAATTCCGTAAAGAAAGACATTTACATTCCGGATGATTCTGCTAAGATGAGGAACCGAAACAGGGAATTAAAACGAGTTCATTGCTCGTAGGGCCGTGTCCAGATCATATAGTGTTATATACATTTCCATGGGACGAAACTTCTTTTATCAATATTATGGAGTATAAGTAAATATCACCGTTCTAAATATTTTATGATCGTATATATATATCTTTTGTTTTAGTATTATTTTGTTATTGAAGTACATATCGTTTTAGCGAGGAATAGGTACTATAAGATTTCTATTGGCTTTCATGTTGGAATATATCTGCCTCCTGTTAAGGAAATTCATAGTTTTCGGAACTTGATTATATATGCGAGTAAGTACAAGTCTGCTAAGCCCACGCACACTGACCATACCAGGTTCAATAAACACAGCTATTGCCACAGTGTGGGAGGATGAGTCTGCACAGAGAAATTGATACGAACACCAACACGTATGCAATATAAACTGATCGATTCACAAATCTCATGAATATATCACGTTTCAAGTACTTATCATAACGTTATATTATCAGTATTCCTCGTTTTATCCATTCATCACAGATGAAAACATATTGAAAATATTTCTAATTATTGCTATTGTGTACACGCGTGGATGGTTTAGTTAAAATTTATGATAGCACAAAGATGATGTATGACAGGCGAAATATAATTTAGCAATATTATTATAAAAATCTATAGATTATTGTTGATGTATTTCATAAATTTAAACAGTATCTTTCTACTTGATATACAAGTACAATGTATTATCTATTAACCATTTTTTTTAATATCACATGTTAATCGATAATATTACAAATAATAAAGAAAAACAACGCGAGTAATGTTACATATTTATGCAGTTATATTCCAGAATAAACAACGTGTCTAGTTCGATTTTCAATACCAACTCTATAGAAATAACCATATATTGAACAAAGGATTTGATGATATATTTGTCGTTGCTCGTATTTCTATGTTATCAGTTGATGTCTGTTAATTTCAAGCATATTTGTTTTGTAATTGAAACCAGATTCGTTATTGTTTAGCATGTAAATAATAAGTAAACTGCATGTTGCTTATCGAATTGCTTTTAATAAAGTTGAACACTTGCTATGAAGTATTTCCTTATTTTATATTTCCGGGTTTCGTCTGAGTAATGTCGGAGCAATTTCGGTATCCCGTAGAATTGATCTTCCGATTTGAAGAGTTTATCTGCGTGATACATCTTGCAGACGGAGCCACAGACGACAGACAAGACAAGACACGAACGTAGTTTGATGTCTTCTTACTGTCGGCACCGGCCGTTGAACTCGTGCATTCGTATCAGGTGCTCAGCACAGAGCCAGCAGAGAGAAGTCCGAGTGAAGCTGAGGCTGTTTTGAGATGCGTGGGCGCTATGATAGCGGAGCCACACGACTTTATATTCGCGTCGCATCGTTATTTTTTAACGATGTTGCTCCAGATAGCGTACTAGTTGCAGATATCAAGTCTCTCCGTATTATTATTTGTCTGACGACTTGAAACTTGCGTATCACGACGGAAACGTATTGCAACAAATACGGAAGCCAGTCTCGTCCTGTATAGTCGAGCACTCGCCTAAATTAGATTGCGATACTCTCTGTACATTGTTTTTATTGTAGAATGGAAGCAGTAGAGAAATCAATAAATCAAATGGACTAGGTCATGCCAAAGACGAATTATACCGACATATATCTATATAACTACTACTACACTTACACACTCCGACAATACCACTCTCTTCCTTCATATCCAAGGATATTGTTACAAAATATCTATTTGTATTCTAAACACGGCTTACGTTTTTTTTTTGTTAAAATAATGAAATTACTAACTTCGGTCAAGGTACACGTATCGTTGTTACTTAACCTGGTCATACATACATATATCTTTCAACAACGAATGCCTGTGTGTGAGAGATCATTTTATAAATGGAAGTATGTCCAATTAAAACTGATGTTAAGTTTTGTAGATTGTAAACAATAATATTCATATGTGTTTAGTCTGCATATTCAACAAATTCCAAACATGAAACAGAAACAAATATAACTATTTAAATATATGGCTTTAGAAATGAAAACAACTAAGTTTTTTCTATTTAAGAATATAACAAAAACTCAATATAAGTAACCAAATTGATATATAATGAGCATTAAATGAAGATTATTGATGATTGCGATCTGTGAAGGTTAAACACACACACACACACACACACACACACCGCTAATTGTTTGAATGTAACATGATGCAAATGCAGTGACGTATACAAGTTGACATTTTGAATATTTACTCATTTACTTGTCGCGTGTGTATTTTTGTGATAAATCCCATCAATATTGGTTATCACCAGGCGTCTTAGTAATTAACACGCCTGATAGCGAACAAGACTTGTACAAATAGCCTAGTAATTTATCAAGCTAGCGAGACCGGCAACAACAGCAGCAACAGCACAATGCGAATTTCTTCTCGGAACACGCTAACATTGTCGACTATCGGCACTGCAATCATGATAATGACGTTGATTGAAGTCATCAAGAACCTGTCATGAGTTAAGACAGGTGCACCGAACAGGCTATACAGTTTCGATAGCTTACAAGATTTTTCCTCGAATAGATGAATGATCACATTACAGTCCGTGGTGGCAGGTGTATATTACAATGGAAATAATAAAATATCGGCGAAAGCTTGACGTGCCGTGACGAGTGCAAACAGTAGCTGCTTATTTCCAATAAAACCCAGCACATGAACGCGTGAAATTTCATTCATTCAAT
>JAGJTL010003236.1:1548175-1569838 GCA_022063505.1 Calosoma granatense
TCCGTTCAAGTTTTTTGTTGAGATGTAAAAATATATTTGCCCCTGCAGTATATACTTTCAGATGAACGTTATCGTGCTACGGTAGTCTAGATATAAGGGTTTTATTAA
This sequence comes from Calosoma granatense, assembly GCA_022063505.1. Taxonomy (NCBI): domain Eukaryota; kingdom Metazoa; phylum Arthropoda; class Insecta; order Coleoptera; family Carabidae; genus Calosoma; species Calosoma granatense. The sequence continues at coordinate 1,548,284 of JAGJTL010003236.1, forward strand.
AATCTAAAATTCCTTTATCCTCTTATATCTTAATATTTTTTGTGGTTTCAAAGGTCAGAAAAGTTAATATATACCCTTCAATCATGAAATCAGTTTCACGATTCAAGTTACTTATTTTAGGTAAAATATGACTATATATCGCTAATTGTAACTTTAGGTTTTTAGATGTATATTAATATTTTAACATTTTAACTCAAATTAGGGTTGTTGAGATAAGGCTTCATTTTTGGTAACAAATTTTTATTTTGTAGGGAGTAGAAACATAAATTTTGTAACCTAATTTTCGACTGTCGAAAAAATGTTGATTATTCTGCAAAAATTACTGTATTTCGTTAACATGTCGCACCTTAATCTATAAATATATGAATTATTTTGTATGTGGTTGTTCAGTTATAGAATTCTACACTTGCTATTGTTCAAATATTGACCAGTTATATCAGGTCTAATTAATCTTAATCATGTTTACATGTCACGTTGCAAAAGAGTTAATTAAAAACGAGGTAATAAATAATTATATTCACACGCATTATACGCATATTCATTAGCGTCAACTGAACTGACACATTTCTCTTGCAGAATATTATTTTTAATGTGTCACACTGACACACGAACCAATTAAATAAATCAATAGATCTTCTGTAAATCTAATTGCTTCCTGAATATCAATAATCTAACCTCATAATTCTTTCAATTACAAATGACGAATCAAACAGAAACATATATTAGAGATTGTTTTATAATGTTTGTATCTTTTATGTGTGGTCCTGACAAATCTAAATGGCGAAGTGCTGAGGGAAAAAGATTATCCGGTTGTTAATTTATTTGACACAATGTCAAACAAAACGAGTATTCCGTGTTTTAGTCAGAACGGATGTGGTCGAAAATATAATGACAGGAAATGTTAAATGACTCACTTGACAAACATTTGCCTTGTATCCTAGAATTCTATTTAAAAGACTTTTACTTTCCAAAATTATACATACAATAAATTATTACTTAAGTTCTTTGTACTATTCGACCGTGAAAGTTTCTTTATTGTCAGTCATAATAATATGTAGTACAATGTACAGTCAGACAACTATATTTACCTCAAAACAGTTAGAGAACAGACAAGGATAAAAGTCTATGTTTGTGTATTCTTCTTTAAACATTCGTTCAAATCCCATTTTCAACATGGTTTGCAGGATAAACACTTTTCTATATATTAACTGTTAATTACTACAAAAGAATTGAAACTGATCAATTTCGACTGTTGTGTGTGATATTAAAAAAGAAAAGGAATTACGCTAATCGCATAATGAATTATGAAATACTAAATATGATTATAACTGTTGATATTCACATATTTGTACAAATATACATCCGCATATACACGTAATTTCACACAATTTTATTAACATACAAGAATGAAATTAGTGAATAATATTCGTGAAAAATTTAAAAATTAAAACAAAAAAGAAAAAAGCATGAATACACCATGTGATATTATAAAACGGGTAACTATTTATGAACATAGCAATTATCGCCTTTTCAAAAAAGACCTCATTTTGGCTCTAAGAATAGCTGTGAAGATGTCACACCCGATGCAAGCACCTTCATTCATCAAAACAGACCTCTGTAGTACAAGAAACTATTTATACAGAGCAGAGCTCGCTAGTTCAACCATCAATCATCGTACACAATCATTGACGCTACCAACAAATAGCAGTACGGATTAAAAATATTAATATGTCACCTGTTTCTTGAAGCGTGCTGTCATTTCAGCGGTGCGGCACACTACGGTAAAAATTATGAATAATTATATAGAAACAAGTGTTAGAGAACCGCATAGTTTAGATGGCAGCTGGACAGGAAATATCGAAACATATTTCCGTTTTGCTCTTTTTTCGGCTGTTTCTATAAATGTCCTGGGTTACAGAACTTCATTCACAGCGTCGCACATTCATTCACTGATCTCTATCTTTGCTTTTGCGTTCTTTCTTACGCACACGCACACGAAATTAGCGGAGTGCACAAGTGTAGATGCGCAACTACAGATAATACGTGACAAAACCGCGGGAATGTACGTGTTTATTACACGTGTAGTATCAAGCAACTCTATTACATAACTTATATTCAAACCTCAAATACGTTACTAGAAAAGTTACGATACACCTAATAGTCAACTAACTGCATAACTTTGTTCATAAAATAAACTACTATCCACACCAGCAAATACTATAAACATATAATATGATGATAAATACATGGCACAGTATAAATTAACCTTAATGATAAACATTAACTACATCAAACAATTCCCATTTGCCATAAACGAATCTGTAAGAATATTAATGTACGTCACGTTATGTTTCAAATGTGAATAAACTAAAAAGAAGTAGATAAAAAACTAATAAACATAGTTAATAGGTTTACGTGTCCAAGTTAAACATCTGCGACAAGCTGAAATGGTTCGTTAACATTCGGCAGAACCCCCTATAAATATACGTAAATATCACAGTAATACAGGGCTAACCAGAGCGGCAAACGGGAATCCATATTCCCCGGCGCACCTGTGCACAACATCGTCCAGTGATCCTGGCCCAAACTAGCCTGTTAGCCTGGATATAATTATGAGTTTTGTGAAGTGTTGAACGCAGAACTTGTAAAACCGCGCTCCGCTCCTGAACCATCCGTCCCCATTGCTTGTGTAGTGCAGTGCGTGAATGTACGCGGGTGTTCCACGCGGATCACCGAACACCACAGATAAGATGTAACAATGCATTTCTTCACCGAACTGCTCCTGTTGCTATCTGCATTCAATGGTGTCTCTACTTCACTCGAACACACCAGTAATGGTAAGTAATCATACAATTACTTCGCTTATATTTCAAAACACAAGCATATATAAACTTTCCCAACTATTGACATTATGTGACAAAGTACCATTGTCAGTAATAATGTATATTACATAACTGGTACAATTATTTAACTTGCAACAAACTAAACAGAATATCAATTTATAGTTAAATGATTTATGTCATAATAACAATAATTATGTTAATCTAATAATTTACGTAAAAGATGAAAACAAGCGCTTCTATAATCAGTAATATTTGTTGTTCGTTAAGGTGCAGACCATTGGTACGACACTGCGAAGCAAGCATTATATCGACGACTTAAACATTTCAACTCCAAAGACGCTCCTTTGGAGGTAGCAAGAAATGTCATAGTGTTTGTTGGTGATGGAATGGGCCTATCAACTGTGACAGCGGCCAGAATACTTAAAGGACAACGGGCAGGCCTTGCTGGTGAGGAAGCACAACTTGCTTGGGACGAATTTCCAGCCGTGGCATTAGCACAAGTAAATAATTCATTGTTATACAGTTATAAAATTAATCACAACACATTAATGTACACAGAAACTATGTAATTTATCTTTATTTTTACATGTTTCGTACAGTGAAATATTATTCATGATAACATTACATTAATCAGAATGATTCAACAGAAATGTTATAATTACTAAAATCTAAATTTTACAGGATACAAATATTCATATAAATATGTACATATCTGACTCATATCTAATTTTTTTTCTGTATTGTTCTTACAAGAGATTGTAAGAATCATTGTCATTATTCATTGGCCATAGATATTTATTAGATAACAAATATTATAAGTAAGTTTACATTCATATGCCTACATGAAACAATAACATCTGTCTTGATTCATTTAACATTTCACTTTATTTTTATAATGTTTATTTAAACAAAACTAAACATAATAGTGGCTGCAATGTGTAGGATTAAATAATGTTGTTTAACTATTTTTCTCACGTGTTAATTAACTAATGTTTTTAGTTATTATCTAGTATCTCTTCATTTCTTGTCCGTTGCTTTGTCCACTGGTGCTTGCGCGTTGCCTTCTTCATTATTCGTATTGTCCGTAGCAGTTAATTTTTTCGAACGGAAAATCATAAGTCTTGTCAGTGTGCTGACAATTGTACATACTTGTTTCTTCCCATGCATTGATTTATCATTTGGAACATTGGACCGATAAAATGTTGACACTCTTCGATTTACGAACGTCAGCAGAGTCATCAAATCACAACGATTAACGTTCTCTTGAAATTCTTGACACAAGGCTTGAATAAACCAAGAACCCTTGTCAGGACTTCTCCACGAAAAGTATCCTAAATTGTAACAATAATATAATAAATTATAAGCAAGTTTCATTCGATATTTCATGGTTAAAAATTATTTATATAAACATACATAATATACAGGCTGGTTGCAAGAAAAACCTGATCATAGCATTAATTTTAATTTATTAAGTATACATGTATGCTTTACCTTGATAAGTTGAATACATGACTAAAATGTCAGCCATTGCAGGAATAGTATAAACTTCGTCATCACTTCTAGAGTCGGTTTGTATTCTATTTCGTACCTTAGTACCATCATCCACTTCGCTACCACGACAGGCTTGTATGAAAAATAACTTTGGTTTACCAGCTAATGTTTGACATTTGTCTCCAGCGAATGGAGTCCACAGATGATCTGGAGGATAAGCATGATCCTTTGCATTAATCTTTCCATCTTCTCCATGGCTCATCACACAAACCAATAAACAATCAGCGTGTGAATGATTCTCCTTCGATACTGAAAGAAAAATAAATATTCAGTACAGTCAGTTAGAAACATTGTAGTATTGTCATACCATTTCTTAGAACATCGAAAATTTCTCCATATTTCAAATCTCTGTAAATCCTCACGTCAAACTCCAACTCGTTGAGAACATATTGCAAATAAGCTTCGTCTTTTTGTGTTCCTTCTCGTGGTTTGTAGGTTTTATCATCGAAGTATTCGTGGTTAAAAATCAAAGCGACGCCTCTGTGTTTATGTGAATCGTTGTAGTAATCTGCCAGGCGTTCACATGATTGTATCTTTGACGATATAACTTCTTCTTGACCTGCATTTCTGTCAAAATGTACAAAAGACATGTCTTAGCAATTCATTGTGCACCATTTAAAATAAATATGTTGAACTGAATGGGATACGTTCAGTGCAAAAATTTACACAATATTTGCGTTTATACAGATAAAGATTGCTATAGATATGAAAAGTATACAAATAAAAGATATAATGACGCACAGAAATATATACACTTATTTCATTCATTTCATTCTTTTGTTGTATAAATATTATGTATTGAAAAATATGTTTATACAAATGTATATACTTACTGCAGATAATTTTATTTAAGAATTATCGCAGAAATATAAAGTTTAATCTGCAGGATTAAAGAATTACAATTTGATAGGAAAATATTAAGAAGACTGTGTCATAACTTTAATAAAATAAATTGTTTACATGATAAAATATGTAGCTTAATTTTTGATATTGAATGTAAGGCTTATTCATAGATTGAATATTTGAAACTACTTATTAACTTAATACATTTTACCGCCGACGTTATTTCAGATTAAACTAAACATTGTATGTAGTTTTTAAACAGAAAATAATAAAATACACTCACCTGTCTCTGAAGAAATAACTTAAAGGATTGATGTTAGCATCAGTGGAGTCACTCATATTGGCTTGTACTGTCACAAAGGAACCTTCAAATATGCTATTCGTGCACAAAATTTATCGAACATATTGATTCGTTATCTACTGATAATCTGCCACTAGCATAAAATTTAATATTGACAGTCTGTTCATATTACAAGCAAATATGAACAGCCATATCTATGAAGTGCTTCTATTCTAACAATAAGTATTTCAAAACAGGAAATTGTAAAATATTATTTGTGAAATAACGGAACTTCAAACCACATACAAAAACAACGTACCTTATTTAATTATTAGAAATGTTGTTTTCTTAAAGAGGATTATCATTTTTATGTTAGATAATATAATCAGTTACAACATACATATGTATGTGAATGTTTATATTTCAAATAAATGTTTACCTTGTTAAACATTATCACTAGATAAATATAGATACAGATAAAATATTAAATGAAGTACTTAATACTATGGTGTAACTACACATAAAAAAACTTATCTAAAATTGTTGCAATTTGATCGAAAATATTTTTTCATGTTTTCGATAAATGAATCATTCTTTAGAATCTTTAGTCTCCGGTTTCCTCAATTTATTAATACCGGCAGAGTTATTTTGGGTTTTCATCCATTGTTCACATTTATCTGTTGCATTGTCCATACATGTCCAGGATATTCCATTTCTATCCAGCCAGTGTGGTGATTGTTGATTGAAAGCATTGTAATTCGGTGGAGTTGCTATCAAACTGTCTGATGTTTCCATCATTTTCCACATGCCAGACATAATGTCAAAATATTTTTCCTGTTCCACAGATACTGGTTGTGGAATATCCAAGTCTTGGCCACAATTCAAATATTCTTCATCACGAAATATTTTGTTCATTTTTTCTTCAAACGTTTTTGAAAGTTCTTCCATTTTATTAAATTTCGACTGATTAGTTTTCATTTCATCTATACTAGAATAGGTTCGTTTTGCTTCAAGCTAAAACATATATTAATGAATTTATTTCCTGGCAAACACTACTGTCATAACAGGAATTATAGAAATCAGTTGACATGTTACATATTTGCACTAATTCGAACATGTTTATTTTTTATTTAAAATATTCCTAGATCTTGTAACTATAAATAACTCACTTGGAATACCATCTGCCTGACATGAGCAATTAATTTTAATGTTTGCAATTAAAATTAACTGCTTTATCTCTAAAATTAATAGTTAAAAATATAGGCATTGAACGCGTGTGCTAAAAGTGCGTAGTTGCTTGGCATTTTATATTCGAAAACATAGAGAATTTTGTATTCAAACAGTTACTTAATTCTTTCTAAATTTATTTTTATTCAGAATTAATTCTGACCTTTAATTCTTCTCTTGCTTCGTCCATAGCCTTCTGAAAATCGTCACTGAATGAAGCCATCAATTGTAAACTTTGTTCTAATTTAGTTAGACGTTTCTTTGCCTTTTCAAAATCTTTTTCAATTGAATCACAGTTTTGCATATCTTTAAATGGACCAGAAATGTCACTTCCACTGTAATCATCATCGCTTTCGTCGCTAATTTCCAGATTTTCTGGATCTAATGCCATTAGTTTATCTACAGCAGATGAAGTTTTAACTGGAATTTTTCCTTCTGTAATTGTTGATAATTCTGGTCTTGAAAGACGTTCTTTTGTATAAAGCGTTAACATTATTAACAAATATTTAGTTAACTACAGTTCTGAAGTACTGTCAAATATGAAAACTTGCATTTAAAATGAATTTGTTTGATCAATATTAGGCTATTGCTAAGGGTTGAACCTCTGTCTAAATTGTGGAACTAATGTACGAATATTCCATTTGATTTCGTATTTTTTTAGGAGAAACTGTATGATTTATTTCTTTAAATATTGATATTCATATGAATGTTTATTAATATCACATATTCCAATATCGCATTTTTATATTATCGATAATATTTTAGCTAGATTAAATATAATATTACGTATAACTGAATTATTTTCCCATCAAACAAACAGTCAAGCATTATTTGCAAAACGATAACAAAATAACAAAGTAACTATTGATATAGTTAATACAATAATCTAGTTTTTTATATATTATATACGAAATATGATAAATATAATTAAATATTTTACGGAAATAACATACACTCTTAACTGCTACTTTTTATGCCGAAGTTTATGGAAAGTAGTTTTTTATTTTACAGCAGAAATTAGCATGACACTCTTTCTATTTTTGATGAAACACGAGCTTATAAAAATAAAATTTCCCGTCGATACATTCATCTGCATTTGTATCATATACTTTAATTGTATATTGTAGAAAAATGAGAACCAATTATATTTACTGATCACGTTTAAATTCTACTCGAACTAAATAATATTATATTAATTTCATTTTTACAGACATATAATGTGGATGCCCAAGTAGGTGAATCGTCAGCTTGTGCTACAGCCCTTTGGTGTGGTGTTAAAGCAAATTATGAGACAGTCGGTCTGGATGCTTCAGGAAAATTTGAGAACTGTATGTCTAGTTTTACTTCCAGAGTTCCTTCCATACTCAGTTGGGCTCAGGAACAAGGTAATAATCTGCATTACAAAACAAAAGCGAAATTTAGCAGAACGACATCCTAACATATTTGTACATGTAATTCAAGATCAAAATGAATAAGTAATCTGTCAAAAAGAATACCATGTAATATTTCCAAATAACATTGTATCAACAGGTAAAGCTACAGGAATTGTTACGACAACGAGATTAAGTCATGCGACACCAGCAGCACTCTACGCTCACTCCCCGTCTCGATACTGGGAAGATGATGCAAAAGTGCCCCCTGTAACGAGACGCCGATGTAAAGATATTGTCAGGCAACTCGTTGAAGATGAACCAGGCAGAAATATTAACGTAAGTTTCTTCCAAATCATATTTGCTCTGTCAGTATGGTCGCAAAATGGCAAATGTTTCATTCAGCAAACATAAGTTTTCCATCAGCTTTAAGTAAATATAATGTAATTAGGTATTATTGGGTGGCGGACGACGACATTGGGTATCCATGGCTAACGCTGATCCTGAAGATTCCCAAAAAGAGGGACGAAGACTCGATGGACGAAACTTAATTACCGAATGGTTACGAAACAAAAAAGAAAACCAAATCGAAGCAGAATACGTGTGGAACAAGGAACAAATGGAGAAAATAGACACTGAAAAAGTTGATCATATTCTCGGTAGGTATAACAGATAAGTCTGAATAATTCATAAACATAATCAAATTAAAATGTCCAGGTTTGTTTTCTTACTCCCACATGGATTTCGACACTGACAGAAATAATTCGACAGAGCCTTCTTTAGCAGAAATGACTAAAATGGCTCTGAAAATTCTACTGAAAAATCCTTGGGGTTTTTTCCTTGTTGTAGAAGGTAATATGAAAATAAGTACTTTTTTGATAAAACTGTAACAAAGTAATGAAAATAAAACAGAACATATACATATATGAAATTCAGGTGGCAGAATTGATCATGCACATCACTACAACAATGCGTACAGAGCACTAGATGAAACACTTGCTTTCGAAGAAGCAGTCACTACTGCTTTGCAGGAAATAGATTTAACAGAGACGCTTGTGTTAGTCACGGCAGATCATAGTCACGTGATGACTTTCGGAGGACACGGAACACAAAGGGGAAACCCTATACTTGGTACTACAATTCCTATTTGAAATGAACTAAAATTAACGGTATTATATATTTCAGGATATGACACTAAACTATCAGACGTTGAAGATACACCATACACGACTCTTCTGTATGGAAACGGACCCGGATATGGTATGACTAAAGACAGTGCCATTGCCGGTAAGAATAAGATTCAAGCAGCGGCTGCACCCCGTCACTGGGCCACGCATGGCGGTGAGGATGTGCCAGTATTTGCGACAGGCCCTCTGGCCAATTTATTCAGTGGCACAATCGACCAGACATATATTCCGCATGCTATAAGCTACATAGCATGTTTAGGAAGTTTCAGAGATAGATGTGGATGTTTGTATTTCAGTTGTGAAACTGAAATTTTAAACACTACATGCACGGATGGAGAATGTGAAACAAACGATATTGGAAATGCAATTATGATTTCTGATCAATTGATTGCAGCACAGATGCAATTAATTAGCGGTACTACCGTTGACTGTAATTGTAACACTTTTCAGTGTTTCATTATTGCTGTATTTTTATTGATTTTTAATAAATGAATATTTTTTGTAATGTTATCTTTTCTGTAGCACTATTAAATATTAATATAATTAGATTGGGTAGAGACACCCATGCCTGTAGCTCATTCTCTGAACAAAAGAAGATCAAGGCATAGCCGACTAAGCTTTACTTTTGTTAACAAAAGAAAATAGATGTTTTTACAGATAATTACATATTTTACCTTTATAATTTTATTTGTAGTCAACTATTTAGGATTATGAATTTTAAAAGTATATTTCAATAAATATTAGTTTCTTATAATTTATCCAGACTTGAATATACGTCGATGAGCTACATGCATGGGTGTCTGTACCCAATCTAGTTAGGTTAGGATTGTGTGTATATATGAAATGAGTACCAACAGTAGATCTGTATATATTTTGATGTTGTCATTACCTTTCATGCCATGTTGAATAACGCTAGTTCATACTTGTCCGTATGATGATGTTACATGATGTATACGCTACTGTTGCGGAGTAATGTGAAACGAAACAGCGTTGAAAAAAGTGCAGAATCTTACTGTATGTTTGTTTGAACTTTATTTCAGTTAAACAAGTTCACAGTAAAATGATGAGCTTAAAATGTTACAATATATTCATATATATGTATGTATATGCTAATTGCAAGAAAAACAGCATATATTCTTACTCACTACAAGCAATAACGTAATGATTTTTCTTATATAATTACATGATTAAAATCATTCATTTACATATAAAAATACAACCAATTTCACCTGATGTGCTATTTACATCTAATAATAGTTTCGACAGCGATATTCATGATGATAATATATGAAACTTATTATGTATATTCCGTGAAGTCTTGAATCCTCTTGGATCGTACACTGCCTACGTCATCGCCGGAATACAAGTCTCCTCCATTGGCGTACTCCTGTAGGACACGAGTTCGAAGGTGTTTAATTTTTCTTAAACGTTCCAACCAGTACGATGCATACGGATCTTGTCCTTGAGCTTTCAAAGACCTAGTTACCATTGAAGCAAGCTGCAAAATAACGACAAACACACTTGAAACCACAGATAATTAATTGTACTATGCAAATATGACGGAAAGTCTGCATAGTTTCTATACAAACCACAATTCTATAATAATCAACACACTGAACATATTAGTACATGTATTCAAACAACACTGAAACATCTATGTACAGTGCACAGGCGCACGTGCAAACCCAAACAGAAAAGCGTATAGAAATAGAATCTTACATTTGAGTGGAGTGCCATCTGCCTAGTTAGAATTGCCAGATTCTGATCCGAAATAATCTTCGGTTCACTGTGCCCGATGTATTCAGACAATTCATCTTTAGCTTTCACTATCACTCTATTTGTGGCATAATCTAATGGTTCAATAATGATATTCGCATAATTAAACTGGCCCTTGATCGTGCCAATCGTATAATCTTCACCACTTTCATTGTACACAATGGTTACGAAATTATTTCCAATGTGCATCTTCTTGTTGTTACACGCCGGATCACTCTCCTTGCACGGCATCAGCGTAGCTACGTGAAATATCACTTGCATTACGTCATCTTGCCAGATGTAGGCAAACTTGCCATCGCTACCATTCTGTTCAAGACCGCCAAGGAAGAATGTCTGAGGATCAGCATCGCGCAATGAGATCAACGTTCCCAAACGATGCAGAAATTCTACATATCTTACGGAACCGTATCGGTTACGTAGGATTTCAGTTTCGTTGTTACATTGCCCGGGACCCACATACAGAACACCTACTTTATGTGTCTCGTACGGCGGTATGCAGTCCAAGATTTTCACAGCTCTTTGAACCATTTGGCTAGAGCCAACGAGTAACGGCTTTTCGGCGCCGTTCCCGAAGTGTGCGGCATGGTATAATTGAAGAAATACGAAACTAGGATTTATACCTGACTTCGGTGCGTCTCGTGGTCTCGGTGAACCGGTACGACGAACAGTATCCAACCGTGGCTTGGACACTGGACTCATTACGGATATGGTGTGACCTCGATCTCTGCGCATCGGTGGTATGGACGCGTCCATTTGATTCGACTTATCAATGCTGGTCGGACGTATTTTCTCCGGTTTCTTATCCGTGCGCGGTGGTTTCTCCATAGTAGATGGCTTCGGTTCTAATGCATGTCTGTTCAGACTAGATGTGGACAAAGTTGGACTCTGAGGTGGTTTTGCAGAAATACCACTTGTTATTATGGTATTCGTGCTCTCATTCGGACCTGGACAACTGTGACTGGATAACAAGGAAGGATGATTGCCTGTACTTGTGTGTGATGGAGGAGTAGTACCTGGATCATAACCAACCAGAATTCATTAACCATATTTAGTAGTATTTAGCCTGAATATCTAATAAAAATAAACGAATTATAATAATAACCTATGATTACATAGTAACAGACTATGATAGTAACATGGAAGTCAGCTAGTAGAACAGAACAATTATGTACTTACCCAGACCAGATATTTCTTCTGGTATAGCTTCGCACGATACTCGCATATCTTTCTTGCTCTTCTTCTGTCCGTCTGGCTCAGTGGGAGCGCCGTCCTCGCCTTTGCCAGAATCAGCGGCAGCTGCTTGAGCCATGAATGGATTCTTCCAACTGGCGGACATTTCCGGACTAGAGTTCGACCTGCGAACTGGATTCCGTGCTCTGGTCCCGTCCTCGTAATACAAGAACGGTTCACAATCATCACTTTCCCGTGAACTCTGTCTCGATGGACCACGGCTGTCCGGTATAGAAATCGGACCAGACACAGCACTGGACGTTGTTTCAATCAATGGTATAGATGGCATAGATGTATTTATAGATACATAAACTGGTACACTGATGGGGCGTGGTATTTTTACAGCGGATACATCTATCTCAATCGGTGTCATCACTGGTTCTTCTTTCACCGATTCCTTGGATAGTGATGCCATGAACAGACTGGATATCTCATTTAGCGGGAATTCATTATCTTGTGCTATTTGGTTCTGAATACGCATCACCCACGACATATCGCCCGTGGGTCGTCTCACGTGTATTTCAGCCCAGCCCTGACACCAACACGAGCAAAGCTGCCGCTCCGGACCAGACTTCAGTGAATGTAATTTAGACGGCAACTGGTCCAGTCGATCGACAGGTGACGTCGGCGATGTATCATTGTTGGATTTTTGTTCAATTGAATTCTGTCTCGTGGCACGTCCACTAGCGACTGACGAGTCATCCTTATTATCGTTACTGGCACTTCGATTTAATGGAAATCTACTTTCTGTATCAGGTGTGCGCTGACAAACTAACCAGCATTTATCGCACAGACCATGTTTCAGTGCTTTCTGAGCGCAACCACTTGTTGTAACGGTTATTAATTTGTTACCTAACAACCAGCTCATTGACTGGCCCCCAGACAATAAAAATTCAGCAGTTGGTAACCTTAAAATTAAGTGAATCATATAATAATTCTGACTTTTAATTTGACATTACAGGTATATTAGAGAATATTAAGAACACTTATTTAGCTGTATTGCATTTACCTCTTTGGCAATGCGGAGCATGGCGAGAATGTGTATCGGGCCATAAGATCTATACAAGTTTCAGTCAGTTCCTCATAGAACGTATGCAGAGCTTTATCCATTGGTGGTCGGAGATCTACTGTGGTAGGACGTTCTCTACGCCTAGATCCTTGTTCTGTTAAACTAGAACTACGTTTTCTGTTTGACGAATCTTCATTCATATGAACCAAATCACCTCGCATGATATTCGTTTCTTCAAAAGGCACCAACGCGTTGGTTTGCAAACCCTACGCAATCCAAGTAACCACAAATTACATATAACCGTAACAATACTCAGCATCAGAATTATAGACTATCCAAATGAAAATGAACATGCCGCTCACTGGGACATGAACAACATTGAACATGTTTCACTTATTATTATAATAATATTATGTCGCTCATAGCCGTAGTCGACCGACAATTAATAGAACCAGGTTTGCATTCCAGTTAATGACATATACATTCTTATTTGGATATTATTTTCATTGTCTAATACTGGCCAAAAATAACATTGCTCAATAAATTTGAATGAGAATTAATTTTGATTGAAGTAATAAATTTAAAAATAATGATGTACAATTCTAATAACCATTGAAAAATTATAGATATTGTTTTGTGTCTTGGTTGTGCTTCAGCTCCGGTCTGTACATATGTACGTTTCTGTCAACGTTCGGCGCTCCTCCGCTGTAGTCACATCAGTTTAAGTGCGAACCACTAGGCACATAGGTGTACAAATAATAAATACAAAAATAACGAAATACCTACAAGTTTTAATAATGTCAAACAGAAGCCACCAATGAAATATGTAATTAAAAATAATTATCTTACCTGTGTAATGAACTTGACAAAATCCTTGCGAAATGGAAGTCGACACTTGAGAAACCATACAGCAATCACATGATGAGCAAGTGAAACAATGTAATGGTTATATTTAAATGGATTTGTATACGGCAGTGAAATGGCAAATACAGACATGTACTGATCACCAACAAAATTGCCGAATACTGTTGGCAATCGTGTCAGTGTCGACAAGAACTCAAGCACTGGCACAGCTATATGAACTGTTGCTGAGATTTTAGATAAATCCAACAACACTTCCGGCAACAGCTTCACCATCACTTCTTGCATCTCAAGTACACATATGGTTAACGCTGTAATACATAGATGGGAGCACCGTGGCACCAGACCAAATTTAACCATACATCGAATAACACGTTGCTGATGAGCAGGATCCAAGTACGTGTGATAAGATGCCAGACTGGCCAATACAGGCAGTACACTCAGATGGAAATCTGACCGTGTGAACTTTGAGGCATTACGTAAAGATTCCGGTAAACATAACGTCTTGTCAGTAAGCTAAACAAAATATTCATTAAACATCATGTACATATATGTATAAATAATATACATATGCCGATCTTGCGAAACAGAGTATTCACTTGTATTTATGACATAAAACAACTGATGAATGTTTGTGTATCCCAAGCACAGGACGAATGAGTCCTACATATAATTATATGCTACATATCAACATCACATATGTATATAAATAGTTAATATTGCATGTTCACTAACCAAAGAGCACAACGCTAGAGCCAGTTGATCTATTTCACCAGCACCATGTTTCGACAATACTAGGGCTTTATTCTGCATGACTTTCGGAATTTCACGTAACAGCAGATGAAGTACATCCCAATCTAGAACAATCATAACGTCTTTATGTACTGCTTACATAAAATCATTATTTGTATTACCTTTTTCCTGTGTGAGACATGTAATGAAGACTTTGAATGCATGTCTAAGAGACACGTAGGTTACCTGTTGCTGGGATTGTTGTTGTTGTTGTTGTTGCTGCTGCTGCTGCGGCTGTTGTTGTTGTTGTTGTTGCTGCTGCTGCTGCTGCTGTTGTTGTTGCTGAATCTGAGGTTGTGATTGACTTTGTATCTGCAACTGTGCTGGTTGTAACGCAGCTGGTGATGGTGAAGCAGGAGGTGGAGGTGAGGATACAACAGAAGCTCGTGTCGTTACCCCTCCGCCACCCATCACACACAGGTACGGACTGTAGTGCATTACACCAGATCCGTCAATACAGCCTAACTGGCACGAGGAATTAGCGCGAACTTTCAAAAAACAATCGAAAATCTATAACAGAAATGTACAACTATGACTAATATATACTTGATAAATGTGTACATTCAACAAAGCTGTACCTTATATCTTAACAAACTGCCGTTTTCAAATACCGTAGGTCTAGAATAGTGAGTTTCCAAGTGTGCCACAAGCATCATGTATACTCTAACAGCATGTGACGACGGTAATCGATGTACTTTGACTGTGAATATTCGAATAAGACCAGTGACAACTGTTCTCAAATCTAATATATCTGCATCAGAAAGCGCTTCTCCGCTGCCATACTCAAAAGGACGATTTAGAAGCTGTAACGAATCTTAAAGTGTTGTCAAACATCCATAAATGGAGTTGAAGTTGGGACTCACTTTATCAAGAATATCAAGCAACTCGCCGCATCTCTTGCTGTCACATTCCAAACATAAGTCTACAAGCAATTCTGCACATGAATTACGCACGACTACATCTGGATCTGTAGCAACATGTTGTAAATGCGGCACCACAATCCGATCTATAAGTTCATCCTCGTACCGAGGTCTGTTCAGTTTAATCACATTGGTGAGAACTTCCAGAACTTTCAGCCTGACATTCGTTCTTTGCTCTTGTCTGTAATAGCGGCTCAATAGAGTATTTAACTTAGCTAACCACGTATGCTTCGTTGGTATCACGCCTTCTGACAAATAGTTGACTAATCGTAAAACAGATGTTTCAGGTCGCGCATGCGCACATCGTTCAATAAGATCATATAACCTAGTTATGGAACCGTTGAATCTGCCATGTTCAATTAACCATTCGATAGAACATAACGTTTCGTGAAGATGAGTAACTACTAAAGAATTGCCAGAATGATTCGCACCGACATATACAATGACAGCCTCCACTATGTCGAGTAAAACATCCCAAGCAGGATCGTGCAGTTCTGAACCACGACGATTCACCAGACCTTGCACGCTTAACATAACCTCATACACAACAAATGGATGTTCACATTTTAAAGCGTGTACAAATGACGGTAAAACGGACGTAGGTGTACAGTGTAATGATGCCAACGGTCTTGTGCCCCATAGAGCCTGGTTCACATGGAACACGGCTCCACGCAATAACAAATGATCATTTCGGAATGATGGTTCCTGTAAAATCCGACACATTGTAAAGAGAGCGGAGTGGCCCATATGTGTACCAAGTAGATTTCGCATTATACGCCAACTATTCTGACAATATTCCTCATGGTTAACGGTGCGACAAAGTGCACCGATAAATGTAGCCAGAGATTCGGTTGGCAAGTTACTGTAGCATACGACAGTATCAAGAAACTGTAGGCATGCTAATACCACTCCTTGCTGTTGACCCGGGGCGGATCGGCAGCATAGAAGACATGTACTCCTGCAGACAATGAAAATCCTACAGTTAAATGATATTTCATATGTGCAAACTGTTCCAAAAGCAATGTGAACATTACCAGAATTAAATGCATTGTCTACGATATTTAGTTAGTGTTAAACATTTCAGAATTCTAGTGTAACGTTATCAACATCTGTACAAGATCTATTTTAAGGTAGGTTGCATTAATACTATAACTGCGTTCAATAAACAAATAATTCCTGGTATATTATGGCATATATGTACTACTAATAAACATCCAGTACTCACTGGACAAGTCCTGTGATAACCTCTTCATCCAAGTAAGCTGCGTTAAACTTGACAACATTGACTAACAGTGCTAAATAATCCTGTGTTTTACCAGTCAGTGTAACATCGGGCATCCAGTTTAAAAGAAAAGGACCAACCTAAGAATTAAAATAATATTAATGCTTGTTTCGAATAATTAAAAGTTCAGTTCAATTATAACCTCTTCTTCGAAGTATAACAAATCTTTTCCATTATATGTGAGAGTAGTAAGCAAATCAAATCTATAAGTTGTGTCCTCAGGATGATCATGTTGTTTAATCACTCTAAAAAATTGTGCTCTCATTATACCTAATCGCTCGTATTGACCCTGAACAAGACATCGTAAAAATGTGAAAGTTATATGTCGCAAGTCTTTCGGTTGATCTCGATGTAGAAGATCTTGCAAACTGAACCATAATTTCTCAATTGCTTTCTACAAAATTAGAACTATGAATGTTGAACACACCACTATACAATATTATACTAACATCTTCTAGGCGGTTCGTTAGTACGTCGTCACTAAGCTCCTTAATTGTTTTCGTTCTAATATGTACTGGAGCATCCCTACAAATATCTTTTTCAATATCTTCAGTCAATGAAAAATCTGCCTTGTTTCTTAAATTGCCTGCAAAGAAAAATATTATAATGACGCAATTATTTCAATATAACAATAATTTTTACCGGTAGCTTTATTCAAACGAAAAAACTGCTTTAATTTTTCTTGTATAGTTTTCGTTTCCTTATCTTTCGAACTCATATTTACTCCACAGATAGGAGACTAGTAAAATCTAAAACACACTTCTGTTATTTGTGACATTTGCACAGCATATTACAAATACGTGTAAGAATTAAGTTATTGAAGCAAGTTTCTCCATTGAATGACCAGAAACTAATCAGAGGTTTTTAAACTATGAAATTAGACACGTTTATTAATATATTTAATTATAATACAATGTATAATTTATATAATACAACGTTTTTATTATACACAAATTATATTTTATAGGTTTATTTTTTACTTAAAATAATGTAAGTTCCAGTAACAGCTGATTATGGAACCTAACCTCATATCTGTTTTGTAAATGTCAATGTCATTGAAATTATCAGATTTTTGTTGGTTAATATTTAAAATATTTGAATTTGTTTTTGAAACGTACATTTAATATTATATCATTTCATTCACTTCAATAATAATATATCAATATTATTACAAATCTGTAAAATACACTATAGACCAGTTAAAGATGACGTCACAAGGCCATTAAAGGGATTGTCGAATGGCACACAAACCGTTTTGCCTTATAACTTAATGTATAGTATTTACTGAAAAATTTAAAATTGAAGCTTACTTTTAGCTTGGAAAAAATTTTTTACGTTACTTTGAACCTTCTTTCAGGTATGTATGGTATTGAAATTAACATTTTCGTGTTTTTAATATTGTATTTTTGTGTATATTCATTGACAAGTCATACTCAGTACATGTATTGTTGTGGGTTGTGGAAATATATATTTCATTTTTTCGTTTCCTAATTGGTCACAAATTTTGCTCTTAAGAAAGATGTGAACGAATTATATAAAACAGAAGTGTTAGTTAAGATTAATCGAGCAAATCTGAATGATACCTACATAACCTATGAAAAATTTGGTTGCAAGCATTATCAAGTATATACTGTAGTGAAGAGGAAATGTGATTTGAATGAACGTACCAGTGCAAGACAGAAAACATTCATATGGTTTCTGTTTATTAGAATTTAACAATACAAGAATATTGTCACAAATAATCTTATGCAAACATGACTAGTACATGGATGCAATAAAATGTCAATAAGTTTCCTTAACTATTGGTTTTCGAATTGAGTTATATACAAAAATCAGCTTACTATAACCACACAATTCACAAATGTTAACGAATCCATACCCAAAACATCGATACATTTAAAAAATCATTACACCTTCCATAGGCTGAATATGTTAATTTTACTCCCATACGTACCTGACCGAAGGCTCAATTATATCAGAAAAAAATTATTCTGTTACACAAGACATCATAATAAAAAATTCTTAACTGGTCTATTTTATGTCATTCTTAGAATTCTTATCTCCGTTCTGCAATTCAGCTCATATATATATATATATATATCACTCCACGTGATATAAATATAGATGATTATAGCATATTTGCGTTGTGCGCGTCAGAAAATAAATATTGAAAATCAAACGAGTCATACATGAATCGTTACAATGGCAAGTTATATTATTTTGTACCAAAAGGTTTAATTACTTATTTAAGCGAGATACATTTTCAGCATCCACAAATAGTTTCGAATGAAGGGGAATACAGTTTTCCATCTACGATTCCTCAGAAACGTGGAAAATATGATGTGATTGCACTAACTATTCTGGCTGTTGTATTTCAAACAGGTTTGCCTAAAAATAATGTTAATGTAATGTAAATAATTTATGTCTATTTCTAGTTGGCTGTATAGTTACACCCCAGCCAATAATTGACTTTCTATGTAAGTATTACATATTACAACATCTGTATAACTTGACTTACATCAACTTTGTAGTGGATTCATTTACCTGCCCGTATATATTGCTGTTTGCTCTCGAATACTGTAAAAGAGCATGCTATATTTGTGAAGAATATCGTCACCTTTCTTCGCGGTATGAAGGAAAAATTTTAAAACTTTTAAAAGCAACATTTATATGTAAACCAATATGCTACTCGTGGTTTTCTATTGCGATTATACTTGCTGTGCAAAGAAATTACAGGAATTACTTGCAATCTGAAATAACACCTGTTGTTTGTTCCTTAGCAGCAATGTATTTTTTGTGCAAAGTGATCCGTATGGCAAGTATCTGTAATAATATGCAATCAGTTAGTACATAAATAAAGAGTTGCATTACAGGAATCTAGTCCACTGCGTATTGCAAAATTAATAGATGAACTAAAAGGATTAGATTATGGGTCTGGAATGGCCCATAGTTTCTTTCATGGTTACCTGAAACTAATCCTACCATGTACCGGCGATGAAAGAAAAGGTTTAAAAGAACAAATAAGTGACTACGAAGACAAAAATGACGTACAATTTGCATCAAAGAAATTGTATATTTTAATTCCATTGTCTGCACACTGTCCTGCTACCATTAATGATCGATCAGGTATTGAAATGGAACCAGGTCAAGTGAGTACAATTTTAACTGAATGCCGTATGTTTGCCACAAAATATCGTACGTTGTAATTGTAGAGTCTGGACTGGCGACGAATGGACAGAGCTGGTGTTAAAAATCGTCAGTATCATAATTCGGTGTATAAAATATGGATTGGAAAAGGTTACAAACGTAAACCTGTGTATGTTTGTGCTGAATATGCTACTCCACTGCTTACATTTTATGAAGTGACCAAGCACAACACACCAGATTCAAGTAACAGTTTCGCATGTAATTTCCCATACGTACCAATTTATTTGACATATGCTTTCAGGAGAATATATGCGAAATCGTAACGAAATTGTGACAAATTTCTATATGACACTGAACAAAATTTTAAAGGATGACCCAGATTGTAAAGATGTATGTGAATTAATTTATTACAAAGGTAAGTAATAGTAGTAATATTCTGCATTATTTACTGTTATTATATACAATATTTGATAATAAATATACCTTATACCGCTCCTCGTCGATACACATATAACAATATGGATATTAAAATTTAAAATAAATCTCTTTCATTTTTGTTATAAATGTATGTTTTCACTATTGAGATACAAATTGAAAAATATTTGCTTTCAATTTCTAGAGCACTTGCATCATTTATTACATAATTATGTTAGTTATTAAGACAAATGAATAATAAAAATATTCTTATTTACATTTATAATATACAAGCGACATTTGTACCGTCCGTGAACTTAATTTGCATGCTGCAACGATAATTCATCAACATATAAATGTCCGAAGTACAAGTAAATGAATTCAGATTTTCACAGTAAAGTAAATATCAAATGCCACACTTATTGAAACGTGGCTTTTGTACTTACTTTGTTCTAATGCTGTATCGAATGATTCATTTTGTAGATATTGACAGCGACGGTAATCCTTATTCTGTAGATGAGTTAGATGTTGGAAAATTACTTCTCGACAGAATTCTGCGATCAACAATTCGCAATTGAATGCTTATTGCATTATATATTTCACAATATACTGTATATTCCTATTATTTTTATAACTGTGTCTCATGTAATTAATAATTTTATAAATAAAGTGTTTACACAAATTTCACTCTTACTGATTTTCAGAACGTATACCATATAAATGAAACTATTTATAGTGGGGGAATCCCAGGAAATGTACTTGAAGTTACAATTTATGTGCAATGATAAGATATGAGATAATTATTTTTTTATATAATTAGTTT
>JAGJTL010003236.1:1576457-1587583 GCA_022063505.1 Calosoma granatense
GAAGTTAATTTTGTAATATAGATACTCGTGATTCATAGATACAATTATATTTTTTAACTATCAGAAATTTGCGAAACTGTTTTCTGTTAATAATTACACTTTCAGCTGAGAAAATAATGTATTTTGGGCCCTTGCAATAGTTTTGGCCGCGTGCAGAAGGACTAATCATAAAACGTTCTTATTACGAAACTTCGCAACTTCAAATTACTGCGGAACGGCAATCTTTAACAGCAGTAAAGTTTCATAATTAGAATTTATCATTGTTCCCTCTGAACTTAGTATACAAAATGCTTCTTTAGTCATAAAAAATGTGCTACCATCATCAGTAGTTAATATTTATTGAAAAGAAATGATTTTTTAAATAAGAGTTATATCAAAGCTACAAAATTAACCAAAAAATTATTTATATGTTTAGAAAAGTTTGTATTCCTAAAAAAATTGTGTAGATAAAAAATATATAAACAAGCTATTTTTCTATAAAGCACGTATTGTACTTAAAGACTGCATGTTAAAATTAGTTTATAGTCAAATAATTCTAAACGTGAAGTAGAATAAAAATAAAATATTTTTTTAGAGATAAAATGTTTTTTTATATGTGAAAAATACATATAAATATCTAAACATTTTTGGATTATTATTTGCTCAGTAAATTAGCTATTAGTGAAAGGCGATATAAAATAACATTGACAACTGTACTAAATCATGATCCAAATCATTCGTTATTGTTTAATGGAATACGGTATTTCATTCGCATAGCGTCACTGGCTACAATTAATGTCGTTAGATATATATCACTTCGGACTATTATTTCATCCGAATCCCTGGCAATTGCTGTTATAAATGGCAAATATTTTACAAATGTCATCGGCATTTATACGAAGCGTAACAGACTTAACAACAGCGATATGATCCATGTAGTACGAACCCCCCACACTCCTCCGTACACTATTACTTGCCACAATGTTGTACATACGTGTACGTGCTTGGTATTTCTACGTGAGGGTACTCTCAGTTTAGCATTAGTAGCAAACTGAATGCAGAACCGTAACTACATCTTTTGTGAACATAATGCAACATTGAGATTATAACCCCTGCACACCGTCATCTTTCATTGTCACATCTTTTCAGAATGATAATCCTTAACACATTTTATATTCATTCATTTGTATGCGTACAAGTTTTCTAACTTCATGAAGCATGAAGTTATTTTAAAAAGTAGAAGATTCAACCTGAACTATTTATAGAATATTTTAGAATAGCCCTAAATATACACTTTCATGCAGAAATGACGTTTAATAGACGTAGTTCTACTATGATGATAGGTTTATTTAACATAACCTAATTATCCAATCTTCTGTGCAAACTTAGCTGGGTTCATTAAAATTATTCTGATTGGCGGTTTGTGAAATGTGATTGGCTGAGAATGTGTACACTCCTGAAGTCTACCCTGTACGTAGTAGTGTGTAGGAGGTGGGGTTGGTTGACGTGGACTATGAGCGATGGTTCCCTAGTGTAGTTGCGCTCCGCTCCGGTCTCGTGGTTCAGCGTATTGATCGAAAGCCCTGTACAGTTGGTCTCGCATGCAACACTACTCCCCTCCGCCGTACCCATTTCCAGCACCAGCTTGTAACAAATCCTCCCATCCCCCCTGCCAACATAGTAGCGTGAACTTACGTGCAACCTTGTGGGCACATGCTAGCTCAGGAATTAACGACCAAGACTGGAGTCGTCTCAGAACTATTCACCTGGGGCTCTTCGAATGATCCTCTACTATGCACAGTACGCTATATACCACTACGGAAGACCATACAACAGGGATACGACTTGTGATATTGAAACGAGTAGTTTCAAAATAGATTTCTGTACGAATACTATGTTGCAGAATACGTACCTTGTAATGGTTTTGTTGATACTCGGTTGTGTCATTTTGGAACCTTAACGTTTATTCACACCAAATGACAGTGTGAATAAATAAATATCAGATGAGAATTTAGAATGCTACCATTAATATATCTCATCTTCGTACGTACAGTAATATCAGCAATGTTTGTGTAACCATAACATAAAGTTACTCTTGGTTAACTTGGTTACTTAAACATGAATTAACATTTATATTCATATCTATTCCTGCAGGAACAGCCCAGTAGAATGTTTTAAATTTTTTATTCACATAGAAATAGTAATATATTTGCCCAATTTATTCAGTACATACTTTGTGACAGATACTAATGTTTGTATTGACAGGAGTACATTATTTCTACCTGATATTGTTTCATTTTTTCCCTGTCTCTTTGTGATAATAATAAAAAGTAAAAACACTGAGTTGCTATGCATTTCAACACAAACATAGCATTGCTCCCTTTAATTCATTTCTACAAAATCAGACAAAAACGGTTTGTCCAGTTGCACCAATAAAACGGAACTACATCAAAGCTACCCTTTATATTTCTATTCAGTATGCACGATATCAAGAACCCCAGGTTTTTGTTTGCAAGACTACAGTCAGTAAATAACCGGAATGTTTAATATTTAAATCAATACAGTGTAAATGAATTGTGGAGCAAGGTAGGCACGAAACAGGAATATTCTTGAAAAGTGTTGACCAATCACAGAGACACATGTCCGCAAAAAAAAAAATCTGCTAAAACTCATTGATCGGGAACTGGTTCAACTGTTGGCTCGTTGGCTCTATTCGTGCGAAGGACTTCAGCACTAGTGTAGCGCGAAATAACATAGTATATCAGAGGCAAATAATAACCTTGTACATGATATACCCGTAGTGTCAAAAATAAAAGAACTAATGTGACATGATATATGGATGCAAATGAAAAGAGAGAAGTTTGCCGAAACAAGTATATCTTTGAAAATATATTGTATTTAGCAGACTTACTCTGCCTTACTCTAGAATGGTTCATTGTCTTGGCAACATAAAAAGAAAATACAATTCAAGTCTGTTGCGGGAATTTATATCTTAGCAAGAACCGAACACATAGTCATCAATAACATTAGAACGAACTTGAATAGTACGACGTTATGAAACTAATCCTGAAAACGCATAATGTTTATGTAAATAAGAATAAGATTAAATCATTTTACGCCTTTGTTAGAAACAAATTTACATAAGATTAGTGCTGGTTTTGAAACACGATTAAACTAATAACGCTGATGTATTTCCACAACATTAAACGTCAGAAATGGTATTCGAAATGCTTTTCAATTTAATGTCCGGATATAAAACGACATGGTACGTTCTAGTGAATGATGTTTGTGGTCGCATGACTTACAGACATCGAGTATATTATAATATTTATGAACCCCCAAATATATTGATAGTATCTTCACTTTGTTATAGAATGTCTACAATACACATGCAACGACTAATGCAGATAATAATGATTGTTTAATGTGTTTTGTGTATAGGATGAAACAACATTGTGCGATGGCACAGAGGCCGATAAGGTGGACGAGCCCACCGTGGCATTGCTGATGAGATTGCCGTGAATCAGCCACATTGCACCACATGATGGTGGAAGAACATTCCGCAGTGCTCGCATCTCGGATAGAGCCCGAGTACACTACGGTGTCCGCTCCGAGTGCTTCTGCAATGACACCAGCTGCGTCAGACACTGGCAGCCGTGCTCCCCCAGACGAAAGGGGTCGATCGCCACCAACAGACGTAGCAGAAACTGCTGTTATTAATACTGCAAAAGATAACACCAGCGACGGGGACCAATCTGTGAACATTCTAGAACAAGATCGACCCAGTAAACAGTCGACGCCGGACGCGAATAGTCCGGGTCGATCAGCGGAGAGTCCTAAACCAGGATGTAGCAGTACTGGAAGACCCGATTCTACTTCGCCGCGGTCACCAGAAGAAGCTCGTGGCGCCCAATCCACTCAGCGACCAACTTCGTCTTCCACTGGATTCGTTGGGAATCCAACTGCGGCAGCACGCCGCCTTAAACAAGAGAACGAACGACTTCAAGCGGAACTGACAAGACTTAGACGGTTGGTAATATCTGCTAGCACAGCAGCCGCTTCCAATGCTCACAAGACCGACGATGCAACTCCGCCGTCGGCACAAAGTTTAGAAATGGAACTGCAAATCGCTCGGGAAGCTTTGATTGCGCTGCGAGCGGACCGTAAACGTCTGAAAGCCGAGAAGTTCGAGCTACTCAACCAAATGAAACAGCTGTATGCGACTCTAGAAGATAAAGAAAAGGAATTGCGCGATTTCATTCGCAATTATGAGCAGCGGGTACGGGAAAGCGATGCTTCATTACAGCAACTATCTACTGAGCGCGAGGAAAGAGAACGTGAACGTTGGAGTTTACTAAGACATGCTCGAGACGAAGCCGAGAGATCTCTCTCGTTAGCTGCACAGTTGAACGCGAAAGAATTACAACTCCGCCAAGCTCATGAACAACTGAGGGATGCACGACGACAACTGCACGGATGTCTATCAGATGGAGAAGGGGGTGGACGTGGAGGACTTGTCACTACACCCGGTTCGCTGGCACCAGGTGACAGAGGCAGTTGTTCAGCGGATTCAGGGGTAGTAAGGGATCGAGCTGAAACTGCTTCCTCTATTGGAGGTAATCTGTCAGATTCTACAACTGATGGCGCACCAACTATAACAATCGAAGGAAGTAACGTAGATGTAGATAGCATTTCCGTTGTTTCATCTGTTGCACCACCGCATATGTATCAGTGTGAGTATTTGTATGAATTGTCTAACATTTCATTCTTATAGAAAACAATGCGATCCTTCGCATGGGGGGAAGCAAACAAATGTTTGTGTGTTCGTATTTTAGCAGTGTCCACTCCTAAGGACTGCAGCCCAACTCTGTCTCCACTCAACGCGAATGCATTCTCAAGATCTATCGACGCTGGAACTTTATCGCGCTCTGTGGAACAGCTAAGTTCTCCACTTGGTGACGGCGAACCATTGCCTACCGCCGGAGGCAGACGCAAGAATCCAACTACAACTAGACCTAGTGGCCGAGGTGGCACCTGGGGCAGTATATCGCGTGTATTCGCTCGGTCCCGACATAGGAACAAGGCTGCATCGGCAGCCGTTACCGCAGTGGCCGCAGATGGTGGTGAAGATGCAGCTTATCGTAGTTGGTCTCCACTGACCGAGGAAGGATATGCAGAAAAACTGCGATTGCTCAGAGAAGCTGCATCTGTGCCGATGGAAAGGTGGCGAGCTCCTACCGTTTTAGCCTGGTTAGAGATTGCACTTGGTATGCCACAATATGGTCCGCGATGTGCTGAGAACGTCAAAAGTGGGAAGGTAAGTGCGAATGTGGCAGTAACCCTATAATTCCAATATCATTGTAGTTTATTGTTCGTATTGAAACATAGAGAAATCTAGCTAGTAGCGTAACTAATTAACTAGAATATTATCATTATATGATTATATTGATTTAGTTCACTGTTCAAATGAAGAAACTTCTATTCTACAGTGGTTTCTAAATATGAAAATAGGTAATTGAACATGTTTGACTAGTTAGTATAGTTTCGCTACCGATGTAGTAACACATCCCATGTGTACAAAATGTCGTATGTATACGTATGTATAGCTGCGTGCCCTGAACGGACAGGTTCTGCTCGAGCTGAGCGACCTGGAGCTCGAGTGCGGCCTTGGCATCACCCATCCTATGCATCGGAAGAAACTTCGCTTGGCTATCGAGGAACATCGTCATCCGTCATTGGTCCGTTATCCATGCATTGCTCAGCTGGGTCACACGTGGGTCTCCAGTGAATGGTTACCGGATCTTGGACTTCCACAGTATTCTGATAGTTTTGCTGCCAACATGGTTGACGCACGCATGTTGGAACATCTCAGTAAGAAGGAACTGGAGAAATATCTAGGAGTGACGCGCAAGTTCCATCAGGCGTCTGTGGTTCACGGTATACATCTGCTGCGTATCATGCGTTACGATAGACAAGCATTAGCGGTCCGGCGACATCAGTGCGAGACAGTGGATGCTGACCCGTTGGTCTGGAGTAATCAGAGGTTCATCCGATGGGCCCGAAGTATCGATCTAGCTGAGTACGCGGACAATTTGAGGGATAGCGGTGTCCACGGAGGATTGGTAGTGTTGGAGCCGTCGTTCAACGGGGACACGATGGCCACAGCGCTTGGTATACCACCGGGAAAGAATATTGTACGAAGACATCTCGCTGCTGAACTGGAAGCACTGATATTACCAGCAAGGTACGTCATCTTCTGCCAGATGGAAGAGTTGCAGGCAGAAACAGCTCGATCCAAACCAGTGCAACAACAGGCGCAACAACCGCAGACAGCTCAGCCGCCGACACCGCGATAGACCAATCACAACAAACTCACCACCAAACACTGACACTTATATAGACACGTGTTAGATAGATAGATAAATAGTTAGATAGATAGATCCTTCCTCAAACCCCCAGCAACTCCATCTCCGTCGCTAGACAGTTGTCTGATGGACACTAGTACTATTACTTATCCACCACCACCCTTCCATCCATCTCTAACTATCCTGCCTCATACCTTTCTTCCTTATCCGGCTCTCACACGTCTATTTCAAACACAACATACAATACACACAGTACACTAATACCATTCAGTACATGAAAAACCACCACGCGAAGCACACACAACCATTCTATGTTGCTGCACGGCTCTTTATTCCCCCGCATCTCAATATTCCTGAGAATCAAACACCTCCAGAGGCAGTCATAGTCCTTGCGCACGAATCATTTCTTGAATGGTTCAAATGTAAATGCTTCATTAAAGCTTCAGTGTTGATCGGATGTACGAAGCGAAAACTTGTAAATAAAGATAATATACTAATGTTAGTTTCGTAACAGAGTGTATAAATGTTAAACAAAACATACATATGTACCGTACATACATACAGATCTGATTCTTTTATATTTAAAATATACAGACTTTCTATTCGAATTTAAAAGAATCAGTACGATAATTTATCCAGTAACATTGCTGATATCTTCGAAAATTGAACACACGTTTAGCGCTCAATTCATACATTATGTGAATACACGTACGTCGATTCACCTGTACATATAATATATAAAACTGTATATTTAAAGAAAATGAGAATCAAAAGTACCTAGTAGCTGAGCTTCGGTATGTGTGAAGTACTATGACTAGTCATCGGATGTGTGTGTTGTGTGTTTATCCTTGCGCACATACCTCCCGACATCTTGTCTCTCTGTGAGTCAGTACAATTCTAATAAAACCGCGCGAGCGCTGCGCACCGTCACGTGACCGCGAGGCCGAGTACATAGAATGCTTGTGTATGGTTCCTGCCGCCCGAAACCCCCTAACGGTTTATTATTTATTTCTCTCATTTATTTACATTGTTCACATCGTAATGTTGTGTCATTCTAGCTGTTTCTCTCTATCTCATTCTATCTCTCTCTCTCTCACTCTCTGTATATCTCTTATTTTCCTTCAAGTATAATTTGCTGCTGTTTGTTTTGTTTTAATCTCGTTTGGTGTTCCTGTGTGCCGGTCCGCGCGGGGGTACAGATCGTCGCTGGGGCATGTGGTCCGCGTGAAGACGCGCGCGCTCGGCGGTGGTTCACTGGGCCGGCCCCCCGCACCCGTCACCAACAACACCAACACCACCACCAACACCGTCTTCGGCGGTTATCATCATCATCAGGAACAGCAACGCACTGCCGGCTTGAGGGTGAGTATTTAACACACACACACATACATACACACGCACACTGCGCCACGTTATATACATAATTGCAGAGACATGTAAGGACACCCGATTCCGTCATTATATGTAGATTCCCCAATACCACGCTTCTCACCTGCACCAGTACGCTTGCTACACCGATATTGCACGCTACGCGTACACATACCAATGTTCCTTGGTATATACTCGGTGTTATACTATAACTCCAGCAGACCAACAAACTCTGTATTCTAGTAGAAAGAAAATAAGATAACATCCTGCATATACCAGCGACAACATAACAACAACGACAATCACATAGCACAAGACACGTTCACGCGCTCAATTCATAACTCGATATTCCGGTAATCAGCAAAGATGTGTGCGTATGCATTCCTGAACACATACGGAAAGGTGCAAAAAATATGTCGCCCGGGCCGACCTTGTGTTGCAGGGTTCCCTGAGCAGGGCCCTAGGGCTTGCGAGGTCACGATCGGACAAACATTCGCCCACATCGAGCAGCGAAAGTTCATCGGTGATCAGTCGCATCAGTGTGAGTCCACTGCAGCAATCGGGTGGCGAGTCACCAGTTTATGCCACACCATATAATTACCGGTACAGCTACACTGGTGGCAGTGGCAGAGACTTGGGTTGCGAATGCCGTTCCACGACGACGCCCACCAAAGATTTCTTGGACAACATCGTTATGGACGGCAGCTCGAAGAGGCATAGACGTGTCAGAAGTATTGGCGATATTGATGTGATGGCTGTTGCTCCAGTGTGATTTTATCTTGACTCTCACTGTTCCCTGTATTTCCCCCCTACTCCCCGCTGTACCGCCCTTCATCACTTCTACTAATATTACTTTAGCCTACTCCGCTATTAATTAACTCGCCGGTCCACTCTGTAACACACCCACCCCCGCACTTCCCCTTACCCGTGCCCAAGAATCTTCTTCCTTTTCCCCGCAGCACGAACGGGTTTCGTTGCCCGTCGATGTATATAATATATATACATATATACATACATATATATTTTGTACAATGTGTTTTTAATGTTGTTTATTTCTAGTCATGTAATAAGTATACTCATTGATTTTATTATGTTATTTCATTGTTCAATAAATCGTGATCATGTCAAACTAATTTATGAAAAGTATTTACAATTATTTAGTATTTATATTTGTTTTCAACAATTACGGGACACAAAAAGTATTAAATATAAATTTGTATAATATAATCATTCGCAGAGGCAATGACAATGTAATACATATGTGATTATTATTAATTAAAATTCACTAATAAAGCTGCCGAGAATATTATTTAGTGTCGACAATTTCGACTTTTCTGCAAATAAATGAATTTTCCATGTTTTATGAACAAAGGAAACCATACATTTCTATTTTCGTATTAAAGGTAAAATACAACTGAAGCCATTAAAGTATTATATTCTCATTAGTGGGAATTGCAATCATATACAACACTAAATTCATATAAATATAGACTATAATCATATACATACAGGTATTTGTATACAGCATTACAAACATGTAAGTATATATTTCATGTGTTAAATTATAATTACTTACCGGATGCAATATATCGCCAAGAGGTATAAATTGAGCACAATTATACACGCAAGAACAACAAGTACATTCACAGTATAATATAACTATAATCTAACAGAATGGCGTCAAGAACGTAATAAAAAGCGCCTCTATAACCTATATTATTAACTTTACTTATCACCCCAGTAAAAATAAATCCTAAACATACCACATGTATTTGCAAATAATTTATATCTTTCATGCAAAGTTCTACAAAAATTCATAGACATTCGTTCATTGACACATGACCCAACTTGTTAGAGAATCCTCAATTAAAATCGCATTGAGGCAGTCGTGTTATAAATGGCATGAACTACTTTATACTTAAATATAACACATGCCTGCGCAAACAGCATTATTCGAGCAAATAAATAAATAAATAATAAATTAAATTCAGTGTATGACTTATCTAAATGGACGGTTTGGTTGTTGAAACATTGGATGAGATAGATTTTGCAGATGGTTTCAACATCGATCTAGTTGCTGAGGCCAGTTTCTGTGATACAAGGTGTGCTATATGTGAAGATCTTCGCCAAATGAACTCTCTGGTGCGGTCATGTTCGTCGGGGCTATCGACACGGACTTGTTTTGGCTGCATCACTCTAATGGAATGCAATTTTGCGGATCCGTCATTGTTCACTCGTAACACCAATTTACCACGCATTTCTTCTGTAGTTGCAGTGGCACTTTTCAGTTCTCGTTTCGCTCCTCTGCCGAATTCTTTCTCAACTTTCAGTGTTAACGGACCCAGAGCGAAATCGGTTTTAACAGTAGTATGATCAGCCATCAGGTTAACAGTCACGTCTCCGTCACGCTTGATAGAAGACAATCCGTAAAGAGTTGCTCGTGCTTTTGGTGTAGATTTCGAGTTTTTTTTCTTCTGTTTTTGTCCTTGGTTTTGTGGTTGTTTCCTTTTGTTCTTCTGTGGTTGTGTGGCAGCGCGTACTTCATCTTCTGGCTTTGCTTGTTCATTGGATTGTTGTCGTGATTCCACATTCGTCTTTGGTGTAGATGCGTTGGCGATTCTCTTCTTACCTTGGTTCTTCTTTGTAGCCGAATTGCTTGTCAGTTTGACACGTACAGGATCGTATGATCTGCGCAGAATCCTGTTCACTCTGCCAATGATGTTATCGACAAAGCGATTGTACTTCGATACGTAGATAGTGGGTGGTCGATTTTTATCGGGGTTCATGGCACCTGTAACATTGCATCTTGTATATTCCCGAAGCAAGATGCAAACAGGCCAGTCACTTTGCACTTACGGACGTAACGTTTGCGTATACATGAATACATTCAGTACATTCAGCTCCAGTTTTAACAACAGATTCCAATGCTTTAAACAATATAAAATGTTATTCCCTTAACTAGTACAAGTAAATAAAAAAGTTACTTTTTATCTTTAGTTTTCACAAACTTTTCTTATTACCATTCTCAAATATATGTCGTAAAACAGGAGCTGTCTGTATATTAATAAAGCGTTTATATTGAAAGGAATTCGTAACTATGTTTTTTAAACTTCACTCGAATTTTGTTAATAGGTTAATGATATTCACCCGCCCATAAACTACTTTTTTGTTCCTCATTGAGTTTCATTTAAAGTGATGTTTCATGATAATGAACTTTTGTGCAGTGGCGTAGAGACTTGGGATTTCCAGACAGACCCGATATACAAGTTTTGTTCACAAATTATTGTACTAATTCATCAGAGTATACAATAACTGTAAATATTTTTGCACTCTTCGTGTGTGTTGTGTAAGTTTTGTTTGTTTTATAGAACGGTACAAAAATGAATTATCTGCAAAGAATTATTAAAAGGAGCA
>JAGJTL010003236.1:1587713-1600631 GCA_022063505.1 Calosoma granatense
GTATGCAAATTTCTTTAATATATATGTAAATATTTGCAAATGTATGTGGGTCCCCCATTTAGTAATTAAATTTCTTGCAATTAAATACAAAGTGACTATGTTATTGGTTTTGCACTATTATGTTACTATGCTGGACAATCGTATTTGTTTAACCCGCATAGCAATAGAAGTGCTTTTGTCTTGCATACAGATATATGTTAAGTATATTCTAGAAAATATTTCCGCTAAGTAAAACCCATGAATGGAATATCGTAGTTAATGACTATTGTAACTGTGATTTGCTCGGTGTGAACAAGTGTAATTCCATAAATGGAGGAAACGTGTCCGCGAGATTTCCCCCCGTTGCTCTGTTTAGGAGTTAACTGTCTGCTACACCACTGTACAAGGTTCGTAATTGAGTGCACGGTGCCGCGAGAGTAACGGTAAGGTGTGCGCGGGTCAGTGGCCAGGTCCGGACTTGTGTGTACACGTTTCCTTTCCGAGACCATCAAACTCGTGGTCTTATATGTGATGATGATGCCGATGTGTATGTATACCACACAGGGAATGTAGGCGAGACAACAACGGGGTCACCGGGTGACCCACTTGGGGAAGCACGCTGACCCGGCCACCGGCCACGTAGTTGGCCGTGAAATCTCAAGCTATTGGCCCGAATATGTTTGGTTTTGTTGTTGATAAGTTCGGCGGTCGACTCAAGCCATCCAGCCAACCAGCTAGCTAACGACAACATACTACCTACACAAGCTTATCATGCTCCTAAATAATAACCGGCACCCAGCAGCAGCAGCAGCATCGAGGAACGTCCGTTTTATTAGTCAGGTCAAGGTCTAACCACCACAAGATGTACATGTACATGTATGTATGTATATGTGAGTGAGTTGTTAACTTAGGTAGTTAGGTAGGTATGTTATGTTATGTTATGTTAGATGATGTAGATGATTAGTTGTTTCTTGGTTATTATGCTTTGTTAGTCCCTTGTGCAAGATACATAGATATATGTCACGTTCACATACACAAGACAATATAGTTATCATGCCTCCAATCATTTGGTTTTAGAGTTAAAACGTTCAGTCAATTCATCATATTATGATTCAATGTATACAGACAGATCAGATTGTACGAAACTGTTATATGTTCCGAATATATCATTTGTGAACAGTATGATAGATTCGGAACAACATCTGATGCGACTGTTTGTTAATGATTGTTTCAATATTTACAAGATTATTGTTGATTCATTGATATAAATAAGAGACACAATTTAGCAGTTTTGAGAAACACTCGTCTATATTTTTGCACCTCTTGGTCATACAACAAGTAGTCACTCGCGTGCGCGTGACATGTACCTAAGTTTCTGCTCGAAATGATAAATAAATACTCAACTCTACTTTGTAGCAGCTGTCAAATTAATAAATAAATAAATATTAAGTTAATTAATAAAGAAGACACAATCACTAAATAACCAGCTACGTCCATTATCCGCATCCAGAGCATCCATTGCGCCGAGTTCGCAAGCACCCCCCGGCAATTTATCTGATTTTGTTAGATTTAGTTGCAGGTTTGCGATGTTTCCTAGATTTCTGTTTCTTATGGTGGTGTTGATGGGATTTCGACTCACGTGATTTCCTTGCTTCGATGACATCACCGTCGGTCAAGTCATCCAGGTCGTCATCGTCATCATCATCGTCGTCATCGTCAGCAGCAACGGCGGCAGTTTCTTCCTCATCGTCATCGTCATCATCATCATCGTCGGTCAAATCGTCAATACCGTCATCATCGTCATCGTCGTCATCGTCATCGTCTTCCTCGGCCTTCACGGGCTGCACGACAACCGGGTTCTGGACAGCTATTTCAACGGACGCGGCGGGATCTTTGTCCACTAGGTCTGAGTCTAGACCTTCGGATACCGTACCCTCGGTAGCGCCTTCCAAATCCTCTTCAGCGCCGATATGATCCTCGGGCAAGGAGGCGATAGCAGCAGCGGTCTCAGCGGGCGACGCTACGACCGACTGTACAGCAGGTGCGGCCGGTTCATCGTCATCATCGTCGTCATCATCATCTACAGTGAATAAGCATAATTGTAACGACATGCACACAGAACACTGACAAATATGTAAGTATAGAATGCCAATAGAATCCAGTGTTAGTAGATAATATATACTTAGTAATGAAACGTACCTCCTAAAATATCGTCAAACAAACCACCGAAGTAATCATCATCATCGTCGTCATCGTCGGCGGCAGCAGCTGGTGAAGGATCATCATCATCGTCATCGTCATCATCGTCATCTACAACATCCAAATCCAAATCATCGTCGTCATCATCGTCATCATCATCATCTTCAGCTGCAGCTTGTTGCCTGGACTGACGTGCTTCCGACGTTGCTGGTTCCTTGGTCGCGTCCTTCGCTACTTCCGGTACGGTTTCAGTTTTCTGCACATCGTTATGTTGTTCAGGTGCGTCCACAACACGAACCGGACCGGCAAGTGTGTACACAACAGCCAGGCAAAGGACTGCCAACGCTAATAATTGTATCTTCATCGTCGCGTTATTCTGTAAAACAGTTGTCAATTATAAACCGGCACGGTAACAACTGTACACGGATGTACACAAGTTATTTCACGTACGGATGATATTCAGCTAGTATGATAGATAGTAATGAACAGCAGCAAACACCACAGAACAGAAGTATGAACGTCTGTCACACTGTGCACCAACTAACCGACTGAGCTCTCTCGACTGTTACCTTGCACTGTCACCTGTACGCTTCTTGCACGCTCGTATTATACTGCGGGATCTTTGACCGCCACTGACCGAGACCTCAAGCACAACAGCCGGATGCCGACCCGGCTGGCCCGCTTTATACCAGCCATCGTCATCCAGGACCGTAACGGTATGAAAACATGTTGTCCCGCCCGTGCACCTATACCCGTGCCAATACCGAAATTCCTCAGCTTACCAGATATCTAGTTCATCCGACACAGATTTCGAGGAAATTTGTAATAAAGCACGGTGTGTTTATCTATTCAGATTTAACTCGCTAACCTCTTCATATATCGATACCGTTTTCATCCAAAATGTTACCATAGAAGGTACGTATGTATGTTCAATTATAATATAACACACATTACTGTAGTACAGTTTGACACGTCTACAAGTAAGTTCTGTTACTTATTTTGTAATTCAATATTTATACCAATTAGTAAACAAACAATCAATTTTAATAAAATTGATGAAAAATTGGAGATTGAATTGAAAGAACAATAAGAAAATTAAGGAGGTACATATTTGCAGATCCATTTGAAATGAAAAATATATATTTTCACAAAAATCATAAATACACAAATGTAATACATGCATATCATTACTAAAATATTAACAACATTCAAGCTCTTAACAGCATAGTATTAATTTTATGCTTTTGCTGTTCATTATAAAATGTATAAAACTACCTGGCAGATAAATAAACTATATTAAATATTATCCTGAAATAAAGAAAGTATATACATGATTATGTACAATATTCGGAGAAACATATATCTATATGATAATGAAATTCTTTTAGAAAACAAATGCTATATTTGTCATTAAATGAAGAATAATTGGGTACTTTGGTTTTAACAGGCATGTGTGTACATATTTCTTGACTACAAGAGACATTTTAAAACGAATCAGTTACAGAATTTGTGATATAGAGAAAGCAAAAAGAAACCAGTCTACGACAGCAAATGCAAATGGAGTTGTTTCGCTGTTCGATGTTTGCATGTAAGATGTGGGAAGTGAAAAAGGAATAACAAATATGTTCGGCGAGCATGACATTCCATCGTTCATTAACACCAGAACTAATAACAGCAACATTTTACATAACTCTACATCATATTTAACTAACTTCTAATCATTTAACAAGAATCCTCTTCAAAACTGACACGAAAAAGATAAAGAATATTATTCGTGCAATACTTATTTTAATTTATCTATAATATTTACGGGTGCTTATAATTAATTATAGATTATGTGTATGATATTGAAGAACAATTATTATTTGAAAATAAACAATTTTTATACAATGCTAATTTCAAATCTATAAGTTCATGGGTATTATGCGTTATCAATGCAATGATAAATCATTGATCATGTTTATGATTTGAAGCACACTTATTGCACACTTATTTTTTTATCTAGTAGTTCATCGGTGCAGTATAGATTACAAATAATGATAGCAAAAATTTAATGATACTTATTGAAGAGTTAATATGATTGTATTTCTAAGTATCTAAATTGCATCACATCGATGTTATTGATGAAATATTATGATAAAATATGTTATTTACAATACTACTTGTCAAATAGATTAATAGATAGATACTTCATTTCATAAAAGTCAATCTTGATATATAAATATATGTCACGCTGTCATAATAATCATAATACAATACTAACAATGGTATATATAAAATTAAGTTATTTACTCTAGCTAAAGGAATGAATCATTTCCACAGAAATTTGAGATTGAATAGCATTTATGTTCAATGTGTTTTACTTGCTAGAGTTCTTCTTAGTGGCATTTCTTTAATAACTGCAGGAAGACAATCATTGTACGTTGTCCTATAATGAGGAATCACAAAAAGTTTATTTGAGTATCAAATTTAATAGATTCGTATAAATACAATGAAAAAATTGTACAAATAATTCGTATAGCTTATTTTTGGCAAGTAATATTATATCGTTGAATCACTACCACAACTATGACATGGGATATTTGTAAATTGACACATGTGACAATATAATTTTGTAAATTTTAATTCTACAATTCTCCAGTCCGTAGTTTTGAGGTTTAGTTGAATTGGTCATGTGGCGTGTATCATGTTCATAAAGTAATGTTATATTCTTATGAGCGCATGTCACGTTCCGGTTCGATGTGTCAGTTTAGTAATTGTAACCGTTTAGTTACGCTTCTGGTCACGATGTGCAGTTAAAACAACGGAATGGTAGCGGCCATGGATGCTCGGAAGTACAAAGAACGGAAACGGTACACGCACACGCGGCATACTGACCCTAAAAAGGCACTGCCCACGCCGTATTTCGCGTACGTATGCATACGCACCGTATGTACATAGACAAACGAATGAATGCGTGAAAGTTTGCTGGCCACGTAACCAGCGTACCAGCCATCAAGTGGCGACGGCACCAGGACGACGACAGACGTGCCTTGGAATTCGGTAAACGTCACGACCTCCTTCCAAGCTTCCGGTAGCTTCCTCAGTGCGCTGTCCGACCTTGAACGAGGTTTCCCTTACACGTGAATACGTGTTTGTGTGCCAGCGCAAGTGGGCCACGGTGGACAACGCGTCTTCAGTTTCTAAATCTAGTTCTGAACATACCAGTTTTCCACACTTGCTTTTCCCACCTGTCGCAACACGCATGTATAACGTCGCCACCGAACTGTCGAACAGATACCGGTACTACGTACGGCATATGCGGGTTGACAGGCTTCGACAACCAGTTACTTCAACATAGAACCTGTACAGTCAGTGTTTAACATTTAACTTATATCAAACAAGAACATATTTCAACTTAGTAATCGTTATTATATATTTCTTCTAATTAACAACAATACAAACTTACAAATTATCGTATTAATATGGTTATTCTATATTATTTATATTGTTTACTATAATTACTCTTATTCACATATGGTCTTATGAGAAGTTAACAGTAACGGTCTGTATTAAGTGTGTGTGTGTGTGTGTTATGCAAACACGCACACACATACACATGAAGAACATTCTTCTGAAAAATGATGTCGAGAAAGTGG
Source organism: Calosoma granatense (assembly GCA_022063505.1). NCBI lineage: Eukaryota > Metazoa > Arthropoda > Insecta > Coleoptera > Carabidae > Calosoma > Calosoma granatense. Next base: position 1,593,530 of record JAGJTL010003236.1, read on the forward strand.
GCTCTTATATTGACAAGCTTACTGATTGCGGTCAGAATGCATCTTTGTGACAGGTGCAAATAATTATAAGAAAAGAAACCGTCTACTGACGAATATGTGTATTACCATATGAATAATGGATGTAAACTCAATTTTACAACTGTATTTTGCACGTTATTGATCTTGAACTTATATTTACTGTTACACTGACATGCTTTTTTTTAATTTTTGTTAATTTAATGTTACTACAATTTTAAATTGGGAACTGGGAAATATAAGTATATAATATGTTGACCTACCTGTTATATCTCTGATGAATGATCCAAATCAAAATTACACATGTATGCATTTTAAAATGACTAACAGGCAGAATAATAAAATTGTACATATTAATTTCTCATTCGATGAAAGTTTTTTTTATGGAAATCAGACAAAAAATCATTTACATAAGCTTTTGTCGAACGTCATTTGCAATTTTGTAACTTTTATTGTGTTTACCATTTATAAATAATGAATGAAGTGACTGTATATACAGTAAGTGATGTAATATTAGTGTTATCTCAATCTAAAATCAGTGTTATCTAATGCAATTTTGTTCATGATGAAATATATTCTTTAAGTAAATAACATGTAAATGCAATGCCTGTAAGTAATTTTAAAATGACTAGCGTATATAAATTGATTTTGCTGTTATGTGATATATAGAAAATGTAAGACTACAATGTTTGTGGAATAACACGAAAGGTTTACGGGTTGCGTCAGAATAGGCGCACCCACGATAACAAATTCAATACAGGTGTATTTCAGTCACACGGATTCTACAAAACACAATACAATGCAAACAGAGAACGTGTGGTTGTACAAATATTATTATAAAATGTATCTCATTCAAATTAAAAAGAGTCTGTCTGTGCGCACGTAATCGCAACATCACAATGCATGCGCACTACTTCATTTTGGGATAATAATACAGTACAGTCGGTCCAGACAGTTGCCAATTCGAAGCCTTTAGTTCAATTAGCTGCAACAGGGTTTTCCGAACTGCCGGTAGAGCAGCACTTGCCAGGAATCCGTCCCGTACGCTTGTCAGTAACTGGTCCAATTGAGCAGGCAGTTCTTGTTCCAGATCACGACCGATGGACGTTAACACGAAAAATAAACATTCTATTTCGGCTAGCGAACGAATCGGTGGCCGAACGCACACTTGGCAACAACGCACCAACAGCGCTAGCAGAACCAAGCCAGGTGGTTCACGATCTGCACTGTCCAATTTCTGAAGTCTGAGTCGCTTCAGTTGACAGGACATCTCAGTAAGGAACCACATGAATGCAGTGAATCTAGAACCATCGCCAGCACGTACATTCCTCAAGATTCTGTCTCGTTCTTGGTACCATTGCTGGCAAATATTGATTAGCGACTCTAAGAATGTTTCGGTACGTTCCCGCTCAATGATGGTGGCACAGAGTTTAGCTCCTGGTAACGAATATCGTCTGCCCTCGACCACACGTTCCATAATGTGTTTCGCTAGTTCCATTAGGGTACGAGCGGGTACTTTATTCGGATCGTCCACTGCTAACTGTACATTGGCTTGTATCTCCGGTGGAAATTCACCCAGATCTGGTGCATCGGCTTGCAACGCTAGGCTCTTGAGTTTCGCAGCCAATGATGCCGAATCTGCAGCACTCATACTCTTGGAGCGTTTCAGGCCGCTGCCTCCGCCACCCAGGTGTGGATGTTTCTGTTGTGGCCGAAAGGAACCGGCTGGAGCCATGCCTGGAAAAGCCAGACCTGGTGGAGCGTGTAACTGAAAGTGCACTCTAGGTGATGGATGCAATATGTTGCCCGATGATGCTGACTGCAAAAGCGGTATCGGTAACACGTGGTGATGTGGTGGATGTTGATGCTGTTGTTGCGGTGGCGGTGGTGGGGGAGCTTGCAATGGCAATGTTGCCAATGGATGTCTCAACATGTTGCCACTGGAGCGTGAATGTTGCAAACCAATGGAAGTAGCATCGCGTGGTATATGGACACTAGACCTACAGTCAACACAGAATCATGTTCAGTATCGTATAGAAAACATCAAACTGAAAATCTTCAATATATTAATACGTAAAAGCGGACTATATGTTATAATTCATGACCAGCTATTCTGTTTATTTCATATTTTTAAAATATTGTACTGAAAACTTGTTAAGACAAGTTACCTAGAAGTCTGTATGTCAGTATGATGTTGCTGTTGCTGCCTCATTGTGAATTCTTTAGCGTGTACATTCAGTTTTGGATTTATTTGATCACCAGGTTGTCCGTCAGTGCGGACATCTGCAAAATACATATCTAACAGTGACATAACCTGTAGTTACACATTATATATGATTGCAATACATACTTGGTGGTCTGTAAATTTCTAAAGTCGGTTTGCCCTTTGCCTGTGTAATAACTTGACTGCGTCTTTTACTATTTTGCTGCCCCTGAAAAAAAAAACCATTGAGATTATCAAATATCTTATATGTTATAATTGTTGATGAAGTAAATCTTTCTTAGAATATATTTTTTTTAGATTAATTGGTCACTGGAAGAATAGTTCTCATTTACACTGAACAAGGTTGCGGTTTTCATATTCTAAGAAAAACTACAAACCTATACAAAGCATTTACTTTCCTTGTAGAGAATTCTGATATAATAGATAAAACAATAATTGTTATGTCAAGATTTGTCAAGTATGCCCACTTGAAATGGGATCTAAATTTTTATACACGGTGGGCCAAAAAAAAAACCCGCAGTGATTTGAGCTCATTGTAACGGATAAAGATATTTAAGAGAGGAGTTTAAGAAGAAGCCATTTTTGAAAGTATTAACTGCAACAACCATGTAAGTATGATATACCATATTAAAGCCAATTAATTGATCTTTAATTTAAAGCCTGACTCATCTAAATATCTTTTCCCATTCCAGAGTTATAAGGTGTTAAAATTTGATCCGTTTTTTATGACCCATTTATCCGTGTATCAAGTATGAATTATACATTGAAAGGTAAGCCAAAAATGTCAATATTTTCATACTGCACTTATGGCACATTACACAAACACTTGACGGCCAGTTATCTAACAAATATATTCTTTCCAATTTTGCTACTGATAGGTAGTAAAAAGTTGTTTATGTATTGCTGTTACCCAGGCCCCGTGACATCGAGCACTTGTCATAATCCAACGTGACGCGTACAGCTTTGCCCATATTAACATCGGTAGATAACGATGAATATCCGCGGAGTGGGTACAATATGCGAACAGGTGAATATAATAATGTTCGTGAAGTAGTAACCACAAGTTCATGTTCACAATTGGATGACATCAATATGACATCAGACACACCTTCCAAAACAATGGCATTCATGGGGTTAACGATAACAACAGTTATATTCGCAGCTCTAGTAACGTAAGTTTATTATTTAAATTAGTTCATTACTTTTACCGCTGCCAATAATATTCTATGCCAGTCAAATAAACTATTAAATCTCAAGTTGTAATATTGCATTTCTGATAAAATATATTATTCTTAGTACCTATTCACATGTAATTATTTTACACTCATTTACAAATCACTGCGCAAATAACGAATTTCAATTTAAAATCAAATAAATCTAAAAGATATCTTGTTTATATAAACATTACTATCAGATTTTAATTTTAATTGATGTTAATTTAACCATAATTTTAATTTATATTGTATAAATTCAGTAACTTATAATATACACTTGTAAACTGCATCCAATATCAATTGATAAGAAATATACAAACATTTTTAGTAAATAATTTAAATTTGTAACGCTTCGATGAAGAAATTTAGAATTGTTTTGCTAAAATCATTTTTGTTTTAAAATATTCACACGCTTCATACATTTTTATTATATTCAAAGTTTAGTTTTCAATGTAAATGAACTATATAATATAATATATGTATATATAATAACTAAGCCATTTTAAAGTTACCTACTTAAAACTGTCCTCGCCTTACTTGACGATTTATTAATAGTGCAAAAACTGAACACTTTTTAGTAGATATTGTAATCGAAGAATTAATGTATATTCATGAAACAAAAGAAAATATTTACGTAACTGCAACCTATGTAGAATCAATTTTTTCTCGAAAACAAATATAGATAAACGGTAAAAGTATCTACATATTATTATCTAAATAAGTGGTAATATTTATTTACCAAATGATGAGATGTCAGAAATATATACATATGAAATTTGATATGTAATATGGAAAAATAAACTAAGATTCTAAATGCGAGTATTACGTGATATTAAATATAATTACATTACCATAACACAATGTATTATATATTCATATATTCACTGACATAATGTTTAGGAAAAATTGCTAATTTAAACAATCTCGTGGTTTAACACTTATTTTTAAATATTTGTGCACATATTTAACATAAGTTCATTATCATTGTTTCAGTGATCAGTGTTATGTAATATATATTTGTACTTTCCCTTTCAAAAATTTTTTTAAGAAAATTTTTCACAAGAAAATTTTAGTATTAGTTAATATGTTGTTTTGTATATGATTTGATGTATTTATATTTATTTATATGTCGTAATTTTAGGTACACATCTGGGATACCTATAACTGCACAGAATAAACCAGCAGCTTTGAAATATGTACAGGGTTTACGATCGGAAAAAATCATATTGGACGTAGATGCGGGTGTTGATGATGCATTGGCCATCATGATCGCTCTGCTGCGTAAAGAAAATTCAGGACCAGAAGTTATTGCTATCACCTGTACCCATGGTAACATTGACCTCGTCCATGTGGCTATCAATGTACTGAAGACACTTCGAGTAATCAAAAAAGATGTAAGTAAATAAATTGAGCTACATATGTCTTCATTCATTTCAAAACAATAGTTTAACCATTTTGAAAAGCTTAATTATGGACCATAAAGAGCTTAAATAAATTTAAAAAAATCAATAGTGCTTCATTTAAATACTACAAATACTACTGACATTTTTCAAATATATACAACTATATTATCACGTGTTTTATCATATTAATGACATATAATTACATACTTTAAACCATTTTGTTAATGATGATAGACAATAACTTAAAATATGAGACTAATTATAGTCGTTTAATGATGAAGATAAATGATTAATTTAAACCTGCATAATCATCATTTTTTTAACAACATGCTTACGCGTGTCTGTTAAACAAGTAAAATCCTAATTGTAATCACTGTTTCGTACTTGTTATCTGCTGATGCTAATCTTTAATTCATTATCCCAGATCTCTTTATTATTATGTATTAGATTAAGAATTTAATTTAATTTTCCTCTTCCGTGGCAGTTAATTTTAAGAATTGATATAACGTCGTAATTGAATATAATATATGCACTCCTTTATCCGTTTTTGAAATATTAAGAAATCGAATATTTGCTTTGACATATCAGAGCAACGGTCTAATTCATTTTGAAACATTATAAGCCTTAAATTTATTTGTATTTTCTATCTAAAATCTAAATTATTAAAACTTATTTCTGCATATAATAATGTTTTTGGTGTTTATTAAATTTTAATTACAGATTCCTGTGTACATGGGTGCTTACTCATCATTGACTGTTACACCGGCCGGTGATAGTTTCTTTGGTAATGATGGATTTGGCGATGTACCCGATCCAAATCCACCACATTTAGATGAAGTACAAAAGGAACACGCAGTTAATGCTATGATTCGTTTGGTGAGACAATATCCAGGCAAAATTACCCTTGTATCTGTTGGTCCTTTAAGTAATGTTGCATTAGCTGTTCGAATGGATCCAACTTTCCGTAAAAACTTAAAAGCACTTTACTGGATGGGAGGCTCCGTGGAAGGTAAAAGAACATTATTGTTTTACATATTATTCAGATTTATAAAATAACGTTCATTTTTGCACATAACGTTTAATTTGCGTTATTTATGTCACAATCTGTAAAACCGCGAATACATAAATATTACTAAATGAAAAATTATGTTACTCGTAACACAGATGACGATGCAACACAATCAATTAGATAGCTATAGAGAAAAAAATAATGTTGTCTAAAGTATTCTAGTAGTTAATTTATATATCCTTGCAACTGTCAAAATTGTTTTTTTCATTGACGCCGAGAAAATAGTAAATTTGCGTGAATACATTATTATCTGTTAAATAGTATTATTATACATACATTATAAAGTAAAAACATTTAAATATAATAATTATAGAATTGTTATCTCATAATAATTTATTCAAATATAATGTTCTATCCTCATGACTACGTATTACATTACTGTACTGTCAAACGGGTTGCATACTTACTAGTTCAATAATTCAATAATAAATTTTGAAAGTTCACATAAATTTACATTGAATATTGTTGATATTTATCTTTAATATAAATTTTATTACATCAATGTATGTTATGATTAACAATATCATCATATATTTTTAATATAACAACTATTATTATTCGTAATCTAATAAATATCAATCGTAAGATTGTGAATATTTTCAAATTAAATTCAAAGTGTTCTCTTAGATGCAAAGAGTAACTGAGTAAAGAATATTTTGGATTAAGTGAAGTTTTGTTTTGTTTTTAGGGCTGGGTAACGTGAAACCTGGTGTAGAATTCAACGCCTACATTGACCCAGAGGCCAACTATATCGTATTCAACAGTACCGGTGTTCCCGTCATTATATTCCCGTGGGAATCGTGCCTGCTCGACGATACTGATGGAAAAACCTGGCGACTGAACGTTCTTGGACATGTAAACAGTGCGTTCGTTCAATTCCTGAACCGTGTTGAAGCGAAATCTCTCCAAAAAACTAATAAATGGGGCGCTTGTGACGCCAAATTAATGTCAGTTGTACTGGATGGTAGTATAGCTACACGAGTTTCAAGTCATTACACGATTCCAGTGTACAAAGGAGAAGCAGCCAGAGGAGCCTTAATGATTGATTATGATGATGATATATCACCAGCTAACGCACTAATAATTCATGATATGAATACAACGAAATTTAGAGAAATGTGTATACGAAACTTATCTTAAGCAATAATTCAATTTAGAAAATAATTAAATAGAATAC
>JAGJTL010003236.1:1606525-1616896 GCA_022063505.1 Calosoma granatense
ATTACTGGGTAAATAATAATATAATGATTTATCTATAATGTTATTTGAAATAATTATTGTATCTTACATCATTTGACATTTGACATACGGAAGATAACTGTACAACAGTGTGAATATATGTTCCATTCACCCCGTTCGTACATTCACATCATTTTTTTGTGTATATACAAATAATTATCAAATATTGATCAATAAAAGAAAATAATACTGTTAATTATTATAGACACCGAAAAGGCGTACAAAAGTGTTATTCAACAAATTGCCAGTGAATATGGTAAAGTTTACACGACTGACGTGCAGATGAAACTTTTGGGAACCACTGAACAAGATACCGCCAAAATCGCTGTCGCTGAAATGGGACTACCAATTAGTCCAAAGGAATTTCACAAGAAATTTTCAGTCCTTTGTCAATCAGCACTATTAAATGCTCCCCTTTTCGCTGGTATAATAGATGATCCAGTATATTATACCGAAATACTATATATTTGATTTTAGGAGCTGAAAAACTTATAAATCATTTTAGTAAAAATAATATACCGATTGCGGTAGCAACATCTTCATCTAAAGAAAGTGTAGAAATCAAATTAAAAAATCATAGTAATACATTTTCGGTGTTTAGCCATAAAGTTATGGCTAGCACTGATCCAGAAGTGAAACAAGGAAAACCACATCCAGATATTTTTCTTGTGTGTGCTTCACGTTTTAAAGATAATCCAAAACCGGAAATGGTATTTATATGGATATATGTTACAATATTGTTTCTAAACGATTATTATTTCAGTGTTTGGTATTCGAAGACGCCCCAAATGGTGCTCGAGCTGCCATTAGTGCTGGTATGCAAGTTGTAATGGTTCCGGATCCAAGTACTGACCGATCCCTTTGCAGTCATGCTACATTGATATTAAATTCTCTGGAAGAATTTCAACCAGAATTATTTGGTTTACCAGCATTTTAAATTTAGAGAATGAATAGAAAATGTACTTATTAAATCAATGAGAAGAAACTTGATACTGTTATGAATGTTTAGAAAAATCTGTATTGTAATGTTTAAATCAGTTGAAATATGTAGTATTGTTGAATAATAATTGAAGTATGCAACACGCATAACAAATTTGTAAGTGACGTAGAAAGTGATGTGGGTGTATAGAAGTTATCATAAATGTACCTCTATTATATAAAAATAAATTTAAAAGTTTATAGATAACGTGTTAATAATTGAGTTTTTTTAATTGCTACATACATATCTATATAGTTGGTGGAAAAAATAAATCCTGTTTATTTGAGTTAACCTTACTTTTTGTGACAACTGTCAAAAGCACGTGTCACATAAATGAATTGGTTAATACTAAAGAAATAAATTGTATACAGCTATATTTTCGCAATGGATGCATATGATATATTCAAAAAGTTATCTCAAGGTGCTAGGTTTAAGAGAAAAAGTGCTAATAATGGACAAACGAATAAGGTATATGTATAAGGGACAATTCATTGCAGAAACATTAATTGTATTCCTTTGCAGACCAAAAGAATTAAGATAGAAGACACTTCACATGAAGAATCTGATACAAATATAAAAGATGAACTCATAGATAACTGTAACGATGCTGTTCAAGCTGAAATCAGTAATGGAGTTGACAATTATGATGCTACAGTTGATGAGGATAGAGAACTGACATTACTAGGATCTATTGTGGCTACTGATAGTGGAGTAAAAAAGAAGAAACAGAAAAATGCCAATAAAGTTTTCGACGAGAAAAAACTATCTATGCTTGAACAGGAAAAGATTAACCAGTACAGAAACCAGAATCAGATCAATGTTGTAGGAAGACATATTCCTCTGCCGATTAGAGAGTTCAAAGATTTATCTATTGGCAATGATTTGATTGGTAATTTGATTAAATGTGGATATGAAACTCCTACTCCTATACAGAAACAGGCTATACCAATTATGTTAGCAGTAAGTTCATGAAAAATGTTTACGTTATATTATGAGATCACAGTATGAGATATAGTTCATATTAAATACATTAATGCTTTCTGTAGTATACTAGATAAATAGATATTATTAATAATTAATTTCTGATTGGTTCAGAGACGTCAGATCTTGGCGTGTGCCCCTACTGGTTCTGGAAAGACAGCTGCTTTTCTCTTACCTGTTATTCATGCACTGAAAGAACCACAGAAGAAAGGATTTAGAGCCGTTGTTGTCTGTCCTACAAGAGAACTTGCTAAACAGACTCAAAGAGAATGTGCAAGATTGGGTGAAGGTCGTGGTTTTAGGATACATGTTATAAGTAAAATAAACCAAGGTTTAGTTAAATACGGACCGAAGAGTAATCAAAAATTCGGTAAGACTTTATTCATACAAATATACATGAAAGTTGTAATACAAATAATGTGTTTTTTATAGATATTTTGGTAACTACACCGAATAGGCTCTGTTTTTTATTAAGCCAAGAGCCACCTGCATTATCGTTAGCTAAGTAAGTAAATGTGGTTATTACACAAGAGATTTGTAAAGAATTTAGTTATTCTTTTATAGTGTTGAATGGTTGATTGTCGATGAAGCTGATAAACTGTTTGAAAAAGGTATGAGAGGATTCCGTGAACAACTAGATCAAATTATGGCTGCTTGCACCTCTAGCCAGCTTAGAATAGCTATGTTTAGTGCCACACAAACTGCTGAAGTTGGTCGGTGGTGTCGGAAAAATATGAAAGGACTTATTAATGTTACAATTGGTCAACGGTAAGTTGTTTTTCTTTTATCCCTACATAATAAATGAAAATTTTGTCTTATCTGTACCTTACATATTCCTACATCCTTTGACCAATCATAAACAAACTTTCCAGAAATATACCTTATAACCATGTACTACCCGAGAATCCTGATATTCATTCCACAAACGTAGACAGAAGGTAAGAAATAAATTTAACCTATATGTATATACTCAACTGTCAAAATAACATCATATGTAACATTATTTGACATTACATTTTCTAATTCAAATATGGTTATGTATTATTTTGTTCATTGCAGAAACGCTGCAACAGACTTGGTTGAACAAGAACTTCTCTTTGTGGGCAACGAAAGTGGTAAACTTGTTGCGTTCAGAAACTTAGTGCACAAAGGTTTAGCACCGCCCGTTCTTGTGTTCGTACAAAGCAAGGAACGAGCACAACAACTATTCTCAGAGCTTATATACGACGGAATAAATGTGGACGCAATACATGCGGATCGTACACAATTGCAGAGGGACAACACGGTGCGGAGTTTCCGTGAAGGGAAAGTGTGGGTGTTGATATGTACTGAATTAATGGCGCGTGGTGTTGACTTTAAGGGTGTTAATCTAGTGGTGAACTATGATTTTCCACCGTCTGCTATTGCGTACATACATCGAGTAGGCAGAGCGGGTAGAGCAGGACGCAAAGGCAAGGCTATAACTTTCTTCACAACGGACGATACAGCAAACTTAAGAAGGTAAATACACATCAACTGAATAATCTTTAGAACACAAATTTAAATGCTCCTTTTTAATTATAACACGGTGTTATAATGCATATTAACTACGTTTTATATTATAATATGCTAAATATATTAGTACTATAGATTTTTAACTTTGTGTGCATATTAAATTTTATTATTTTAATATTAACAAAATAAATAACGCTGATTTCGTATCATAAAAACAATTAAATTTGGCCGTTAAATAAACATTCGTAGAATAAGAATAGAATAGGCGAAAGTATTGTATTCGTGAAAAATTTCGACGTCCAGATTTCAACGATGAAAACGTTAGTTACGGAAACATTATTATATAACAACAAAATTACTCTACATGCGAAAATTTATAGTTGTAGTAACGATGCATCGAGGTTCAGCGTTTCATTTAAAAGATATTGTTTTCGAAAATCTAAATTCACTATCAACATCGGCCCATAAATCCGCTACTTCTATTTAATTTAAGCGACTTCGTATGTTGTACAACTTGTTCTATAATTCCAGAAACACCCTGTGTATATTAATTTCCGCACGGAACATCTAAAAAGCAATCTATAAAATCGTTATTTGTGTCACATGTTGTTCGTATTTAAAAAAACATCTAGATAATAATTGTATAGTTCGTAGAAATAATCAAGAATATAATGGAATACACTGTTATCATAATATATTTGTTTAAATAGTATAGCGCATGTGTTACGTCAGTCAGGATGTGAGGTACCCGAGTACATGTTAGCCATAAAGAAAAAATCTAAAAAAGAACGAAACAAAGTCATAGAGCGGGAAGAGATTACCACAAAACCAAAATATGTACGAGAAAAAAATGAGAAAAAACGGTAAGATATCATTAATCAAATATATGATGTGTTTATTTTTTTATTTATGATTTTATAAACAGAAACAGGTTTGTAAAACCACTTGCGGCTACTAACACGAATGAAACTAAAACCAGCAACACAAAAGAGGTTACAAAAGTTGACAGAACAGAGAAGAAGAAAATGTTAAACAAGAAGAAAAATCTAGACGATAATATGAGAAAAAAACCAGCGAAACAGAAGACAAGTTTAAAGAGAAATGCTAAGAAAATGAACGGTATAAATGGCAAGAAACTGGGAAAAAAGAAACAAAATAACTCTGTATCGAAATCTTAAAATACTAATGTATACACACACATATATACACAATAAATGAATAAAACAAACTTCATTCATCCATTGGTGATTCTTTTCCTATTGTGCTTTTTTATCTTTACTATCAGTTTTTGTAATTTACACTAATCAGATGATTAGATGTGTAATCAATATCAATAATTTGTTTGAACGAGTGTTCTGTGTTGACATAGAAAGGCCTGTCCACCTGTCAGTTATTAATGTCGAAACGTTTAAGCGCGCGACTTGTTACGGCGACGCCAAAACCAATAAATTATCGTAATGATACTGAAAATATGATATTTTTTGTTTGTGTAATGTAAACATTTGCATCTGGGATACCCAGATGGCACGTAGTTCGCAAGAAGTTCGTCAGTGTTATTCGCGACTTCGAACAATCAACTATGTTCAGACTGGTCGTTCTAGTTCCGTTACTACTTCACATTGGAAACGGCAAAGGACTTCCGGCGCAAACATGCGAAACACTTCCTGTCGCCAAACATGAATTCCAACGTGCCCCGTTACTCAAGTGTTGTGGCTATGATTTTATAAAAACCAACGTTTCTACAATAGCCGATCATGACTTACAAGTGGATATTTATAATAAAAATACACTGTTAAATGTATCGATCGATCATTTCATTGTGCTGAATCGGAAACCGTGTTCTGTAGTTTTCCCGTTAATTATGAAATCTGATCCGTGGTATGTGCAAGAAAATGGTTATCTGTATCATCCTAGCTTCGAATTCGAGATCGGTAACCCGTACACCGAACCCGGTGACTTTTGTCTGCATACAAGGGAAGATTCCGTTGTTGTCGATGTTCACATCTGTGTTAAAGAAGTGATGAGGGAACAAAGTGAGAAATTACAATCATCCAAATACAAGAACTTCGGTAAGTATTTAAACATTTTTTATCTAACGAACATGTCACTTTACTTCGTAATGATTCTGTGAAAGTGACTTCATATCACTTTTCAGTATTTTGAAAAATTAATAGATAAACAAACGCAATTAATTGTATATTACTTGTTGATTTTACTGATACATCAAATTTATTTATTTTCATATCTTATACGTTATAAAGTTATATGTGTACATATATTACATATTTTATATCTTGTACATACAGTTCGACTGATATCTATTCTAAAATTTCATAATATGCTACATGAAACAACACACAGCACCAAAAATTCTATCCAAGAATAATACACAATCTATTAATACCGTATTGTCTGTCATTCTCATAAATAAAATATTAATAAAATGAAACATATGCTGGTTTAGGTAAGAAACTAACATTGCAACATACATTCGTATTGCAACAAAGAACAATTGCAATCATCGATAAAAACAAAATTGCAAAATATATCATTAAAGATTCTATAGATTATTTAAAGATAATATATAACAAAGAATAAAAAAATAAGTTTATTGTATTATAAATATATTATTCATGCTTGATGAAGTAATGATTAATATTTGCTCTACGATTAAAGATCAATCCCATTTTAAACAATGTATATTTTCTGAAAAAAAGGTCACATGGAAAAACGAAAATAAATATTTATAATAATGTCGTCATCATAACGGATATAGAAAATAAACAATATTCTGGCCATATCTGAAAGAATTATTTGCTATACAAACAAATGAAGCAAACATGAATGAATACTGTTACGGAAACCACAAAATATATAACTGAATATGTCATTAACAGTTTTTGCATATTTTCTTCGGATGTGTCGCCGACTTTTATTTATTTTTCATTTAGAACCTGCTTTAAGTATAAAGTAACTGTTTTAGGTTTGATTTTACATATACGTTTACACACCACGTTGTGTTATAATTAAATAAAAAATTGAATATTGTTAGGGCTTAATACGGTACTTTTATAATTTTATGATACTTATGATCACTAATATATCAGCGGATATACCATAATGAGCAGAATATCACAAATCAATATTACTATTAATTCTAAAAACTTCATTCGAATAATTTCTATTTCTATAATGACACGTAGCTTTGCATTGTTCAATGTTTTCCGTCTGATAGGGCTGAGTCCTATCTCTTGGAATAGTGTTACAGATTGTGTTCCAAATACACGTTGGATAATATACACAATGATATTGACAAGTATCTACACAGTTCTAACTGTAAATGTTTTACGAGAAATATTACCACCATCAGGGAGCAAATTGAACGTTTTTGCAATCTTCTTTACACGAAGCCTTCTATTGATCTCTGAAGATATAAGACTATTTCTTGCTTGTGTACATTGTGGAAAATTAGCAAACGTTTTAAAACAAATTTCGGAAATTACCTCAAAATTCAGTTCCGACTGGTTTGATGATATCCTGATACAGGATTCATTTCCACGCCGAATATGGATACAAATTGGTGTTGGAATTCCTCTGTTGGCTGCTAGAATTGCGTTGTCACCGTTACTAGAACCAAAAGTATCCGTTTTACTTCGTACGATGGTCTGTTTTGTCTTCTTGGTACAGTATATGGGATGTTGCCAATTCTGTGCATATGCCTATTTGCTGAAAGATCATTTTAACTTTATTAATCAAAGTCTAAAAGAACGAAAAGGACATGGATTGAAGAGCCTTAGTGAATCTCATTTTGTATTGTGCAAAGCTGTGAATGATATAAGTAACACATTCAGTTTACAAATGTTATTGTTCAACTTATTTGTGTTTACAATTATGTTGATAACATTATTTAATAGTATCCAGGTATTTGTTAGGATACAGTGCGAGAATATGGATTACAGAATGACATGGGCGAATCTAATATGGGTTGCAGTGTACATGTGTTTACTATTTTCTGTTATACAAGCAAGTGTCAATCTTTGCTGTGCTGTAAGTACGAACAATCTATATGTTTTACTTGTGACATGGTTTTCTCTGAACTGAGGCTTCGTTCTTCGTATTCTTTATCATTGTATCAACTAGTCTATATTTGTACTCAATGTACCTTTATGTATGCAATATTTATCACTATTTGACATTTGTCGCATAGCTCTTCATTTCCTATATAAGCTGCCCTCGTTTTGTTGTGTTTAATATTTGTTATTTATTGTTGTCTTTATAATATAATATACCCATAAAAATCAATCAGTTTGGTTGATATTTTCAGGCAAATAGTACAAGTGACTCGTTACATGAAACAGCTAACGAAATTGGATTAAAAGGCCAAAACATTCATGAATTAAGAAACTGTTCCATGCAAATGATAGACAGTAAGATTGAAATATATGTGTGTGGAATGTTTACCCTGGACTACCAGATTTTGTTATCTGTAAGATGAATTCATTCATTTAACCATATTGGTCCGTAATTACATATTTCTTTCTACAGATGATCGTTGCATCTACAAGTTATCTTGTGATTCTGGTTCAGTTTGATGAAGGAAATTCATGCGAATACAATAAGATATCAGAATAGTTTTTTAAATAATTCACAGCCCTGAATGACCATATTAAAAATGTATACAAATACACAGTAATAATATATAAACGTCGCATATGTTTTATCTTTATTAATGCTTTACAAATTGTAATGATTGTGATATTAGCTTCGATTGAACGCAATTTTTCTACGTTAATGATAATATTTTATTTTGATTATTGCATTTAAAATTAACAACAACAAACCTTCATTTCAATTAGATTCTATTCAGTATCCTGTTTCCAAGCAGATCATGATTCACAGTATGCTAAATCCTTTTATACGAATATGTCAATTCTTAGGACTTGGTCCTGTTCACACCGGAGTGGGTTTTGTATATCAAGTTATATTAATAGTTGCGTTCCTGACAATATCTTCATTTGTTGTCATTGATGAAATAAACAAATTATATACAGACAACATGATGGATGATGTTTTATACACCATAACGCAAATGCAACATGTTTTTAGTTTATTTGTAGAAGCGATTTGGCTTAGTTCTGTGTTGTTTCGTCGCAGATTTTATAACAGATCATTAGAATATATTAACATAGTCACTGGGCGGTTGATTACAATGAGAATTAATCGTATATGGAACTATGAAAAAAGGTATATAACATCCGAAATACACAAGTGAATAAATTAAAATATTGTTTTAATACAGGAAAATATATTTCATTGGTATTATACCAACGCTTCTAGCAGTTAGTATCAGAATTGGTATTTACAAATATGTGTGCCCAAAATGTGGCATTCATGCGCAGATCAGCACAACATTCGCTGATGTCCTGATTACAATAGGAGTTTATCAAATATGCATGTATGCACAGGTTATAAGCAATATATTCCAGACTATTAACAAACAGCTGGAAAAACTTGAGAAAACAGTGAATATATCACAGAAACAATTAGACTATCAAGTATATTCTCTTGCTAGTTGTCATCAAACAGCAACGAATGCTGTAGATGAATTTATTGATGCCTTTATGTGTCAATTGTTAATTTTTGTGGCTAATGTATTTCTCCGTACATTGTTTACTACTTATCAGAATACAAATAATCTACTTCGATCAAGGTAATTTATATTGAAAGAATATATTTAAATGAAATAATTTCTATCTTTATTTTTAATGTTATATATATACAGCGTGTTGCAAGAATTATGTTCAGGTTTTTCTTCCAACACCCTATATATCAAGAAAGATCAAAATATCTTATTGAAATTAAACTACTTTTATAATAACAATATTGAAATGAATATAATTTTATTATAATGAATTACTACTTAGTAACTGCAGATAATATTTTATATTTGACCATGTTATACTTCACAAGAAAGTAGCTGTCAAAAGATATATTTAATTTAAACAACTGAGCCTAGAAATGAAATATATAATGCATTTCTTTCTGTAGTTCTTTGGAAACGCAATTACTATCGTTAAAAGTATGGAATGTAGTGGTTTTATTATCGCTAATAGCAGTAATACACTCTTGTACCTATATATGTAATCATGCAAATATCACTGGTCGATTGGTACATGCGATAATGCGAACAAATCAAAATGATAACGATGTTTTAAACATGATGTCTCTGCAACTGTTACATCAACCTGTGGAACTTGTATGTGGTGGAATGTTTCCTATCAACTATGCAATTCTATATAATGTAAGTGTTCCCTTCAAATTATCTCTACTTCTTCTTATAGTTCAAGTCTACTCCTTATCTATTTACTATAATTACATATATTCTATATTTAGTTAACAATTACGGTAACCATTTATATTGTAATCATGGTACAATTTGACGAAACCAAAGAAGAAACTGAACGTAATTAAATCAACCTAATTCCGGACCTGTAGCATCGTCCATTACAGCAACAAACATAGATCAAACGTTTTCACACATGCATATTTCAACTACTAAGAGAATCAATAAATGAACATTAATATTATCGGATAGATTTACTCACTGTGTATTAATATTTTCATAGAATATATGACGTTAATTAAGATTGCACGCTAATGACAAGTACAGTATATGAGATATTTATTAGTGATATTATAATGTATAATGAATATCAAACTAATTGCACTAAACATTTGCAACTGAAATATGAAACACTGGTTTTGAACATATATTATCTATCTGCAATGTGGTTGTATTCATTAAATATCTGCAACAAAGTTTAGAACAAAATATTTTGTGTAATTCTTTCTATAATTTATAAATTATTTCCTACCATCAAATATTATATTTTAATCAT
>JAGJTL010003236.1:1630290-1640925 GCA_022063505.1 Calosoma granatense
AATAATTTATTTCCGTACAATTATTTTAATTAAGTTTGTTTAGCTAAATATATATTGTTTTAATTATTGTAAGACTGAGGACAATGAACTCAGCATACACTTAAATCTAGCTAATCATTTGAATAGAAAATAGTAATTTCCTTTCACTTGTAAAGGATAAAAAATAGCGAATAATTATTATTTACAAGTGTTTCGCAATAAGTAATTAACTTTTGTGCAAATGCGTTTCACAAGATATGCATACCGACAATATTTTATCTAAGATATAATAGACAGCGCTAGTATATTACCATGTGTTTACGTTCGTCTGTAGCTATTTTAAAGCTGCTTTTCCGGTAAATGTTCAAAACTTTCACTGTTGATGAGGAAATTAGGTTTGTAGTTACGCACAAGCAAAGAGCAAACGTGTATCTAGTCATTATTGACGTCAGTAATGCAAATATATACAGCAATTAATTTATATTAATATTCTTTTTAAATAAAACTGTATATAATAGCTATAAGAATTGAAACCACACTGTATAATTTACTTTTAAAATCTCAGGTTGTGTTGATAATTATAATGTATGTATATTGCTTTAGCGAAAAGAAAACGGATGTTGATTAAACACAGTTTATGTTACTATAATTCTAAGGAAAATATGGTGTATATTTCAAACTTAAACAATGTAAGACAATACTTATGTGTAACTAAACAAAATATAAGCTTCAATAAAAGTAAATAGAACTATACATAAACTATTCTATTTTAGAAGCATTCATCTTTTGAAACTACTTCTTAAAATACATTTCTTTCATCGGCACAAAAAATACACGATTATGTTTCATGAAATAATTTTCCATTCTATATAGTTACAGAATTACATATGTTTAAAATAAAGTGTTTTTAAGTCTCGCGTATGTTTCTTTACAAACTAAAATCTTATATGTTTATAAATGGAAAAACCAACAGTTCAGCAGTATGTTAAACAGCCTAGTGTTTGCATATAAAATAAAACATTCAATTTAAAAATACATTTAAAAAAACAGTAGCCATTTCTACATCAATCAAATCGAACAGTATCGAATCTGTTGTGTAGCATTAATGTTATTAAACAAGTAAGCAACATAGTTTCGTTTGGATATTATTTATTTTGATTCAAGATTTAATTTCAACCTAATGTCACTGAACTAAATGGAATAGGACCTGTGTTTATATGGAAACAAATATCACAAGTACATGTATAATACATTACATTGACATGTAAACTTTTGTTTTGCTAGACATGTACAATAATATTAATGTTTTTTTGTAATATTTCTTCTGTGCAGGTATGATCCTGTCGTTACCATTTCTGTTGGTAACATTTCTGGTGCATGCCTGTGTGCCCGAATTACAGAATCTTCATGGAAAATGCCTCATGTGCTACGTGCTAACTCTACTCATTGCTTATGTATTCCTTGTGATTGTACAACTCGCCAAAGCCGTCATCACGCATGAATTCTGCGTTACCGCACGTAAGTACATACAAATATTTACTATATTTCAAATCTAGCACGAATTTTCATCAGTACATAAGCTTCACAGAATTTGACACATGTTTATTTAACTATGGTCTCTAAAAATATGGACACTAATACTAAATTTGTTCACGAATGTTCCCTTCACTAAATCAAAATCGACAATTGTGCTTGTCTATTGCTACAGTTACTGTTTTATTTATATTTTGACTTTTTTAAATTGAATAACCTTGCCAACTTGATTAAGATATAGTTTTAGTATGAAACATTTGTAGAAATATTTGTATTTTATTTACATCAGTCTATGTAGAAGGAAGTCTTCATTTTTGATATATCTTTTAGCGTAGAACTAATAGAATGTTTTGTTTCTTTTCCAGCATTTATCATCTATTTTGCTTTCATGGTTTCTTTCATGTGGCTCAACGTAATGTGCATTGATATCTGCGTGACATTCAGGTAAGAGTTAGTTTTGTCAGTAGCTCGTTATGTGTTTGTACAACAGTTTAAAAATAAACGTGTTTTCCAAATAAGTTTACACTCTAGTTCAATAATTGCGTACAATCAATTAATTTCAAGTGATGTTTACACACCATCAATTTGTTAAATTATGTGTGATGACAGAGTATCAAATTAACGATAGCTAATTTTAAAAATTGTTGAGTGATATTACTTTACGTACATACAGCCGTACACTATCAAATACCACACCCTGAAATTTGGAAATTTTTCCTATATTTCTGTAGAAAATAAAATAACACAAACATCTGTATCTGTATAAAAAATAAATTTCAACGAATAATATTATGCAGAATATCCGTCAAGTTTTATATTTAGTAAGTTTCTGGAGATTTTCTACAAAATTTATTTATTTTAAATATAAACTAATATTAGAAAAATGTATATCCGCGGTGTGTTGCCTGACTAGTGTAATGTTCACGATATATTTTATGAAAATGTTTAGTATGCGATAATATGTTTATATTTATTATTGATGCAGTTCATATACTAAAAACTAATAGTAAATGTTAGTATGCTGTTGATTAAAGTTATGTGTTTATGTCAGTGTATAAATGTATTTAGATTGAAATATACAACCCGAATAGTTTGCGGTGTTTAAAATAAATAATTTTACATTAGTTTACAGTATTACTTGAGGCCATATTACAAGATAAATAAACAAAGAATCAAAATTAGATTTTATACGCAAAAAAGTGGCACATATTAATTTGACATGACACAGTTGTTCTATAATTGCGTACATTGGCTTCCGAACAATAATTACAGGTTTTGTAACTCATTAAAAAATAAATATTGAAATTTAGAAACAAAGAATCGTGTGCATTTTAGAATAAGGTCAAATTTTTGACGTTTATGTTATTTAAAGTATGAAAGAATTAATTAATGAACAAAGAAATGGAACAGTAGACAAGATTTGAAACTAAAATCAAATTAAAACAGCGAAAATGTTACAAGGAAATCGCGTTATCATCGGAAATAAGAAAACCGCAAACTTGTGGTTTCCGTTTTGTTATTCACTAGAGTGCAAACCATTTATAAACCAAGTGAGTAAGTATTTTGAAAAATACATGATCACAGTTTCTATATGCTTATTGAAAACAAGATGGCCATGGTCCATTACTAACTGGGAATTTCCCAGTCGCTTTCACGAATAGTTTCCATATTTAAATGAATACCATCCATAGGCGACGTGATGATATAACAGTAATTGGTTGATCACGTGTCACGTGTCATATGCATCTATACAGAAGACTAAATTAACCTTCTGAACAAAAGATGTTCAAAGAATATTTGATAATATTACTGACAGATATATTTGCATCAACAAATGTACAGTATTCAGTCGTACATAACCTATATACAATATGTATTCACAAGTTTCACATTTTCATTGTACAAACGAAAGAGAAATTCTCATACCATATTGCAAGTACTAAAGAACAGCTTGAACATGTTCATTAAAAATATTATTGTAAATTCATCTGGTATATTTCAGTAAATAAATTTAACACAAAATATTATTCTTCATGCAACAGTCTGCTTTAGTCATCGTATACGAATGTGAAATAAACACAGACGTAGAATAAATTAGTAAAAGTGTGAACTGAATAACAGACAATTAATTATGAATTTTCTGTTACATGTCAGTTTGTAGAAAAATTGTTACAAATAAAAAGGAAAATTACAGATCAATCTAAAATATAGCGATACAAATAATTATTATATAAATAAAATACACATACGTTAGCAGAACCGTTGATACGTTATCAGTTATCTTAATTTATTACAAAAGAACAAATAAAACGTAATAGATAAATTGTTGATAAGTAAAAATTACATAGAAATAAATCAATTAGTTCTTCGATGAATTGACGTTTAGTAAGGAACTAATATACTGCTTTTTTAATATCGCAAATAACGATTTATTGTACTGTACATTTTCAGTACAACATATTTAAACAATTTCTTATCTTCTTAAGTTGACTTATAAGGTAAAGTTTTATCAGAACAAGACAAAGTATCCTAGGATCAAAGTGTCCTATGACTAGCATGAAAAATAAATGAGTAACAAACCGGATATTCGGACTTAAACCTTTAAAATATCTTTCAAACATAACATTGAAACCGCGTATGTGCAGTATCAAACATACATAGCGAATGACGGAATTATGTTATCAAAATACATTTCGCACATATTAGTATGCAAGATAATGATAACATAAATTCAGATAATACTAATTTTATAATAAAAATAATGCAGAATAAAAATAGATTTTCTCGCCAATCTTTTAATTAATTATTATACGCCTAATGTAATAATTACACTGTAAATTTATTTGACCTTAGAGAACGGTTCAATAATTGACAAGCTAATTAATTAATTGATTTAACATAATTACATTCATCTTATCCGTTTCAAGCTAATTTAAATCAATTTTATCCATTGCGTTAATTAGTTATATATTAATTTACAGAATTGCGTTTTATTCTTATTTTATGGGTAATCAGTATGTGTTATTAATGTTAATTAATATGGAGGAAAATAGGGCGATATGTCATGTTAGGCGTGGTTTAATTGGCCCTGGAGACTGTTGCACCCCTCGTTCTATTTATTCAACCTGTCATTAATATTTGCTCACTGTATATATACACATGTATGTATACACGTACATACATGTTTACTACGAAAGATGTCACCTAAATTCTAGGAATTTAATTCTACTAGTTAAATTGTAATAATTCCCAGAATGTAGAAAATATTTCTCGTAACTAGATGCTAATTTTAACTTACTAAATAAAAATTGTTTAATTTATATTCAGCTTGTACAATTATAGAAATGACATATGGCAAATATCTTGAATTTAAAAATCAACCATTATTAACTGAAATCTTTAAACTTTTCTGATTTTAATAGTAGCAGAATACTAGAAGTTTTCTCGTTAATTTTGATTTAATTTCTTAATTGTGTACGCTAACCTATTTTACCAACAAACAACAAATTAATATCCACTGGAAAATCTTTAAACGCCGTCTACTTGAATTCTCTTAAACTGGGTTTATTTGTTTTTAAAATTAAATGTACCATTATTATGTTTTTAACTATGTAATTTAAGGTTATGTACAATAAATCCATTTCTTATTATATATTAAACAGTGAAACGAATTAATTTGAAATTATTCTATAGGAATAACTGTGCAGATTTGTTGTTGAAACATACAGTGCCTGAGTGGAATATGTAATGAATTAGTTTGTTTTTATGTTATAGTGGACGTCGAGGTTATACCGGTGCCAGGTTACGAGGTTCCGAAGACAAAAGGTTCTTCGTTTACAGTCTGTATGCGTGGGGCATACCTTTCGTTATGCTGATTGTTGCCATGATTTTACAATTCACACCAGATTTACCCGCAAACATAATAACACCAAAGTTCGGTGAATCTAAGTGCTGGTTTCCAGGTAATAGGATAAAATAATATTACAGTAATTGAATAATAATTACACACAATTTCAAATCAAATATACAACGAGCATAGTACATGTTATGTATTCTACGATTTATAATTTAGTATAATATGTTAATAGTATCAATGAAGTGTCAGTTTTCGTAAAAATACTTATGAGTACGAATCTGGACTTCTAAAAACCAACCCCATTCTTAACAGAATTTAATACATGAATAGTCACATAAGGTTTGGATTTAAAATATGAATTTACAAATTAAATTTATTTTCTTTTGGAAGAAGCAAGATTTGTTTAAAAGCTATTGATTTTATTCTGTGATCTTTTGAAAGATTTCTGTATATGAGTGCTCAAATTCGAAAGCATTAATGAAGTGTATAAAATACTTGAACCCTAAACGATTTTGCAGATGACAAATCACTAGGTCTCTTCTTCTACGGTCCTATCTTACTGGTAATTCTAGTCAATCTTGGTTTATTTGCGTATACTACACTTAAGATCTGGAGTATCCAACGTGACACGGACAAGAGTATGCGGAATGAAAGTCAACGACATGGTGATGACGCAGACAAACAAAGGTAAGAATTATCAGTGTATTATTCTTTTACATAGTGAATGTATATTATACATTTATATGGTACTACACTACACAACCTACAAACATAGAAAAATGAATATTTATTTCAATTTATTTGACATACCGGATGTGTCACTAAAATGTATTACACAGAGAATTCAGTGTTCATTTCGCAATATTACGTTCCCTATTATATTTACAGGAAATGTTCGGCAGAATCATAAACTGCATTGATTAAGCCCTTATTTACCCTTTAAATATGACTTACTCAGAAAAAAAATAGGAAAATAATTTTGACATTTTCATTGAAGTATTAACTAGCTCTAAAACAAAATAATTGTTGTTATTCTGTGGAGAACAAAACCACAATTGTCATTATTTTATTCTTCACAACTATTTAATATATTGCGAGAATGTCAAAGTTTATAACGTATTTTCTCTTGATTAAATGATATTTAAGAAACAAACTTGGAATTATTCGATGCAGTTTTAGATTCTGCACAACATAAATTTTACAATTTTTGCTCTAAATATAATAGGAAATGTAATATCGCTAAGTAAAAAATTTATATTGGATTCTTTATGTAACACGTTTCGTTGAGACATCCGTTATATTGCTTGTTCTTTCCTTGTATTACCAATAAAGTTCAAATACGCCAATGTGAAACCAACTTTACAAAAAAATCATTTATTTTATGCAATACCAACATGTGATTATGATATAATTTTACTATATTTAAAATAATTAATAGCTATTTTACCAACTTGTTTATTTTAAAGGTCGAATGAGATAATACACTATTGTATAAAACAAAGAATTTATATTTTAAAAAACAAAAGTATAACATATTTGCTAATAACTAATTTTCTTCGGAAATATTTTCAGCAAATTATTTGAAACTATTGCATCAGTAATTATTTTGAATTTTTAACTTATCAAATTGCAAACATTTGCAAGTACTTTAAGAAAATTAATGGTTCGCTGTGACAGTTCAAAAGAATTAATTACCACTTATATACAAGTACTGCATATTATGATATGCAAAAGGAACACCAACAATTATTATGATAAGAAGTTGCTTACTTCAAAGAAACTATATTTATGTATGCACTATACATAAGATTGTCCTATCAAAGTAGCGACGTGGTCATTTTTGAATCGCATTCTTCACATGTATATAATTTTAAATGTACACTCTCATCTGTAATCCTTACATTGCAAGAAGTAATTTCTCTCTTTGATATAGAAATAATTAACAATAATTGCAAAGAAAGAAATACGAAAGGGTTTCATTAATAAATAAACAACAATTGTTGATCCACCATTGGTATTATACCAAATTAATGACTATGCAACGTAAATAAATTTTAAAAATGTTTATGACATTATGATGATTGCGGCTGAGTTGACAGATGAATCAGGAATTGCGTGACACATGAAACCACATGTTATATTTTATTGTGGTATCAGTATGTCCGGCCTTGGAACCAGGAGCCGCTTCCGGCTGATCATATATCGTATTGTATACTATATAGGTTTTTCCTACTCCAGGGAAATTTCTCTTTGAAAACAGTAATAGTTCATTTGATCACAACATGCATTTCCTGACCGCAAACATTTGTACTATCGAATTAATTTGTCACGTTTTAAATCGATTTTCCTGTTAGATTTTCGTTTCGGTCAATTCTGTTATAGCATAAACATTTTTTTCTTTCTTTGTCATCGTAATCGGTTAGGTTTCTTTGACCTTATTGCACGCTGGTCTTCTGATTTAAGTATATATTTCAGAGATCCATTATATAAATATGTATTAATTGTGGAACAATGAAATGATCCTAGTGCTAATATGTTATTCTGTTCACTTGCAGATACAAGTTGTACCTGAAACTGATGTTCGTGTTCGGCGTGAATTGGTTAATGGAAATAGTATCCTGGTTAGCGAACGGTCCGACTTGGTTATGGTACGTGACGGATATGTGCAACGCTCTCTATGGTGTCTTGATATTCTTCATCTTCGTGTGCAAGGCCAACGTGTGGAAACTTGTTAAGAAACGGTACGACTACCTGTTAAGCCATGTAGATCCGATGCAAACGATGCAGCAACATCAGACTGAGAGCAACACCGCATCCTCAAAACATGACCAACAACCGCCCTGACAGCGGTATTACGTTGGTCACGATCAGATGTCTGTCGCGTCACTCCTAGTATACCGATTATTCGCGGGGTACGATAGAGTATGATCTAGACCTAAACTGAACTGTAGTTGCCGGCACTGTTAGGTGAAACCTAGAGCGGGATATACATGTTAAGTCTTGTCGTTTCCCGGTTAAATAATATCTATTTCATCATCAATCATTACAATCCAGCATTTAGGTAAATCAGGCCTTTATGTATATTGTAATCTTATTATTCTATCAAGATCAACACTCTATAATGCTAATGTTTTTCATTTCATTCATAACAGTCGACAACCTTGAAACGACAAGATCAATGGTCCCCGTTATAGAGGCAAAATTGCACGTATTTACGCACTGTAATGACTGCAAGGTTTAATCGTAAAATCAAATTGTCATACACGTATCGTTTTCCACGCAGAAACTGTTCATGAAACATTTAAAAAACCATTTAGTCATGTACAGATTCTGTTTAAAATAAAATATTCCACGGTTTTTGGGAATCTGACCGTGTGACAATATGATTATTGAGAATTAAGCCTTGTGGCATGCACCCCGCACGACAGCACGGTGAAGGACTAGCAAACTGATTGATGATCAATCTTTCTCTCTTCAGTGTAGTGACTAACACTTATTACTTTCGGCACTAAATTTCTCATGGAGTGGTCTAATTGCTCTGTCTTATATGCTGCTGCATGCGCGAGTTCAATGTACTATGCGATCTGTGATTCCTGAAATGCAATTTGGAGGTTATTCTTCCACTTACAAGTATGAATTTCGTACAATAATTTCAAGAAGTACAGGTTGCTGTGTATTTGTATTGTGAAATATACTTTCTAAACGATCAGCATGTATATATATGTTGTGTATATTATTACAGCTATCACGTTATGATGGGCCGGCCATACCTCGCAAGTACATTCGGACCAACATCATCTACTCGTTCAACCGGTACGAGTAATCTCTCTACAACAGATGTTGGTGGCGTTGACAGCATTGCGTTACGTTCAGCTTGAACACACTCCTGAATCCATACTGCATAGCACATACCATCATCATCAACTAGCAGGGTGCATTAAGCGTCACATCATGGAATCGAAATGTCAAGGTCGCGGATATTTCCCGTTCTAGAACTTGTCGTAACGCGTCGCTCACCGAGATTTTTCTTATGTATACAGATACGTAACAGTTAAGTAAACATATGACTCTTGTTAAGTTCATTATCAATCTTTTTGTGGTTTTCCGCTAAAATACTTAATGAACTGAAAAAAGGGGAATTCATACATCCTAAAACAAGGATTTACACCACAATATAAATTCTTTATACCAAAACTACTTTCATATCGGATATTAACAGTATTATTATGAATATATGAAATGCGTTACTACGAATTATACAAGTACAAATATCAGTATTTTATAATTTAAACAAACAAAAATCACTGAAATATTTCTATCCGAAGGCCGCACAGCATTTTCAAACACAACGCCATAAATATTTCTCGCTTATGCTTTTAATTTTCAACAAAATTATGACTATTTGTCAAGGCCAAACAAATATGTTTACTTACTATTTCCGAATAAAAAGAAACTAGTGTTTTACTTATCTGTGTACAAGTGAAATCTAAAATTTGTAAAAGATATGAATTCACCCACCGGTTCCAGTTGAATGGGGGGGAATTGTATGTATTAGTGTATATGTGTGTTATGTGTAAAGCACCGAATATACCGGATACCGGAACTACCGAGGCAATGGCCAGTTATATTATTAGTAATAACCAGTCACGAATATGTTCGTATATGTCGTTATTGTGATCAAATTATTGTAAATGTACTTACAAAATACCTGTTGCCATTTTACTTAATTATGATATACCAAATACTACCTTAGAATATTCGCATTAAGAAACATATATATTAATTGAATATAGTTATTTAAGTTATTTTTTAACAATTTTTACAATTACTATTCTATTTTCTATCTTTTAAATAGTATATTTAAATAAATACAGTTTCTATTATTCGTCAAGAAATATATGTAACATTCAATGTTGTCTCATATATAAAAAGTTAAATTCAATTTGCTAATCAATAAATGACAATTAAACAAATTATTAATTATGTGTGATTTAATATACATCCACTAACATCCATGAGAATAATTAGCATGTGAAATTAGCTGGCTAGTATTGATGCGGAGTTAATTAACAATATTTTTACCTACTTCTGCGTAATAATGTTATAAGTAAACAATACTTGTTTACTTATAATTACCCGGTAAAACCAACGTTTTTTTTTTCAAATTAATTACATCATGGCCATGCACGTTATTTTAAAATTACTTTATTAAATTCTTAATTTTACAAATTGATATACATTTTACTTAGAGCCTAGGTAACAACACG
>JAGJTL010003236.1:1641247-1654357 GCA_022063505.1 Calosoma granatense
CATATGTAATGTAATAAATCCTAATAATAAAAATGATTTATATTTACATGATTCATATATAATAAAGTAAAAATCTTAATATAATTACGCGTATAAATCCTCTCTATCAGCACCGCTTCCGTCGCCGTCCTCTAACGAGGAGAAGTTCAAGAAATGTGCTGGTCTATGTACTTCGTGATAAAATTCCTTAGGATTAGCCAATTGTAATTCATATTTCATAGATGGATCATGCCGTACACCTGTAAACAACATATTTATAATAATAAACAGTACAGAATAAAATAAATATCTGTTACAACTTTATACAAGAATATGTATTTCGATAAATAATCAAGAAACTATTACAGAGTATATTGGATATTATCGAAATTTAGTATTGCTCCTTTCAGCGACCAGTTAAACACCGTTCAATTTTAGCTGGTGGATTAATAGAGCTTTGAAAATAAATAATAAACATCTGAAATGGATTTATAAAGATATATTTAATTTCCTGATGCAAATACGTAAAGAAGAAATAGTATAAATAATGTATTTACAGGTAAAAAGTTTTTAATAAAACACAGATGTTTGAGGTTAACTTTTAAACATATAGTGTCAAGAAAATAAAACTTCAGATCTGAATTGTACTTACCCATGAAATTATAGTTCCAACTTCCTTGGCCTGGTACCATGAAGAAACCAAGAAATCTGTCTGATAGCAACATTTGTACTTTCTCATAATGGCTGGGTAAATATCCTTTAGGGTTATTCCCTTTGTCAGTATTCTGTCTGCCCCATTCGTACCCTGACGGAGTCAATTTATATGCTGTTAGCGAGCATGAACCAGGTGTAAATGAACATGTAATTATAATAGTTTTATCTCCGTCCCACGCTGAGTTTTCACTCATAATCTTAGCATGTGTAGTGATATCTTGCGGTGACAGTTGTGGTAATTCATTTGGTTGTGTATGAATCCATCCCAGCGGTTCCATGTCCTTCAAGAATGGATGCTGAGGTGGTGTATTCGGCAGATGTACAGCTTGATGTGTACCCCATTGCGGTGGTAACACAAGACATCGCAGTTCTTTAACTTGCGGATTATCCGGAGGACTCACACCGTACAAATATGCACAAATTTGTGCACGCAAATCTGATATTGTTACAAACTTTTTCAAAACATTCTTCGGTAAAATGTATGTGTATCCTGTTTCTTTAATGTCATCAGAACTAACGTAAATATGGTTTGTTCTAAGATGAAGATTCGTAGCACTGATAGCTCGTACTCTCCATTCTGTTTTCGAACTGAACGTTTGTGTTTCATAATTACTTGTTGTACTGGTGATAATTTCATCACCGTGTTTGTTAACTGTTCGCGTTGTTGTTGCTGTAAGTTGCGACTGTTCTTTCGTTTGCTTCTCAATTTCAGCAATCTGTTGTCTCTGGGCTGATGGAGCACTGATCTCCATACCAAGGATGATGTCACGAATCTCAGATTGTGTTAGTGAAGCAACATTCACGTTATTCTTCTTACCGTAATCCGCTAAGATCAAGTCTTTGAGTTGTACTTCAACCTTGATCCATTCATCGTCTGATAATGTGGGCCATATATGATGTGGTTCGGTTATTGTAGTTTTGTCCGGTTTGAGAACAACTTTAGTCCGTTCTGTGTTAACGTGAAGAGCGCGCAGAATCAAAATTAAACGTGAAAATGCAGTATATGATGAAATAGTTTTTAACCAATCGTCGTACAAGTTGAAAAGTACCATCTGTGGTTCAGTTGCTTTCAAAATAAGATCACCAAACTTCTCCACCTTTAAGCAAGCTTGGAAAGGAAGTTGAAGTTCAGAACCTTTGATGACAATATTAGGGAAATCCAAAAGATGCACTTCTAATGGATCCAACATACCCTTCCTCGTCACTATAATCTGTTTCGGTTGTTCTTCAACCGGAAGTGACCGAATCAAAGCAGCTACTTCTTCAGCCGTTTTCCATTTTGCCAGCTGACCTAAACGTTTTTGTCCCGCCCATACAGATGTATGAATAATTTTCAAAAACAATTGACCCGTTCTAGGATTGAAGATAAAGATGGCACCGTTAATAGGTTTAGTTGTTAAATTTCCTTCAAAAGTTTTGTGAATTGTCACTCGGTATACATTGGTATCATCAACAAACCAAATGATTTGATTAGAGAATAGTTCACCGTAATTTTGACTGGACAAATACGGTTCCGTAGGTTCGGAAGAATATAGCTGTAAAGCTTTACGAATACGTTCACGGAGTACGTATAATGCAGGGTTGGCTTTCATAATTTTGGCCATGGCTTGCTGGATCAATGGTTTACAACCAGGGAACCAGTTACCATAAGCACTGTGTAGGTTATATGCAAGATCAATCGCAATTAATAAGCCTGTTGGTGATGGATAAATGGACATATTATCAGTGGTGTAATCAAGGAATTTTGCACGGGCATAACGTTCAATATCATGTGAATCGTAATCACCCCAACGAAGTTGCACATCTATCCAATATTTCTGCGTAGTAGTGTTGTCCATAGTATCTCTGGAAATCATTTTATACTTGGTATAGTATCATATTTGGAACAGCCAGTCAAAATTTATATATTAATACATATAATGTAACCAATGTTTTTGATACATCAAACAATAAAATAATTTATCATTCATCAAGATGATATCAATATTTTTATATTGCTCCTTTCAGCGACCAGTTAAACACCGTTCAATTTTAGCTGGTGGATTAATAGAGCTATCTTGTATAAAAATAAATAAAAAAATAATAATTAATACCTTACATTATTGATATTATGTTCGTTCAGTTTTATATTTAGAACAGCAAGTGAAAAATTATAATAAAACAAGTTATACTGATGTACTTTATGCTATAAAATACATATTGTATTTAAATTGAACATAAAATAAATCTGGGACAACTTTTTCCCTAGAATGGCTATATCAAATGTTAGATTTTTAACAAATAACAAGCAAATTCTTTCAATTACTTACTTAGTATCGGCAAGCAGCGAGGGCCGTGATACATTCCATTTATATGCCGAGAATAAAAGTATATCAGCACATGATGAATTCATTTTATAAGATTTTCTGGGATGAATAGTTTCTTTTTGAACCGTTTCAATTTCCAATGCATCTAATTCTTGATCGAACACCTGTAACAGATAGAACAGTAGCACATCAGCCCAGATTCAAATATAACACAAAGAGAGAACTATTAACTAACCTGACATAAATCCATGACTATAGATTCGTGAACTTTCTGCCACAAATGAGCACGGAATATTTGAATTAAGGAAATCTTGAGTGTAGGTATTTTACCATGCATAAAAATACCAGTTAGATCAAGTTGTACTTGGAAACCAACGTACACATTGGCTCTGTTAATTGTTGGTGACCACCAAAGTGTGAACCGTCTGTTAGGGATCTGATTCAAACCGGATCTTTGAGCATTCGTTAATTTTTTATACTTCATAGATTCTTCAAAACCGGAGGCTTTTTCCCAGAAAAGACCTTCCCATGTAGGGAAATAAGTCCCTTTGAACAAGGTATGTTCCAAAATGCCTTCTACTCCACCCAACGCTTGGATCATATCCGTTCGGTAGTTATTCAGGTTCCACAGTTTACCATCATGGCGCTGATGTGTCCACCAGAACGGATTTTGTTTTAATACCTGGTATTGTTTGAATTCAGTTCTTATTCTCCAACCTTTATCGTAGGCTAACGTGTGTCGATCTTTCTGAAACAGTGTGTTTATACGAGGAATACCTCGATCCCATGAATCTTCTAAATCTTCTAATGTTAATCTTCTGTTCTGCGCGTTGGCTTCTTGTCGCTTGAGGGCGTACTCAGCCCAAACACGTTGCGAATCGATGAATTCTGATTCCCATGGTTGAACGTAACGATACAAATTTGGAATAAGTTGATCTTCGTCATGACTCATACCAGATCGGAAATGTGTAATACCAACATCAGTTTGTTTTGACCAACGAAGATCAGACTAGATGAAAATATATCATTACTATAGCAGATATGTTGATAATATTTTATACAAACTATTACTAGTATATATAAGTGTACTTTAACTTTGCAAGAACGACCTCATATATGGAGGACTTCTACTAATATTAAAGAATTAATATCGCTCTAAACGCTGACCAATCGAATCGGAATTAATTCAGACTGGTGGATGAATGAGCTTGTTATAAACAACAACTACAAAATACAACTAACTACAAATGAATGCTACAAATTCAGTGAACTACAACTAACTACAAATGAATACTACAAATTTAGTGAAATCTACAAATTGTCCCGCAGATAAAATTTATTCATTGAACAGTGTGTTGTTTAAACTAAAATCTTTCAATTCGTGTAGATTTTGAGATAGAGATATTTCGTTGTATATCACTGTGAAAGAAACTACATTTGAGAAATGATATAAAACCAACCTGTGGAATCAGTACGTGGCCCATAGACAACATGCCCAGTCCACCTAATTCTTTCGGTGTATAAAATACAACAGGCGGAAAACGTGAAGGCATTTTCGAGTTCAGACCAATCTTGATACGAGTTTGAATCTTGTTTTCACATTTGACAAGCAAGTCAAGTAATTCTTGTGTATTGACAACGGCTTCACGGAAGTATGTCATCAAACCAATCAATGCTGTATTCCATTTGTTAACAATCTGTTAATGAGATACAACAAAAATATATGCAATTAAGTTATGTAATATATAATCATTGTGCATAGTTGTAACATATGATGTATGTCGGTAAATGATAAATACATACAATGTAAATATCAAATTGAAAAACAAATCAGACATCAGTATAAAATGTCTTTTTTGATATTTAAACTAAAAAACTATGGTGTTTAGTAGCTGTTCAATCAAAAAATATTTAATATAGCTCCTTTCAGCGACCAACTAAAAAAAATTACTTCTTAGCCGGTGGATTACCAGAGCTGTTGGAATAAAATGTTTATGAATACAATTTATAATGTGAGTTTCTCATAGTTGTATAATATGTACTTATTTGACACAAGTATACATCTAAGATCTTATATAAGAATGATCAAAAATTAGTTTGCTATCTGCAGTACAGGATTATGAAATAATCTATTTCATTTCAAGTACAATGATAATTTAAATAATGGAAACTATAAACATGCAGAATGACAAATAAGTAGTGAACGTCACAAAAAAGATAGGTTATATATTTTAACCTATCTATAATCCTAACCTATAATCTATGATTACATTATTCACGCTAAAAATATGATATTTTATGGATATAAAGACATACAAATATGTAGAAAATAGGTATTTATTGTTACAAAATGCAAAACAAATAGGTTATATTTTAACTTACCTTTGTAAATGTAGTAGATCCGGATGCCATAAGAATTTGTCGAACTCTATTATGAAAACGACTCATACTTTCATCATCCACACGCAAGAAACACTGAGCAGTACGTTCTTTACTGCCCTCGTGTTGCAAATTCCACACACCATCTCTATGTGTGAATTCATCGTGCGTAGTACGACATTTCGGTAATATACGACATTCAAATCCACTCATATTGAATAGAAGATTAGGATTATCCTTGGAATAAACGCTAACGAAACTGTTTTCCCATTGAATGGTTGTAATGGACCGTGGTAGACGATTTTTAATATCCCAGAATACTGCACGGCCACTAGATAATACCAAGATTTATATGAAACTCGTTCCAGAATATTTAAATACGAGTTTAATAATTATTTATTAGTTTCACATTCACATTTGATAAATGTGAAACATTGTTTTTGATTCATCACAGAATAAAATTAATTTATTATTCATCAAGATGAAATCAATATTTTTATATTGCTCCTTTCAGCGACCAGTTAAACACCGTTCATTTGTAAATGGTGGATTAATAGAGCTATTTGTAGAATATTTGCTTCAGTTCAAAGGCAATAATAATAGTTTACTTACAGATTGACGTCATGTTTCATCAGTCTCATTCGTGCATCCCGTGGCCAGCATTTTTTATTGTTATAACCAACAATATTCTCATTGTTCGGATCAGGATGTTCAGTTAGGTACCTCTGGATCAATTCTCTAGCTTCCTCTGCACTGAATCTATATATACACACACAAAGATCAACTTAAAACTTCACTATATTCCACAATATCACACACAAAATTAACATTATTCATTCCTAACAAAATAAAAATATGTATCAAGAATTTAAACGGAAAGAACCTACTAATAGATTCCCACCACTTGCCTTCAAGATTTTACTATAGCTCTAGTAGCTGACCAATCAGAACACCAGTACATTCTGATTGGTGGATGATAGAGCAACTATACAACCAATCAGAAATCAAGTACTAACCTGAAGAAAATATGTACTCGATCTACATATCTGCAATAAAGTCGGATAGGATGTGTAGTTTCTGTAGCTGTGTCTTGGAAGGTTAGAAAATCATTTGGCATTTGCGGTGGTCCTGCCATCTCACTGGCTCGTTGCAAACCAAGTACTAACAGGTCTAATACTAGTCCATAGTATTGTGTAATAAAAGAAGCGAACTGTAATCCACGAATTATACCTGTACAGAGAACAAAGGCAGGTTAAAACTGGCACGGGCACAAGTTTTCTACAAGATTCATTTACCGTAGCTGTTTGTATGGTTCATATCTTTGTAGTTGATGACAACGTTGTTCTTCGCTGTCATGTAATCAGCAATATTGTGATCGACAATGAGCCGAAGCAGTCTATTCAACAGAGTTAAATCAATTTTCTCATATAATTTTTCAAATTTCGACTCCAAGAGGACGTTGCACTCGCCTTCGGACACATCCCAAACGTCTTGGAGATTGTTTATACCTTGGCACCATTTATATACGAGCAATGGAGGTGGTTCTGTGTCTGCTGGTTTCACCCATGGTGGAAATAGACGACGTTTATCTGCTTCGTACCTAATAGATAATATTCTATTTTAACGCCTAAATTAACTATATATTCCTACAGTATGTATATGAATGTACACTACTATATTCTGAAAAATAACCTAATGCTAGCTATCAATGTTACAGAGGAGTTGAAAATAATCTTACAGCATACTAAAATAAAATAAATTGTCTCTGATGTATCATAAGATAAAATATTATAATTCATCTTCATATGATGACATCAATTTTTTATATCGCTCCTTTCAGCGACCAGTTAAACCCCTTTCATTTTTAACTGGTGGATTAATAGAGCTAGTTCTACAATATTTGCTTCAGTGCTAAGCTAAATGTTCAAGAATAATGGTAATTATTAACACAGAGCCAAGTATTTATCCGAAGATGTACTTACCAAAGATACTGATCTAAATAGGCATCTGTTATCTTCTCTAACGGTTCCACATCGTACACTGGTATAAGATGACTATACAGATCCATGAATTCAATACCGACTTCTTTAAAAGCTCGCTGTGTGAGTAGATGACGTTTTATTCTCGACAAAGCTTCGTGCGGATTATCATAAGCTTGTTCTATAAGACCTAGTTCTTCACGTTGGCTTTGGTTTAAACGGGACTTTACACTATAAAAACAAAAAATATTTTAGCTGTTTAATTAAGACTTCACCGGGAATGTTTTATATAAAGATTAAAATGTACCTGTATGCTTCTTTTAATCGTTCTAAAGCTAATATAAGCAACTTCGTATCGTGCTTATAAGACAGTGGCGGGAATGGTATAGGGGCAAACCGTCTGGATTCTAACCAATGTACAGTTGTTGTATACACAGCAACAGCTTCCTCTGGCGAAATATAAGGCCCATCCTATAAAAAAACAAATTATATAAACACATAAATATAAACAATGTTTTAATAAAACAAATTAAAATAAATGTACTTTTGAACAATTGTCAAGAAACAATGTATATGTCCTAGATATTGTTCAAAAAATTATTTTTGCTCTTTTCAGCGACCAATTAAACGTTTTTATATTTTAACTGGTGGATTTAAGAGCTAGTATAGATATTTAAACTAAATTTATAACATATTAGTAATTTTCAATGTTATTGAATTTCTTAAAACATATGAAATATTATAAAAAGAATATTAATTTGCTTGGAACACTTACTTTCAAGTAATTATGTTGTCTTTCCTGTTCTGCTTTGAGGTATAACCTAGTCAGCCGACCAAGATTTTTCTTGCATACAGTTTTGTCCACAGTAGCACCACGCCTGATTCGTTCACGATTATAATGGGCGGTATTTGTCCACCAATCAGCTTTCATTTTGACGTATCGAAGGATCATATTCTCAATAGGAATAGGCAAACCAGGTACCTGTAGAAACATGTACACTTTATAGATAAAATGCATTTGTAACAGTGCAAGATATTGCCCCTTTTAGATGAACACATACTTTCCACGGAATATTCGCCTTCCAACAACGCCATGCTTCACTCAAATGTTGTAAGATAGTCCTGGCTTTGTTCTGTTTGATTCCCTCAGGCATCATGTCAACAATATCGTGCATAACAGAAGCACGCAGTTCCAAATCAAAGTGCGATTCAACTCGCTGTTTAGTTACAGTTTTAGCAACACCTTTAGAATGTCTTCCTTCGAACTGTCTTGATAATAAATTACCAAGCCACCGTTCCAGTAATGGAGTAATACCACGCATAAAGAATAACCAGACACGCCAACCCGGTGCCCAGAAACCACAACCAGGACCCTTACCAACCGGTCCCTAGAAACACAATAATATTATCCAACCATGAACAGAAAGAGAGAATAGAGAAACATGTACACTTACCGTGTTGAAGCGATAGTATACTAAATGTTTTAAATCCTTGCACATACGTATCTGTCTCATCAGTTTATATTTGTACCGGTACATGCCCGTCAATTGTCCCACATGAGCGAATATATACTGCAAACCATCAGCCAACTGGAAGGCGTCGACATTGTTCAGACGATACTGGACATGCGAATCAATTATCAACTTTGTTAACCGGAGAATTTCACGGCACAAATGAAACGCGTTACCAAATCGAGACTTCTTTCTTTCTTTCGTGGTCAGGGTCTTCACTGGCTTCAGATTGAAGTTGTAATCAAGATGCAAATAATTCAGATTCTTGCGGTGAATCAACAAATTCAACATATTATATCCTTGGCGACACACTTGCAAGCCCGCTTCTACCCAGTCGATTGTAGTTGTTTGGAAGAACTTCGTCGATTTGAACGAACGGAACAAATAGCGTTTTTTCTGCGCTTTGGGTGCGCGATGTTTCAAAGCGTTGAGTACATAATATTTCAGTAATTTCTGATAACTGACACGAACTTTAACCGGTTGTCCAGGTGGACAATGTTCTTGGTACCAGGATTTGACAAGTGGTATATCAATGGCTCGCCTACACCGACCTGATCGCAGGTTGAAAGGTCGCGGTGCCCACAACAGGGCAATGCCATTAGCAGTATTATCAGTGTACAAAGGTGTTTCTTGTAGGAATGGTTGAACATGTTCAGGTAATATGTATTCCTCGTCATCATCTGGAAGAGGTTCCAGACTTTTAACTGCATGCCGATGTGAAATAGGATTGATCAGTGGATCGAAATAAAATGCAGGCAAGTCTGGATCCTCTGTTTTGATATATACGACATTAGGCGTGTGATACCTGGAAAATGGAGCTAATAGAAAAATAATCCCGTCGTTGCAACGAATAAATGTAATCTTTAGAAATATTTAGAAATTTACTCAGTGGTGCAGGTCTCGAATACACACCGATTCTTGTCTACACAAGAGGACGGTGTGATTCCCAGTTCACATGTACACTGGTTTCAGGACCCCTACGCAATTCATCATTGCAAAATTTTCCAATCAAATCGAAATTTCATTTATTCAAATCCGACTGATAAAGATATTCCAAGAACAAAATGGTTCTGACTTAAACAACGTTTTAGATCTCTTATTCTAATAATTCCCAAATAAAACTAACACAAAAAATGTAAGTACATGCAATAAAGAAAAATCTGCCAATGATTATTAAATTAATGTTTTAATTAATCAATCATTCTGTGTGCCTTTTGTTGTAAACGTAACAAGTGATATAAAAAAAAGACTATAAATTAAGTGTTTTATCAAGTACAAATTATGAAAAAATACTACAGTATTTGTTACTCACCATGACAAATGTACGAAATGAGGCATATTATTATACAAATATGGAAATGCGATTCGATACTCGGTTCTGATTGGTTGTCGAATTATAATTTTATTGATATCGTTGAATTCATTCCAATCTTCATCTCTGCATTACATAGAATAAATAAATAACATCTGTGGTAGCTAGAATTTTAATTATTAAAACTTACGCAGTATTACTATCTTTTATGAGCGGCTCAAATTTTGGTCCGCCCGGTATTGCCATGTTCAATGCTTTCGCTGTGAAGAAACTTTTTGTATCAAATAAATAAAAGAAATTTTTATCTACCAAATCAGTAAGTAACTGATTGGCAAGTCGATACAATGTTGCCATTTGTGGTAATGATAAATTCCATTTTCTATATGTTGAACCGTTAACATGTCTGTGAACAAATAATAGTGAACATAATCTAATAATTAAGTGTAAACTATTGAATGTTAATATTACAAAAGCTGTTATGATTAATCCAAGTGAAAATATATAAAAGAAATACATTTACTTTGTTCCAACTAGTGGTTTATGGTCATAAAACCAATTTGCAACAGAACCATCTTCATCTGAATCCAACTCTATTTGTATCGCTTCCAGTGGTTCCACATCGAGAACGTTGTCCGCGTAATCCAATGGTGGTTCTTCATCGTCAAATGGAGGGAAACGCATTCGCTTAAAATGTCTACGATCACGTTTCTCACGTCGCATCATAATCCACATCGTTCTGGAACAAACCGGATCAACTATACATCACACAATGTATGAAATTGTACCATAAACTTAAAATTTCAACCAATACATTCCTGTATTAAGAATCTATAGCAAAATCGTACAGTACTAAATGATAATTGATAAAAAGCAATTTTAACTGGAATTATATGATAGATTTATGTTGACATTAGATTGCTCAGTCGTGCTGGTCTCGAATCTATACCGATTCTTGTCTACACAAGAGTACGATGCGATTCCCAGTTCACATATACACTGGTTTCAGGACCCCTACGCGGCTCATCATTGCAAAAGAATGAATTTAACAACCGTATTAACCGGTCTATAGTGTTAGTTTGCAAGTTAGAACTTGTTGTAAATGTATATTTACAGGGTTTACTTACCCCCACTGTGCAATGTAGACTGGTTCTATGACCCAAGGAATTTCATTAACAAAAGTAATTGCTCCCGTGATATGATACAACACTTGAATGTCCCTAATTTGCTCCCAAGGCATTGGCATATTCTCCAACAATTTCATGACTGCATGAGGCATATATTTCAATGCGCTGAATAAAGAAACCGATACATAAGCAACAATTATACTTACACTCTCCACCAACAAACATCTTACCCAAGATATACTCTCTTATCGTGTCGGTACTTTCTACTGCTCATATCACCATGATCCCTAATTATTTTTCTAATATGTTCCGGAGGCATATCTTCCTTCTGAGCATCTACGAAGCCTAATTTTCGCTTTTCTGCAAATCTTTTAGACTGTAACTGGTGCCATTTTTGAGCTTTCTCCTGAAGTTTATCTTCAGTCATTACATCGGGCTTTGGATGCGGTGGCGGTATCTGTTGTTGAAGTGCATGAGCATGTGCTTGGGCAGCAGCTACTTGTGCCTGAGCATGAGCTGCAGCTAGATGAGCATGCTGCTGAACCATCATTGTGGCCCAGGGATTGGGCCCCAATAAATAGGGGGGCAGCGACATGTTCCTGCCTGCAAAATATACCCAAACACAACTATTATACACAAAATAATTTACACAATACAAACAAAATTTAAATTATCAATAAGCACGTAGAATGAATATTGTACATTTGCAAAATATTCAATCGTATAAACAACGTTTAGTTAAACACATGCGTATGCTGTTATGCCGCACGTACAAAAAAACACACTACGAGATAATATTAACAAATTAAATTTATATACCTGATTATAATACTTTGTATAAAGTATTTACAGACAGTTGTATCTGTAATTTACAAACATTGCTGACTGTAAAAAGATCTCAAAGCGAATCACAAACTATCAACGCCATTTCGCTTTGCTTAGCTTTGCTCATGGTGACTCGTGGCGCTAGTGTGTGAGCGAAAGAGATAATAGTTATAATATGGCGGGAAAGTATTTCCGTTGACTTGAAACATAGCTTTCAAGTAAAAAAACTTAATGAACGCAACACAGTGTTTGAGAATAGTTATGTATGTACCAAGGGCGTTATGACGATGATTATGCCTGGAGGGTGACGATGATCCATCCCAAGGGCCTTCTGCCCGAGGGAAGGATGTCGCCCGACGGACATAATCATCTAGTAACACCCGTGGTGCATACAGGACTTTATATTACACTTTCCCATTATTGTTATCAACAATAAACTGCCTATGACAGTTCAAAATAATTATGACATATGCGTTGCTAAGGACTTTGTATTTCGTATCCAAGGTGATAACAGCTACTAATAGGCAACTGTCATTTTCATTTCGGAAATGTTGTTAACAAATAGTATTACATACCCATGTTTTTTGTTGTAATTTTTATATAGAAATGAAGTTAACGATTAGCGGGCATAATGATTATTATGCCCGCTTATTACGCCCTAGGGTGTTATGGGCTTGTTTTCGTATCTCGTATCCAAGGTGAAAACAACTAATTATAGACAAGTGTAATATAAATATTATTTCGTCAGTAATAGTTTTTCTTGTCTTTTGTTTTCAACTTTGTTATTCGCTATAGTTGTAGAGTTTCAAACACTTGCTTGATTTTAAAATTGTAATTTATTTGTTTTCTATTCTTTCTAGCCCCGTAGAGATTTTAAATGAACATTTAACAATTTTGTTATACAACGTATATTTTCTGAATTATATACATAATCTACAATTCTTATTTACAGTATGTCAATAATGTATTTAATCTTCATAA
>JAGJTL010003236.1:1693398-1707514 GCA_022063505.1 Calosoma granatense
CATTATATAGTATTTCTAAAAAATAATTGATTATTATTATAAATAGACATGTATCCCTTTTTACCCGATTACTAACTACACCAATGACATCAAAACTCTCATGTGACCTTGAGGAGAGCGAGACGTACCACAAATAAAAACTTCACTGATCCTATCTTGTCTTATACAGTCAAGGTCTCTCGCATGAGAGTGTATCCCGCGCTCACGATCAAGAGAGCACCCGTCCACTGTCCTTATCATCCTTCGCCTTAAGGGCGCTGTTTCAATACCCGGGTCGTCGGGGCGCTGCTGTTCCGCGCCAAGGGAATACACTATCTCACTCTAACTCTCACACACATACACACTCGCATACGTGCGCGCGTTCCTTCTGTGTATGTTAGCTTGTAATGTGTTGACAAAATGTATGGGAAATATGTACTAGAAGGAGAGAGGCGTTACGAACGTCTTTGCAAGCAAGCTGTGCAGATTCGCTAGAATTTCTACAACAAAAATGTACAGATTTCATGAAATTCCTTACATGAAACTGCAGTGTACAATATTGTACAATAATGACAAACTATTTCTTATTTTCAGTTATAATAAATATATCTAACAACATACTTGGTTACATATATGTATATTAAATATTTTGTTTCGTGAAAAATAAAGTAATATTTTTAGAATTGGAACGCAAAATGCATTGATTTATAACATCTACATACTAATAGATTAATAAAATTTATGTTTTCAAAAAAATCTCGTTCATTTAAGCATAATATTTTTAGATTTTTTATAGAAAATATGTTACTCAAATATTATTAAAAATCTTAATATATTAGGGTTAAACTTAGAGAGAAAATATTCTCATAATGAAATATGAAAGAATAATAATAGAAAAAGGACTTGTCATTAATAACATTGTTATATATGTATAAAGTTTGAAGAATAACAAGACGTTATATATAATATTTCATTTCAATAAGCCGTACGTACGATGGCAGAATATACAAACGTCAGATACAGGTTATTATTTCCAAGTATATGTCTGCCGATATCAATAAAAGTTTACGTAAATATTTACGTTACCAACGTAATATTTGCCATTTAATTCATCCGTCAATATTATCGTTTTGTAAGAAAACATGTTGAAACCCGCCCATCCAGGGCATTTATATAAGTAAATAACGTACAGGTGAGTTTTGTATTCATTTTAACATTTTCATTTACCCTCAGTTCTTACGTCAACAATAAACTCATTTAAATGTCATTTTTCCGCTAAATTAATTAATATCTGACAACATAGAATACTGAAATAAATTAAGCACGTTTCAAAAACAATTACACTGTGTTCATTAAGGGATGCACAATCTCCAGTGACTTTTAACATCAAGTTTCTTGTAATTCAAAATTGGTCTCAAGGCAATTTTAATTATCTATAATTGAAAAAAAAACTTAGTTAACGTTTAACTTAAATGATAATGTATGGAATGGAATTTTTAGTTTTATTTAACATTCATTCGTATTTTATATAATAATTTAGATTTTCTTGAAAT
Organism: Calosoma granatense; assembly: GCA_022063505.1. Taxonomy (NCBI): domain Eukaryota; kingdom Metazoa; phylum Arthropoda; class Insecta; order Coleoptera; family Carabidae; genus Calosoma; species Calosoma granatense. The sequence continues at coordinate 1,694,931 of JAGJTL010003236.1, forward strand.
GTTTACATGTATAGAAAAGATTTTTTATTTTGTTTGCTTCTTGTTAAAGAATACATTCATCAGTTTATATATTATAATTAGTTTTGTTAGATATTTTCTTCAAATTGTAAGAGCGTCTTTCATGTTCAGTTGCATATTTCAATAATACCTAATTTGTTATTGACGACACTGGTATATCTATTGCACAAAGTATTTTATTCAGTTGCTCGTTTGTAACCATAGCAACAGTTGCTTGTACACAATTATGATGTTTTGCAAAACTAGAATATACATATTCTATATGCATACACAGATCATATACATTTTATAGAAACGACAGACTTCAAAGTCAAATCTTCTTTGGCTCATTAATTCAGTATTGGAGAGAATATTACCGACTAACGATTTCAACAAACATGTATTATTATTATACGATCAGTTATATATTTGAACATAAAGTGCACAACATCAAAACTACGCATTTACTCAATATTAACGATCAAAACTAGTAAATAATTAGGTTTTGAACTGTTAGTAATTGCATCACGTTGTGCTTTGATGACGATATTTCTTTCATCTTCGTATTTATACACCTACACGTGTTCTCCTTCTTGTCATTTTACATAAACATAACGAAAATATGAAATATATTAGTTGATAAACAAATAATTACATAGAATAAAACATAATTAATCTTGTTAACTATATTTATATGTAATGTACATTTTAGTATTCTCAAAACATTGCAAACGATAATAAGTTAAAGAAGATTACATTAATTAAAGAATTAACAGGTAACTATGAACATGAAAATGAAATTTTTCCAATATTAAGCTTCATATTTTTGTTCAACTGAAATCATAATATCATACTGGTTTCTACGTACAAATACATCAAAAACCGATTTGTAATTTACATTATTTACACTAAACTGCTATTTGAACTATTTGTGCTGACCAAATTGACCTGAAACTAAAACTAATTTCACTGTCTACTGAAAAAGTTCGGTACTGCTGTTTTAATTAAATCCCAAACGCGGTTTAAACTGACATGGCAACGTCGCACATAGCTTATATCAAATATACGTACGTATAAGTATACACATTTGAACGTATGTTTCAATGTGTGCGTGAATGTATAAATATGCATGCTTATATTAAATATCTCTACTCACATATGGAACTATGTATGTATGTATATTTATGTACGCATGCGTATTACAAGTTGCACCCCCTTTCAAAAATCTGTGCACCCTTTGTCCCTTGACAACAGAATCCAAAACATGCATAGGACTCAGTACATGTGAACCTATGGAAATGCAATTAAACCAACATATACGGGATGAACAGTATGGGGGCGAGATTCAAAATAACACACATACACATACACACGCAAGGACGTATATCTGTACCATGCATATATATAGGCGGCTGTCATTCTCCAACCAACACATAGAACCAATCAGTTGTTTAAATATACAAATGTTTGTATGCTTCTGTTACACGTAACACATACATCACGAGTTTATATACATTCACCTACATGTATGGTTGATATATAAACATCCACATACAACTGACATACGAATATATATATACAAGTATAGGAGAAGCTAGCATACATAGACAGTTCCCCCTCCACCCTGCTGATGCACACACACACACATACATAGAGAGAGACATACAGACAGACATATATGTACATTTTACAGAGATACAAATCGACAAGCAGACCAGTGGCAGGCTTATTGCGGGCCCGCGCTGTCGTCATGGCAACGGTAAATGCATTTGTCTCTTAATTGAATCTAATGAAGGAACTGAGTATTGAGTACCTAAAGGACGTGCGGGCCACGTCCGTCAGTTCTATTTCCGTTAGATTAGATTTTGATTAATGAAGAAAACGGTAACATATTGTCAAGTAATCGAATATACACATAGCCACCTTGTCGTTACGCTGTACTGTACTATGTCAAATATACTACTGAGTCAACCAGAACCAGTCATATCTGCTCAAGTTATTATGACGTCATACATGGTATCTTATGAGAGGGTTGTTTGACTTGGGTGAAATATTGAAATGTGGATTTTTAAAATTTGCTATGATTCAGCAGCAGTAACAGCAGCGGACAGAAATAGAGTTAGGGTAGATGAAATGGAAAGATTGGTAAGAAAAATATCTATATAGATTATTGGAAATAATATATTTCTATTACAAAAGTAGCAGATATTTACCACTAAATAAGGATATAACTGAAAACATATTAACGTCAAGAAGTTCAACTTTTTTTGTGATGGCACAGTTTGCGATCAAAAAATATAAAAATAACCCAATCTATTTATTATGTCAATCTGCATTTACCACAACAACATCTCTGTAGGATGCCGTTATAAATATTAAGATGTTATATAAAAAAACATATTAAAAGTTGTGAAAACTTTGTAAAACGTATAAAAAATAAAGACGATCTTTTTCTTAAGGAAAATGAGTCTGTAGCATCTGGTCATGAGGTGTAATATTTCAAAAAACAAACTTTGTAAATTTTATAAAATTAAGCATTCACGATGAAATTTCATACTTGAAATTCTAGCTGGTGCACGTGTTTACGCGAATATAAAATTACAATTTTTACAGAAGAAATTCAAGTAGCGTTTGACCTGGATTTCGGGGCGTGGAATTTTTATTTTTTTTTGCCCGAGCACTCTATTAAATCACGTTGAATGAATGAAGGACAAAATTGCGAAGTTAATTATATAAAATTGCAATAATTTTTCCTTCAAATCCATTGGCGTAACACAGATGACACGAGGTCACTAACAGAACTGCTGTTTTATGAATTTATAAATACATTTTTACTTGTATGAATAGCTCAAAATTGTATCGTATGATTAATCCATAATTCTATAGTGACTTTCATTAAAAATTAATTTCAAAATAGAATTTCGATTATACACAAAATTAGAATTTATACCGTTGCTTTGTTTTCAAAAAACTAATAAATTTTAATTCTCGTAAACGAGTCAATACTGGACATTTTCCATTCGTTCGAGAATAACTTTAAATTAATAATAAAACTTATTAAATAAGAATGCAAGCTGTCGAGAATCTGTCGTTGTTGTACATATTTAACTGCGGGAGTACTTAATATTTAACACATTTGAAATGAGACATATTTATAATTTAACATTATTCAGCGGAATAAAATTATAGATATATCAAATAGATAATATTCTTGACAATGTGTCTATATTTTTCAAACTTTAAAATCTTTAGTTGCATTTTCAGTTCTTTCGTTACAATGTCATTGAATTTCTTAGCGGAGGCGCTTATGATAATTATCTACTTTAATATACTGAACAAGATCATAACCAGCTTCCGTAATCTTGCAACTCATAACTCCTGTTTCGTCAACAATTTTCTATAAAGAAAGATTTTATCTATCAGTATATTCCTCTATTTACCTGTTTTCAATTAGAAGATTGTTATATAGAATTATTTATGCTGTATTAAAACTCGAACGAACAATATTGAAGCGAAATTATGTTGCTTACCTGTTAAATAACATTCATACTAGTGGACAGGTTTAATATTGTTCGTTTTGATTCTAGATTTAAGTTAAACATCATCCTAGACACTGAGCATTTCTAGTTTATATTGGGGACTTGTAATATTTTATATATTTTATCGACGATGATAAAGTATATTGACAAAAGTATCAAGTATAAATTAAATAATTTTAAGTTTCATTATAACGATTTACTTATTGCATTAAATTATACTGCAGATTTTCTTCAAACAAGAAATTGCATGTGAACTGTTGCAATACAAATATACATATACGGGCAATAAATATAAAGATAATGTAAGTAAAGAAGTAAATGTATTCACACGAAGAAGTGTTTCATTGCAAACATCTGCGAATAATCACGGTACATCTTGTACTAATTACAATTACGCATCGGTGCGTTACTTGAATCCAAGGTAATGAAAAGGCATTTACGCCGAATACTGTGAAGTTGTGGCGCAGTAATTTACTTCGGTTGATGACCGGAATGCCGAGGCGAAGATCCGAGTACACTTAGACAAGCTGTTTACGCTGTTTAGTGGAAGATAACGCTTAAAATAGTTCTTAATAGCATCACACATTACTAATAGCTTAGTGGTGTCCACATAGTACTTCACCCTGGACATTCTTCGGCACACTTATAATTTATGACCGGAAATACGTACATACATATATACCTAGCTAGCTAGAGCATACGTATGTATGTATGTAATAACGTACAAGTCTTATCTTGCAGACCAACACACACACACATACGTGCAATGTCCAGTTCTTATTGAAATAGTTTTTGTTCACATACAATATGTTTCCTGTTATAGGTTTTTCATAATGATGTGTAAAGAATTATAACAGTTTATATGTGCGTATAGTTACATATATGTATTATGTGTGTGTGTGTATGTAAGTATATATCTGTCTCTGAACGTGTATATATGTATATATGTGTGTGAGTTAATATATAAGAAATTTACAACCAGTTTAATCTCATTAAATCAGACTTAATGAAAGTTCACACACGATCTCGTAATTCGTAATTGATTTTATTTTAAAGAAATAAATCTTCAATCTTTTTTTTTCCTTTGTCATTAAAATGAATAAGTACATTAGCAATCAAAACTGAATTTACAACCGTATTTTGAGAACCTTGTTTTATTGAAAGGTTATTAATTCAAATTAATATTTATCTTTATTGCTAGTTAAATTTTTTGTTTAGAAGAAATTATTATTTATTTTTAAATTATTTTTACAGAGGAGTTCTTTATTTATAAAATTAATAATACATAGTAAAATCATGAAATTAATGCTATTTGTTAATGAATAATGTTGTGTCTCACTATGAACTTTATTAATTTTTTTACTTGTTTTGTTTTCAATGACAGTTTTAATAAGTTCATATACAGATCATTAAATTTGTTGTTAGCGAATACAGCGAATTATAACGAGCATTATCGCATTCATTTTACAATAGTCATATAATATTCAAGGTAAGTAAACAAATTTTATTTCGATATTGTTCGATTGAATCCGTTGTTAGTTAACAAACGGATTCAATAATGTTCATTGCAGCTGAACATCAATAACATACTGAAAGTTAAATATCAATTAATACGTGTAGTGTAATCAGGGTTTAATCGAAAATTATAATCAACTTTTCAATATGCATAACTGTACGTAAATGACATGACATTTATAATTATTCTCTCACATAATAAAACGTATTACATTAAATAATGCATTAAATAATAAATAATACATATATACTAGTGAATGTCAGTAATAGTTACAGTAGTTTCTGGTTTTTATTTACAAATACATTATGAACAACGAATGACAAAACAAATATAAAAAATAGGTTCAAGGTTTACTGAAAAAAAAACTAATGTTACCGCATATACTTTTGTTATGAATTCGCTAATCCTGCTGACAAAATAATGTGTTTGTGTATATATGATTAAATGAAATAATTATATGCATTGTTCAACTTTTATTACCATAATAAAATGTGTGCAATCAAATATTTACTCTATTATTATTTTGTGGAAAATTTTTTTGTTAACTCATGAATGTCACCATGCATATTTACTGTGAATATAAATAATATTATATACAATGTTAAAATTCAATGTGTTCTTATCAGACTATTCATGTAAATTTACGATAATATTTTATCGAAATTCATATAATCATTACTGTTAGTATGAAATTTTTGATAAGCATAACAAAGAGATACAGCTACAAAAACACACATCAAGGAAACCAAAATCGTTATTTCAACAGCAAAATATTTAAAACATTATTTACAAAATTGTATCTAATACAAAATAATATTTATAGATCGTATGTGCGTAGAATGTTACATTTAGAACTGAGATTTCTCGTAAAAGAACGAATACGACAAATTGTACAAATGGTTTTTTGCTTGTTGTGACGTTCGTTCTTTCTAACAGCGGCGGGCAACGTTTTACGAGCGTTACCGGTTCGTTAGGTTTTAAAATGACTATAATTTCTTCGTCTCATTACACGAATTACGGACCTGTTCACTATGCAAGCCGGATTCGCGTAGAAACAATACAATACACCACGCTAACAAGAACGCTTACAATACTGTACTGTAAATTCTACAAAACTTCTACAAAACGCTTTCAGCATTTTTAAATTGTTAAAAGAATGTTGCCATGCAATCGTCAAAGTATTATGTAAGCTAATTTAAATGAATACAGAATCATGTAATGCCAGTGAAACGCATTTAGTTTCAAGTTAACAAAATACGCTATATTTATTTTATTTACTATACGTAAGATATAAATGAGACTATAGTGAAGTTACTACTATTTAGTGGTATGTATAAAATAGTTTGAATTTTATAAAAAAGCTCAGCGATTTTACACATTTTCAATTAAAATATCGCCAGAGCCATTAATAATGTAGTTTCATATCTGGGCATAATTAAATGGGATTTTAATTAAACATCGTGATCTGTCCGTGAATGAGGAATGACATAAATAAAATGAATTATCATTGAATCGTTGAAGAAGCACCGCCATTCAACGCCATTGGTAAGAGAGATGCAGCCTCTTATAATAATATCTTACTCGGCCGGTTCATATTGAAATATTACATTTGCCTCTTTTTCATTTAACGGCTCAGCTCGCATTTACAACATTTTATATAAACCGTTCAGATTGTTTTACTGTAATTAATAATTATATTAACAGAGTCTTAATTATTTAATTACGTACACGGGATAAGTATAATATTTATTACTCATATGCATATAAGAAACATATATTTGTAACATTCTTAAATGGAAATAAAAACTACAATGGTACGGTAAGGTACGGAAATTCAGAATTTAACGTAACATATTTCAGAATGAAAACAATATTTGCTTGTGTAATATGTTTGACATTCTTCTAAAGAAATAAATTAGTATTTTATCACAAAACAAATAATCTAAACTATGTTCTCATAATTGAAACGCGACGTGTATGAAAATTTAAACATACTTTTAACAATAATAACTGTTACGCTAAGATTTTATATGTTGAGATTATTTTTAAGTAATTAGCAATTATTTTAATGACTATAATTAATTAACTAATGTACAAACACAAAGATTCATATTTGAAATGAGAAATATAAGGTAGATTTTTAGTTTATTTAAAAACAAGAATTACGACAAATATCTAGTGTTGCACTTTTTTTTATTTAATATTTACTTTTGTAATATGATAATATTGACATTACTCATCAGGTTTACAAACAAAAAATATCTAAAAATAAAATACTGTTTTACGATAAATCATAACTTTGATTTACGCAGTACGAAACTTATTTCTCATCATAAAAATCGCAATAAATCAAACGAAAAAACTAGCGGAAAAAAACCCCGATAATAAAAACAAATAATGAGCTAACGACTTTCCAGATAAAACGTAACAGCCAGTCATGAATCCAATGGCAACAGTGTTTTGTTTCGTTTAACAAAAGAATGTAAAGTTCAAACAGGGGACTAGTAAAAACTTGTTTCCATTTTTATATCTTCATTTCAAGTGGCTGACATAATTATATTCAGAAGGAATCATTGGTTGTCACGTCTGCACACTGTCTCACTGTACAGATATAGCCATAAGGAACGTTTAGCAATATGGCTGGCAATAAATATTATAAATCAGACATAACATGTTTAGAATGTGACCATACAGATGAAACATAACAAATAATGCTGCTTTATGTTTCAAATGTTTCTGTCTATGGCCTTATAGGATGACGTGTCTGAGTGGTTTCTCAAACTTTGTTTACGTCGTTAAAATAGTTTGAATTATTGGGCGTCGAGACATAGCAAAACAATTTCACTTGTTTTACTGTATTGTCGTAATGCCTGAACATTCGCCGTTTGTTTTTGGTTTTTTTTCGTAAACACAACTAGTCGAATGTCATTATATAATCTCACATTATATATCTTGTGATATATGTATGTGTTCAAAGCAATATAAAACCATTGTTTGGTGCTATTTCTTATTTTAACAATAATAACTAACAACCTTATATATCTGATTATAAGGCTGATTTAAATATATAGTAAGGTACTTACATTTCGTTCGGGTTTCTTGAAGACATTCATTACGGAAGAAATCTACAAAATATAAACAACTTTAGCAAGTACGTAAAATACAGAATAACTGATACTTAATTCTAAATTTGATGAAATGAACTTGTGCATTTTATTATATTCTTTTTCAATCTTGTAATATTTTATTGTCTAACAGAATAACGTTATAGATATTGGAAATATGTATATTACTTTGGTATTTTGATATAAGAATATATACGACCAATACAGTACTTGATCTGTTTTAAGTGACAAGTATTTTGTCACATGTAAGTGGTGTGTATCCTGCTGTTTGCAGCCACTGGTCTAGGCGGCGTGCTGGTGGTACAAGCGGCACGTGACACGCCTGCTTGATGAGTAAGAACGCGCCGTAGAGTCTGCTGTGGTTGATCACGGCAACATGAACCTCGACTGCACACAGCTCTCTTTCATATCACTTCTCGTAATACAAAAATAGTCAGAAATTCTGTACTTCTAGTCTATGTTATTCAGCTGACAGCGCAAAAAAATATCACAGTAAATTTACAAGGATTTATGAAGGAACTTATCATAAATAGTAGTGCAATCGTCTTCAACGCAGTAAATATGTTTGAAATAAGAGTAAATGTATAGTTCTTTTAATATTTATTATTTATATTAGTTTATTTGTTCAAATTATACTTTTAATGTGTAATGTAACTAGTTTCGGATAGAAATTTTCAATTTAAAAAAATAGTAATAACAGGCAAATATAATAAAATATGTTACTGTCAAATAAAATTATGAGTAAATATTAATTAAGACATCATTCGTGTCTACTATATTGATAAGATCAATTCAATTTAGTTCAGTTTCATTTACTGAATAATTTAAAATGAATTTAATGCGGAAAATAAATTTTCTTTTCTAAGAATTCATTATGAATGAATCGATACAAGCAAACGAACAAAACGTGATCATTTGTTCATTTAAGAACAAAGCACAATTATAATTACAGTCGGCAATTAGTAACCTTGCACACACGAAGACTCATTAACAAATCAAGAATAATAAATTCAATGACGCTCGATTATTAAACAAAACAATGAAACAATTGACTTCTTGAAATAAAGAAACAAAAAAAACGAACAAAAATGTGTTAAGAAATTTGTCACGTCATATATATTTGTACGTCATTGTAAACAATACGTGTGTGTGTGTGTGTGTGTGTGTGTGTGTGTGTGGCGATAATACAGGTATTGTATATGTGTACTTGAAAGTTATTTTGTAAATTCAATAATGTACACTAAATCCGTAAGTCTGCAGTGTGAAGATCTGCAAATATAATTTAATAAACTTTAAGTGTGGTTAGGTATAACTAGTTAATAACTACAGTAAGTAGGGGGACGGTGTATTGGTATATATTCCATTGAAATCTAGTAGAGTTTCCGCAATAGGAATATAAACGTGCTTTGCGCTATACAAAGCTCCTCATCATTGCAGATACTTTCGCTTTAAAGCTTAAACGGGAAAGCGGAACTCCCTCATCCACCAACGCTTTTACCTCAAGGCGTATCTCTTCTCTTATTTCTTCAGCTATATGCAGATCTTCAGTTCTTTGTTATATAACCACGGGTGTGAATGTTATGCGCAAGATTTAACCTGCCTATTTAACTAAAACCAACCAAGGGAACGAGAGAGAGAAGCGTAGAAGAGAATGTTTAAAATTAGCAACGAATACCAAAATAATGGGGTGAAGGATAATACAAAGCGTTCGAGCTTTGAGCTTTGACCCAGTTACAAAAGCAAGAGAACGTTACGAACATTTATTCTGGATAGTTAAAGCTCACGCTCAGCTTTTAGTTCAAGGTAAATTAAGGAAAATAAGTTTTTCTGGCGTTTTGTTTATGAGGTATGCTTTTAACTCGCCACTTACCGCATATTAAAGTCATGTTGTTTTTAGTGAACGTTTAGTCCTTCATGGTTCCGTCGCCGTTGCACAAGAAATTTATCGCTTGCTCTGCTATTTTTATTTTTTTCCCTACGCGCGCCCATAAAAATAAATCGTCTGTAATCACGTACACGGAATATTATTGTATCACAGTTTTAAACGTTTATATTTCTCAAATTTGTTTTATTTGTTTGTAATCTGTATTTTATACTAAATATGCAAATAAAAAAATCTAATAACTGAGGTTATATAATATAGATGAATATTCACACCGAACACAAAATGACAAGGGAGTTTATACATAATAAAGTTAAGTATTTGCAACATAAATAACATGTTTGTCAGGAAACAGAGGGCATTCCCTATTCAGTCAGTTTATTCCCTTTGTGTGGTATACAGTCGCCCCTAACAGGGTAACAGCGCGGCCCACACAAAAAAAATTGGATTAACTCGAAATCCAATATTGCCTAGGGATTAAGTCTATTAGACACAGTGTCCGGCAAACGGTGACTGGGGACAACGGATAATCAAGACACTCGATTACCGGAATGCACAAAAATAACCAAATGCTGATGCTACAGTATATAAAGATGTGATTCACAAACATGAATGTTCTTGTTCAAACGGACTCCATATTTTTTGTTCTACCAATTGATAAGAAGAGGAGTATAATAGTATTATGATATGCAATGACGGATTCAGGGTTTTTGAATCTATTTATACTGATTTGAGATTGCATGGAATCAATGTGAATGCAACTACACGTATTTAACAAGTTACAATTGCATGATCCATTCCAATAACAAAGTTCTATGTGCAAAAATATCTGTGAACGATGTCATGTTAATTTTATCCTTGAAAGAATAAAAATATACTAATATACTACGTTATAGTAAGATACAGAGATCTAGTCTAGTTTAATATTTATAAGGAAACTGAACACAACCACGAGACAATCACGAAAACAAACGTACTTACTGTTACAATTGTTACATTGTAAATGTACGTACGTATGTTATGTGTATGTACTGTGAGTGTACCTTTCGCTATATGGTTCTGCGAATATTTTATTACTGTTTTTAAAATGGAAACGTAGTTATATAAGGACATTCTATCCATGTATGAACTACTGGTATGTTTTATCCAGGATTTGCCGTCATTCAGCTATTTACGAGACTAAAACTTAATATTCATATATTTTCTTATTCGCGTACATTTTAGTATACATTACAGTAATCCCTCTATTTGCGCGTAAATGGAGCCATGTATTTAATGCATAAAGATTATAAATTTATATCTAGTTAATTTTCACGCTTCGTTAAAGTGAATTCGCGTAAATAGAGGGTATACTATACTTTGAATAATTTGTCTTTTACTTTTGCTATCTCTTTTGAATATTCTATTTGAAATTATTGTTATACGGAAATGTCCCTGTATTAAATATTCACTATGCATCATGTAGGCATATCATTAATCGAATTCATTATTTTGCTTATCATAAAATTGTTAACAATTTTATTAGAGTTAGATAAGAAAAAAATATAAAGAATACGATTACGATTTTTTGTACAAATGAAAAAAAAGTACTAAAATAAAAACATAAATGTTTATTGCTAGTTTTGATTATTTATGTGTTAATAATGTTTTTGTGTGTACCGGTTGCTAAATATATCAACGACGTAGTACCCTGTGCGCGTTGTGAATGTTTTTAGCACTTTTTTACGACGATATATCCTCCAGCATATGTCACTTGTTATCGTCTAATTAATGACACGTTTAGCGAGTTTTTTTTTTTTGTTGATTTGTTCTCATTTTTTTTTCATCATGCTTAGCACTTGCTTGTCATCTCTGTACATAATTATAACGCAATGCGGATGATTCTTCTTCGACATCAGAATGTAGTAAATATAAAAAAAAATATTTACAGTTTTTACATAAATTTTTTTAATTTCGTTTAGTTTTGTAACATTACATGTGTATTACTTGTAATATTGTGTAAATTAAAACTGCTGTGGTATTCAATAAATTTAGAATTGTTTTATTTATGTAACATGATATTGCAAGAAAATATTTGTAATACAATATGAAACAATTTAATAACAACAGAATGCTGTTTTATTAAATTTGTGTCATTTAATGAACTATATAGTTCTTGGAAATATATACCACATTATTATCACTAATTATTGTTCTAAGTAGCAGGAAAAAATTGACGAATAAAAACAGTATCAAGACAGTATGTCGTTCCTTTTAACTTTTAATCAGGATATTTCTAATACTAACTTAATTTCTGACATGGAGTCAAGCATTTAGTGGAAAAATGTATTTTACCTCCGTCCGGAAGGTTTTATTGCATCGTTTAAGAACGAAGTTATAAAAAAATTGAATCATGATGCAATACTAACATTGTTTGCATGTACATATATAGTTGCATAGCACAAATAAAATGTAAATTAATTATTCAATTACTTTCATATCCGCAACTTCCTTAACTGCGACATATACACAACTTTTTAGTGGTA